>JBBGZY010000179.1:2510000-2945000 GCA_037952925.1 Lithobates clamitans | reverse complement strand
TTTATTGTTTGCTTTAGTTGTTTGCCTTGAATTTTTTCCTTTATTTTTATCATTCTTCCATTTTTGAAACTCTCGTGTCCATTATGCCCATTTTTTTCTTGTGTATTTTTTGTGGATATTTTGAGCTCTTGTATCTCCATTTTATATGATTTTTCCAGTCTATACACTTATTGATCCGAATCTGCCCTAGTTGGGAGAGATCAAATGTATGTTTTCATATCCCATTTTTCTTTATCCTCTTCCTTTTGATCAATTATTGAACCTGTTGTATCAATTAGTGAGCCGTTTCTAGGATGGTTTACTTGTTCCTCCCGTGACGATCTAGATGTTACGGATGATTCCACTATATTTGATAGTTCCTGTGATGTTTGTAGTGCTTGTGTTATTTGGGGGGATTGTGGTTGTAATTGTTAGAAAAACGCCTTAATATCAGATGTTTGCGTAGATTGTGCCCCTGTGTTTTTATTTTAGCTTTCTATTTTATATTTTTTGTTCCTTTGAGGTTGTGGTGTTTTATTACCTTTCTTGGGCGCCATATCACTGCTCTTTCCTTTTCCTCCCCTCTTTCTCCTTCGCCAGGTGGTTGCTAAGCTTGCGAGTGTTTTCAAAGCTTACCTCTTTCTTTTTACTCTCTACAAAACTCTTTTGTAGATTATATTATGCAGTATATGCTGTATTGTCCCCCTATATCATTTTATGATTTTTATTTATATTGAGGTATCCTGTTTTTATAAAGTCTTTTTAGCGCATCAGATCTTAGTCTACTCCGGAATAGGAAATAATTAAATCTGTCCCAGGTGCAGTTAAACTGGTGTTTAATTGTTCTCATTCACTCAGAGCATTTATGTCCCTCTGTATAATCATATTCATATGTATTAAAGCATCCTGTTCTTTATATTGCTTCAATAGTCATACCTGTTGCTCCGGAATTGTCCTCAGTTTTATGTAATGTGTCGTCTAGGCGGCTTTTCCTTCAGTCTTTTGACTTTAGTCATGGAGATCTCCGGGATCCTCTTGATCGCTGCCGTTAGTTCACGAACTCCCCGCTGGAGCGAGCCGCCTCTGCTGTCTGCGTACGCCGAAACACAGAGGCTCGCGCCTGGCTTTGCTCGCCATCTCCTGGCTCCGTCCTCGGCCACAATCCCGGAACCCCACAGGCTCAGTTCCTCCCAGATCTCCTGACCTCCTTCAGCCGCCTCCAACTGCTCCAACTACTTCGGGTCGCAGTAGGGTAAGTTGAATGTCGAGGAGAGCAAGCAGCAATGAGTAGTTAGGTGTAGGGGTGGGTGGGTGGGGGGGGGTGTGTGTCACACAGCATCTGCAGCATGTCAGCCTCACGATCTCCCTAAGCGGCCATCTTGGTCAGCAGCTCCTCCCCCCCACAGCTGCACAATTCTGGATAAAATGAGAATCAATATTTTTGCTTAGAATAAAGATTCTCAGCGTAACATCTTTCACATTACACAAAAAAAATTTAAAAAATTGTGCTAATTTTACGGTTTAGGTTTTTTTTAATTAACCGAAGTGTATTTTTTTTTTTCTCAAAAAAGCCGGAGTTAGACTTACCGGTAACTCTTTTTCTTTGAAAAACTCAGTTTTTCTCTTATCGTCTTCCAGGACAGCCTCTGAGATAAGCAAGAAACTTACTCTATTAGGGCGGGACCACTGCCTGGAGGACCTTTCACCCAAATGCCTGTTCTTTATCAGCCATCAGGTCCAAGCGGTAATGCTTTGCGAACGTGAAGTAGCTGGACCACATCGCTGCTCTGCAGATCTCCTCTGGAGTGGCACTGGCTCTCTCTGCCCACAAAGTTGAAACCGCCCTAGTTGAATGCGCCCTAACTAGAGGTGCTTGCCTCCCTGCCAACCTGTATGCCTCTAAAACCGTCATCCTTATCCTGGCGATGGTGGATTTCGATGCTTTAAATCCTTTGCGTGATCCCGCAAAATTCACAAAGATTTTGTTCTCTGAAATCTTTGCTGATATCTAAATAAACTAAAAGGCTACACCTGACGTCAACTAAACTGAATTCTCCTTCATTGACCTCTGAAGAGGAGTAAAGTGTTGTCAAGATAATGTCCTGAGTTCTATGAAAAGTATAAGAAACTTTGGGGAGGAAACTAGGATCTGTTTTAAGCACAACCCTATCCTCCAACATTAACAAAAATGGCTCTCTAATCGAGAGCGCTTGCAACTTACTCACTCTTCTGGCCGAGGTGATTGCAATTAAAAAGACTGTCTTCAGCACCACCCACTTAATGTCAGATTTTTCCAGAGGTTCAAAGGGACTCTTTGTAAGAGCGCTGAGTACCAAGGACAGATCCCATGAGGGACAGGCTCTGACCTGGACCTGGAGAGAGCCTTAAAGAAATTTTTTACAAAACGATCCTGCTGCAGAGACCTGGAGAAAAATGCTCAAGGCAGCAGCCTGTACCTTCAAGGTGCTAATAGAAAGACCTAATTCTACTCCAGGCTGGAAAAAATCCAACACTGCTGGAATTCCTGGTTCTTCCTGCCCCTGTCACACTAACCAGGAATTGAACCTCTTCCAGACCTTGGCGTAGATAGCCCTGGTTACTGGTTTACGGCATTCTAAGAGTGTTAATGACTCTTTCCGAAAACCCTTGGACTCTTAACAGCTGTTCCTCAGATACCACACTGTAAGCTTGAGGGTCTCTATCGGAAGATGCCGGATAGGACCCCGAGTGACCAGATCCTCCCTCATTGGCAGAGGAATCGGAGGAAATATGGCCAATCTCTCTAGGACTGCAAAGCAGGCCCTCCTTGGCCAAAACGGGGCTATCAAAATGAGATCAGTCTCCTGGGTCAGAAATTTTTGAAGCAATTAGCCTTACAGGGGGGAAAGCATAGCAGAGATAGAAGTGCCAAGTATTGGCAAAGGCATCCCTCCCCCTGGCTTGATCCAGCAAGTGCAAGGAGAATTGAGCAACTTTCTTGTTGTTTTCCAAGGCAAACCGATCCACTTCTGGGATGCCCCAGACCTTCACTACCTGCTCGAACATTTCCTGGTTGAGCGACCATTCGTCCTGCTTCACTCGCTGATGACTGAGAAAGTCCGCCAGAGTTTTCCGAGTCCCCTTTAAATGTACTGCTGAGAGAGAAGCAAAGTTTGATTCAGCCCAGGTGAAAATTTCACCTGCTATCCTCTGCAGTGCAGGGCTCCAGGTCCCTCCCTGCTTGTTTATGTATGCGACTGTGGCCGCATTGTCTGACCTTACTTGAAGATGCCGACCCTTTAGCTTTGCTGGAAGGCTTTTAGCACCCTTTGGACTGCCAGTACCTCCCTCTGATTTGAGGTCCGTCTGGCTTCCACCTGAGACCAGGATCCTTGAGCCAGATCCCTTTCCACTTGTGCGCCCCAGCCGAAAGAGCTGGCATCTGTGGTTACCACTAGAGCTTCTGGTCTGGACCACAACAGACCCCTGTCCAGCTTGTGAATGGTTCGCCACCACCACACAGTCTTTTTGACTCTGGTGGAAGTAGGCATGGGTTGATCCAAACCCTGCTGGCTGCCATCCCAGCACTGCAGAAAGAGAACCTGTAACAGGCACTGGTGGAACCTTGCCCAAGGGACTGCTGGAAAACAGGATGCCATTAAACCTATCACTCTCATGACATCTGACCTGGGCTTCCTGATTGGTCTGAAGCTGCGCTGCCACTAGACCTACTATCTCTCTCTTTTCTGATGGGAGGAAGACCTTCCTCTCAACTGAAGAAATTCTGTATCCCAGGTGTAGTACTTCTTGGGTTGGGTTCAGCTGAGACTTGTCCTGATTGACCAACCAAGAGAACACAGGAAATGTTGTGCCTCCTGTACATTTTCTTCTAGCTGCTGGTAAGACTGGGCGACAAACAGAAGATCGTCCAGATAGGGGATCACTGTAATGGCCCTCGCACGCAGCGGGGCTAGGGCCTCTGCCAGGACCTTTGTGAAGATCCTCGGAGAGGAAGCCAGTCCAAACGGAAGTGCCCTAAATTTGGAAGTGCATAACTTCCGAATTCACCCTTACTGCCAGTCTGAGGAATTTCTGGCATTCCCGATGTATTGACACATGCAAATATGCGTCCCTGAGGTTTATCGTCACCATAACAATCAGGAAACAGGAGGAGATTCGTTACCGTGAAGATAGACTCCATCCTGAACTGCTTGTATCTGATAAACTTGTTCAGGGGCCAGAGCTTTAGAATCAACCTAAACGTGCCTGACGGCTTTTGGACTACGAACACATGGGAATATACCCCCTGTCCGTGTTCCACCTGAGGTACTGGGCTGATGACCTGTTGATCCAACAACTCTCCCAACAGTAAACTCAGAGCTCCTGCTTTCACCCAGTCTCTGGGTCACTAAAAAAGTAGGTGAAGGAATGGCATTAAACTCCAACTTGTAGCCGTTTTCTATAAAGTTTAATACAAAACAGGCTTGAAGTTGTGTTGGCCCATTGCAGGAGGAAGTCCCCAACCTTCCTCCCACTGGAACACAAGAGTCATTGGGGCTTTGGGGTGGTTTGAGGATTGAATATTCTTCCTCTGCCACGTCCCTTGTGACCCACCCAGTGTTTTTTTAGGACGGCCGTCTCGCTCCTGTTGGGTCTGTTGCCTGAAACCTCGAAAAAAACATCTACCCTCAGGTTTCTTCTTTTTCTCTGGGAAATACTTTTTCTTGTCCTGGGTACGTTCTAAGGACTCCTGAAGCCCAGGTCCAAAGAGGCGATCGCCTGAAAAAGGCAATTCACAAAGCCTGAGCTTTGATGTTGCATCTCCCGACCAAGCTTTCAACCATACGGCCCTTCTTGCGGCATTCACCAAAGCTGCAGACCTGGCCGCTAGTTTTACGGATTCCACAGAAGCATCAGCTAAGAACCCAACTGCTTTAAATAATAAATGAAAAAGATTTTAGCAGCTGTTGTCGGGACGTGCCTGCAGAAATATGAGACTGCAACTGGGTTAACCAGCACTCTAAATTTCTAGCAACACAGGTAGCTGCAAGGGCTGGTTTAAGCCCAATAGAGGAGGCATCCCAAGCCCTCTTTAGCAGCATATCACCCCTTTTGTCCATAGGGTCCTTAAGGGATCCCAGGTCAAAGGCCAAATCAGTCCTTTCAGAAACCTTCGCCAGCGGTGCATCCAGTTTAGGAACCTTGTTCCAAGGATGGGCTGTGTCCTTTTCAATGGGAAATCCACGCTTAAGACTGCCTGAAAAGAACGGTCTTCTGTCAGGGTGCTCCCACTCCAGAAAGATCGCTTCCACTAGAGATTTGTGTACGGGAAAAACTCTGGATTTCTGTGCAGAGACCCCCTGATACAAAAGGTCATGCTTAGAAAGTTGGTACAACTCCTCTCTGATCTCTAAGGTGTCATAGATCGCCTTAAGTCCCCCACATCATCCAGAGTCAATCAGTACCTGGACCCTCTGGAGAAATCTTCCTCTTCAGAATCAAACCCCGAGTCTGCAGAAGAGGCAAGCGTTCTGGGTTCCCTAGAAATGGGCACAGAGGGAACCTGCATCCTATTCATCATGCCTCTAAATGATTTGAAAGTGGATGCAATTTAGTCTAACAGACCTAAGCATTTTATGACACAGTCATAGAATCATCCTTAAACTGCTGACACATTCTGGACAAAGAAGTTTCTCCCAATTGGAGCCTAGTTTTGTCCCACAAAGGGCACACTTTCTCCTGGGAGGTTGCATCTGGGACCTGTCTTGTGTTTTACCCTGAAAACAAAAGGAAAAAAGACAGAAAACATCCCATGAGAGCCTGTCCCAAACCCCACCACCACTGTGCTCAGGGGGAAGGAGAGAAGTGCCCAGCCCTTCAGCTGTGGTTCCACATCCAGGGAAGGACTCTGTCCACAAAGGGACCCTAACCTCCTCCCAGAGTAAGCTATGGTATGCCCTCACCGCTCTTAGCTGAGAGGTGCCAGAAGAACCAGAGTCAACCACCTGAACTGCTGCAGTGCTCTCCATGGCTCCTCGGTGTTGTCACAGCCTCTGCTGGATCCATACAGGCTCCGGACGCCCAACAAGCCACACGCTGCGCCTGGAGAACGGAACCTTCGTCTCACCGTGCCCCCTGACGCGGCTCCGCCGGAAGCAGCGTCACTTCTGTGCGTTGGAATGCAGACGCCCCATCTCCGACGCACGCATGTTCGTATACCCAGAACAGATGGGCGACATGCCCCCCTGCGATGGACGCTGCCTGTAACGAGCGCTGCGTCTGCAGTGCAGGGGTCCACCCACCGGAGATTCTCAGGACAGCGGGCGCCAGAATGTGTGCGGCAAAACAGATAGGGACCTGTCGCTCTTCAGGGGTCCGACTCTGAGTCTTTAGGCAGCGGTATGCTAGCAGCCCTCTCTTCACTGTTTGTAGACAGAGGAGCGCTTTGGGCAGAGAAGGCATACCAGAAACTCATCCAGGACAGTCCTGGGACATAGAGCTCTCCAAGTTCCTCATATGCTTCCTTCCCGTCCGGCAGGAAACACAAAAACTGAAGGGGAAGGTCTCCTTTTAACTATTTGGGTGAATGTGTTTCCTGTCCCGGAGGGAGGAGCCCTATGTCTCAGAGGCTGTCCTGGAAGACGCTGAGAAAAATTGCTTTTGAAAGACTGCTGGGCAAATACAGTGTGACATAAAATATTGCAATGACCACCATTACCTAAGGCCTCTGCTATGGATTAAGATCATGGGGGTTAATTGAGATTTTTTTAACGAATAATCGTACAGCTCTAATACATATGCCACATGCACAAACTTTGTGAATTGGCATATTTCTACAGTTTAAACCATTTTACCTCTATTAGCACTAAAAATGCCAGGTTTTTCTAATCCTTCTCCACTGTATCTCAGGTCATGAGATAAAATACATGATTTCATAGTAAAATTTCTCACATTTAGATGAAATAACTCAAGCTATATTTTAGTACTTTTTATTTTTTTATTTTTGCAATTCACAAAATAAAGTGTGAAAAAAAAATGTATTTTATCTCAAATTTCAAGAATTTAACTTTGTGAATTGAGCCCACAGAATCAAATTTTTATAGTTTCTCCCCCCCCCCCCCAAAAGTCAGTATACACAATCATTCTGCAATACCTCATGTTCAATTAAAACCTCTACAGTACCTTCCGCATATGGACGACCCCAACTGCTGTTTCCTGTACACCTCTATTCTACCCCTCTGGGTGTAGCTGGTTGAGGACTGCCACTTTAATATTGCTTAGTTGTAGTATGATTAGAATGAGATGGTTTTGTTATTTCTAAATGTAACACTGATGCTTCATATTTCTTGTATGAATTTGTTCCTGGTTTGATTAAACTTCAATATATATAAATATATATATATATATATATATATATATATATATATATATATATATATATATATATATATATATATATATATATATATATATATATATATATATCACCCCATCTACTGGAATGGTCAGTCTTATTTTGGTAAAAAAAAACCTGGGCATCCACCAGTAAGGCCTACCATCCTTTACAGGTTATACCTGCAAAAAAAAAAAAAGTAGGGAGAAAAATTTAATTTTCCAGATGTGCCAAATAAACAGAAATATCCTGCATATGACAATGCACAGGAGGGGACTTAAAATGTTTAAGGGGGCTCCATAACCCCAGCCCAGTGAGAACCTTGGGACTGTACTTTCTGGAAGTAGTAATTTAAAATTTTCCCTTGTGGCATCAGTGTGGCAATCAGTGGCTTTTAGGGTGCCTCCCTCTACACAAGTATTGTACAAAAGGTTTCATTTTTATGATCCCACATCTCCTTTAACTGATTTAGCAATTTCCTCCTGCATTTTAAACTTCTCTACAAGCTACACCTTTTCCTTCTAACACCCCCTGTGTAATTTATGCTTTTTCTGTATTCAGGCCAGTCATGTGATGCACAGGGTTCTCTTATTCTCTGTATCTTCTCCCAGTGGTTGGCAGTCCTCAGTGATGGAGAAAGTGGCACAGATGTGACTACATCTGCTCTGCTCTCTGCCCCATTAGACCCCTTTCACACTGGGGTGTTTTTCAGGCGCTTTAGCGGTAAAAAAAGCACCTGTAAAGCACCTGAAAGAACCCTTATCTGCAATCCCAAAGTGAAAGCCTGAGTGCTTTCACACTGAGACCCCTTTTACACTGGGGCGTTTTTCAGGCGCTTTAGCGTTAAAAAAAGCGATTGTAATGCGCCTGAAAGAAGCCTCATCTGCAATCTTAATGTGAAAACTTGAGTGCTTTCACACTGGGGCGCTGCGCTGGCAGGGCGTCAAAAAAAGTCCTGCAAGGAGCTTTACACTACAAGTGAAGGACCCAAGGGTGAGCTGTAAAGAAGTACACAAATGGCAATTTAGGAGACATACACAGGTCTTTAGTGTAATACATTTATTTACAGAATAGCAAAAGTACATCACATTTAGTGCAAATGCAACTAATGATATTAGGATTTATATAATTTGTAAACTTCCCATAAGCCTCTGTAATATAAAGCTTTCAGTTTCAGCACTTCAAAGGGTTTGTGACCCAGATACATTGTGGGTAAAATGCACCGTAGAATTCTCCATCTCTGAGAGTTCTCATATTACAAACTTGCATTCATGGTGATGACCAAAAATTTATGATGTTCAACACTCATCTGCATCTATGGTTTTTCTGTTCCCAGTGAGTGGCTTTTACATTGCAGAAAAAAATCCAGACATTGTGGTCTACTTATGAACACAAAAAATGGGATGGATGTCCAAACCAACCAATCAAGCTATAGAGGATCAATCCACCCAGAACTGAGGTCACAGCTGTGGACTGATGCGGGTGGGTCAAGTCAAGTCTCTCACTCTTTGTTAGATCTCTCAGGGGCTCAGGAATGTTAAACCTCCACCCACTAATGGCAAGTAAGAAGGGTCTTCTTACCGCTCATTTTCATTTCACATTGTGGAGAATACAGCTTAAATTTGATTTGAAGGAAGTGGTGGCAGGGATGCAGCCAGAGAGATGCAAAGAGGCCAGATGGGGATTTTGCCTACCCTTCAGCTCGTGTAAGAGGATTTTGTACATCTACCTTTAAAAAGGGACTGTTTTCCCTGAAAAATATGGATAAACACCCCCGGCAATAAAAGGCTGTGAACCCTTCTCCAGGGGATGGAAAGTCAAACCTCCTGTGTGTTTTCCAGCCTCCAGAAAAGTCAAACACTTCCAGTAAATGGCAAATGTCTTTGTTCCAGTGTCTTCTATTTCAGGGAGCTGTGCATTCAATTTTTTTCAGAGGAAGCAACTTTAACAATGCTTTCAAGAAGCTTCAAGTTGATGCTAAAACACACTTCTAAAATGCCTATAGCATTACTTTGTTTCAGAAACGATGAGATGAGGGGTTAGCAATTCCTGAAGCTTTACAAATACCTATTTTTGGTAGGGATGGGGGCATGGGACCTTGTCAGAGCTCCCTAGACACCTGCAAAGAACCCTACCTAGGGGCACTTAGAACATGTTTATCTAGTATATCATGTTTGCAGTCATTTTGATAATTTGCTATTCAAGTGAAGAACAGGAGTTAGCTTTGCAAAGCTCTGGAAAGGCAAGGTGAACACTTGTTCTTTACACCCATATGAATGAGGGCTTGGAAGCCTCCTTTAGCCCCAAGCTTGTTAAAACATATCCTAATGGGAGGGCTGCCTATCACTTAACACAAATAGTGGATTCAGCAGGCTTTTATTAAGGGTCAACGTTTGATAAACCTTGCCTTAACGTGACAACCAGCCCCCCTAAAAGTAGATCTGGGTTAACCCCCCCAAACCAGTGATGGAGGGTTGTGTTATAGGCATTAATAAAGCTGACTGAAGGCTTTCAGAGAGGCAAGTAAAAGCCTTTATACAAGCGGAGGCCGGTTCGTACAAAGCCTAAAAAAAAAAAAAAAAAATGTTTTGGGGGGACTGACCCTAAAGCTTTCATCAATAAGGAATCTGGCTGGACTTATAAGCTGGTCCCCTTTTCATTGCTCTAGAAGTCATAAAACAGAACCACCATGTTTAATACAGTTACAGAGAAGGAAAACACTGACGCACCCCATTGGTGGCTTCTGGTTATCTGCTCATTACCATGTAGGCACTTCTCCTGGTCCTGAACAGAGCTCTGTAGTGGTAAGGCAATGCAGGATGTTTATGCGCGTTATTAGGAACGGACAGGTAAAAACAGGTAATAACTATGAAGATTCCATGGATCCCCACAGGAGACAGCTGTAGGTAGTTATTGTCCATTTTGTACACAAAATCCTCAATATATATACAGCAGTATTTGTATATTTGTCCTAGCCTAGCTTATAAAAGTTAACATAACCATTAGGTATGTGACACCAATATATATATAATATACTGTAAATCCTTGACAACAAAAGCACAAGACAGAAACAGAACAGAGAAGCCATCCAGGAATCCCACATCCATCCACACTCATTAACAGGTAGGAAATGCAAGGACGACGGAAACAGTAGTTACAGTAGTTTTTCTTCTTGGATTAGGTACGGATCTTTATCATAAACTGCAAGTATTCCACAATATCCTGGTCAGAGGACATTGGCAATTCATTGCCAAAAAATATTTTATTCAACTAAATTGTATAGATTCACAGAGCTGTAAAGTCATTTTAAATATTATCCAAACAGTTTAAAGAGGCTTTCCAAGAACCCGTTAAAACTTTTTCCACGTAAAGCGCAACTGCAGGCTAATAGCTAAACACACGGATGAAATGCATACATGCATGGTTTTCTGTTCAGCCAGTCTTGTACCATTTACACACTGCACAGCCAGACAGGTAAAGATACAACTTTGCCTGGACCTGCTTCCAGTGTCCCCTCCCTGCATATTGTGGTGTAAATGGGCTGGTGGAAGAGCGGTGACCTGGAAAGTTGAATGGAATATTGCAGTGTCACCTGACTGGCCCTACAGTGTGACAAATGTGTATGCCTGAATCACACAACTAGCTGAACCGAATCAAACACTCTCTGGAAGGAAACTATGTTGATATTGTCAACTATATATTTTGCGAGTTACCTGGAGTTTTTCTTTAACCACAGTGGAAGGCAGTTCAATAACTACAGCCCCCCACCTCAAACTTCAAGAGGAAAACTGATGGCTATGTGAAGTCTGAGCTGCTATTTGCATGGCTGATTGCCAAGGAAAGCCCTACTTAATGCTAGCACTGAACACATATCTATGGAAGAATCTGCCCCCCCACAAGAACCAGGGCAGCCAATTTCACAGTCTGACTTCACACAACCATTGTCCACCATAGAACTTACCTAAAAAGCATTTGAGTGAAAGAACTGTTAACTTGAGATAGAAAGTAGATACAGAACAGGGCAGAACCAAGGAGTAAAACCATGTTCTAGCATCCATTTGCATTCAGCGGCCATGTGGTTTTCATGACCATCTGCAATGACACTCAGGAGACAGCTAGTTTTGGGAAACCTATAAGACGAGGAACACTGCAACAGAACAACTTCGTCATCCACTTTCCATTACAGCAAGATTGTCATTAAAACAGGATTTCACAATCAAACTCACCTACGAGATGCTTTTTCAGCTCTCCCCTTTAAACGGCCACATCACCCAAAATAGTAATCTCAAATATAGATTTATGCATGTTGGGATTCATATAATATATATTTACATAGACACTTTATATGATAAACATCTTTTTTGCTAAAAATTTCCAGAAACATTTACATATATGGATTTCCATTTGATACAAGGAGGAACCTTTTCCTCTAGATCTACTAAATGATAATAGTGTAAAGGAACACACCGGGTTTAAAATAGCTGATGAAAAGAAATTTTGCGACCAACCAGCTAATGGACATAAAATGTCACAATATTAAATGTCAGAAACTTAGATATCAATGGATGTTGGAATGCACTGTGTTAGGTTCCGTGGCCTTTTTTTACTTTTGATCTATATCTTCATACTAGCAAAGTAACTATACCAAGATTCAAGTGCGTTAAAGGAGATATCCAGTAAAATCAGCTTTTTGCAGGAAATGCATTTTAGATCTGCGTACCTCTGATCTCCTGGCTTTTGGTTTGAGAGACTCCAGTTCTAGACCACAAGCAAGTTTGTCCATATAATGCCACGTGCACAAGAGCGGACTTTACGGCAGACTTTGCCCGGCGGACTTTGACGGACTTTCTGAATGAATGGACTTGCCTACACACAATCAACCAAAGTCCGTCGAATTCGTATGTGATGACGTACGACCGGACTAAAATAAGGAAGTTCATAGCCAGTAGCCAATAGCTGCCCTAGCGTGGCTTTTTGTCCGTCGAACTAGCATACTGAAGAGCGGACTTTGACCGGACTCGAGTCCGTCGGATAGATTTGAAACATGTTTCAAATCTAAGTCCGTCCAACTTTTGAGAAAACAAAGTCCGCTGGAGCCCACACACGATCGAATTGTCTGACGAAATCACGTCCGCCGGGCAGTCTGCCATAAAGTCCGCTCGTGTGTACGCGGCATAAGTGTCAGAGGTGTAATTTCAATGCGGACAAGTATGGTGCATTCTCTGACATATGTCTAGAATCAGGAATGTGCTAGCTTTGCTGCATCCCATGTAGCAGACTGGTTTCACTTGAGCTCTCCTTTACCTGTGGACTAAAGTCCATCTTAAAGCCCAAATTGAAGTCATACAACTTTTTATCTCTTTATTCCTGTACCCCTTCTTGTTATATTGTGACCAATTCAAACATACCCCAACGTACCCTTTACACTCAGAAAATACTGATTTTTACCTTTCCCTGCAGTGGTTTGTGCGGGCAGATCAGAGTACCAACCACTCTCCTTCCCTCCAACCCTTCGCACAAGTGTTCTCATACAGACAGTACTGCAGAGAAGGTGGTCTGTGTCAATTAATGAGAGCAGTAAGTCACTTCTGGTGCCTATTGGACTACACAATCATGTTTATAATACCCTCTGTAGAGCTGCTGACAAAAAAAACAAACATGCATGACTGGAAATTGTCATTACAATGCCCATCTGTCTGCATATCTATGCCCATGACTTCAATTGGGTTTTAATTCAGTCATCTTTTAGTCACCTTATGCACATTTTAGGTAGCAATACTGACCTTCAGCCCACTCATTCAGAAAAAGTGCCCGTCCTTTGTGCTATATACCTCAGACAGGGTCACAGGTCCTGAATTAACTGCCTCACATGCACAACATGACCAGCCCCACTGTGTAGAGCAAAAATATACTGTAGAGTCAAACTAATGAAGGAAAAAAAAAAAAAAAAAAGACAGCTCAAATCACACCACAGCAAAACGCATATCTGATCAACCCATTCACACATTAGAGTGTATGAGGTGTGCATACCGAGTGGAAGGAGCCATTTTGTTGGATAGGCCAATGTTTTGGACAAAGCAGGAAATCAATTCACCAGGCATCAGTGAATTAATACAGGGAACATTGATATAATCCACAAAATGGCTTTCTACTCTATTTATGGCTGACAGGTACACTTTAAGGATTGCACATTCTAAAAACTTCACAAGACTGGCCTAGCCAGGACGCGGTTCATGTCAAGCAGATTACCATGAGCTCAAGAAATCATCTTGAAATTTCTCGATTAACTTACAGAACACAATTTTTGCTGTAAAGATATTAACACAACTAAAAATACAAATAGAAATATATAGATTTCTTAGAGAAAAAAAATAAAGCTTTCTTGGATATTAGAGAACTCCTTCAGACTTTGCAGTCTTCATTGGAGATTCACAAAGAAAGGCAAAGCCATAGATAAGAGCCCTCAGTTATTACAGTGAATTACAGAACCATCACCACAGCTAGCAACAAACTAGCTGAGAGAGAAAGAAATAAAAAAGAAAGCAAAACTCAAAATCCTCCTCACCTTTCCAAGCATTGTTTCTAACAACCTTAAAAACGCCCCATGTGTTTAGTTGCACAGCTATTTGCATAAACACAATACATTATGGCTTTGTTAGGTTTACAGGCCTATGGTATGTAAGCAGTTTCTGGTTGTAGAAATTTAAAGCCTCAGTCCTTAGGAAAATAAATTTTCCATGACCCTTCAGAGCAAGCTAGCAAAACAGAAAAGGATAAGAACAGAGGAGACAAACATGTACTTCAGTACGTGGTTATAATTTACATAGAAATTCTGCAAGAAGGCCTAGCAGGAGATGGTTAGTGTTCAGTCTTGTGATACACCGGCTGTCCTCAGGACAATGCTTTCATCATGGGGAAAAGGCAAAAGATCCCGGGTTCCATCTTGAGGTGTATTTTACCATCTTGTCCAATGTGGAATGTTCTTACTGCCTCTACTCTTCTCTCTAGAAATAAAAATAAACATGATCGGTAAAAGTTTCAAAGGATTCTCTCTCCATCAGTCACTAAAACTTCAAAGGAAGGGGATCATGTTATGCTCACAAAACAGACAGTCCCTAGTCCCCTAGTGTTTCTCTTCCCTCCCACCAATGTGACAACAGAAGAAGGGAGTGAAAAGAATGCAAATATGTTCAGCAGAAGAGAAGGAGCAGCTTAAAGTGGAGCTGCACCCAGAAGGTTCCACTTTAAGTACTCCTCCCCTACCTAATTTGACTTTTTTCTTTGGGGGGTACCTAGTTTTGACAGGTACCCGCTTCCCACTTCTGCTCAGATCGCCTAGGCCAGTGATGGCGAACCTTGGCACCCCAGAAGTTTTGGCACTACATTGCCCATGATGCTCATGCACTCTGCAGTGTAGTTGAGCATCATGGGAAATGTAGTTCCAAAACATCTGGGGTGCCAAGGTTCGCCATCACTGGCCTAGGCGATCCGAGTGGGACATGTCACAGATCCCAGAAGACTGTGGGACCATTCACAAAGCACAGCGTGGCTCGCGCAAGCTGTCACAGCCGGGTGCCTGCACTTAAGATGCCGGCCTCAGGAACCTGAAGGCTAGCCCGGGTGTGGACGGTGCTAGACCCATGAACAGGCAAGCGTCCTATTAAGGATTTGCAGCTGGTGGACTTCATTTTTTGTTAGAGTGGAGAACCACTTTAAGCGTATCTAAAGTTAAAACCAATTTTTTTTTACAGTTTTTAGTATGGGCAAAGGGTTAGACCCCATGTCAGTTTTTACTGCTCCTGTGCCCCATTAGTGAGAATTTATTTAGCTCGGTGACCAACCTAATCTGAAGGAAAATGTGAAGTTTTGGGGTAGAGGGAGATTCATCCAGTGACAAATTAGGAGGGATTGCCCTCACTTTGAGGGCTTTCCTTTTGTTTCAGCAGGACTGGAATTGAAGGATACATAGATTTTTAACACTCCTATCTAGTCTATCCAAAACCAAGTTTTGTCTTTACACGTACTATTAAGAAAAATAGTGCAGCTCTTCCAAAACAGATTACAGCTTAAAACAATGTGCAAAAACATCAGAAATGCTCAAAAATATTATTGTAAATAAAGTCCAAAGCAAAAAGGTCCAAATGTGTGATAAATATCAGCACGGTGAAAAGGTCTTCCACCAACTAATGGACATGTTCTCATTACACATGAGCAACAGAACTAAAATGCACGCAGACATTTAAGCTTCGAGGATCCCTCACACGTGGTTAACCATCAGCATTTTAACAATGGGGACACCTAGCAGTACCACTTCTCACCACTGGGGACAGTCAGGTGGTTTACTTGATACGGTCTGGGAAAACCACTCACAGCAGAGTCACAAGCAGAGGACCATGTATAGTGTAGTATATTTATTAAAAAAGGTATAGATATCAAAGAGAAAAGGCTTCATCCAAATGCCAGGGAAACTCATGGCAAATGAAACCGTGCACTTACAAAGAGCCGCCAGCACGTAGCTCCTGACCAACGTTGCTCACGTGTGAAGATTTCCATTAGTTGGTGGAAGACACTTTCTCTGCGCTGATATTCATCACATATTTGGACTTTATTTACATTGATATTTTGGCACATGTAATATTCTGTTTTGGAGGCACTGCACCATTTTTCTTAGCAGTATGGGTGCTGTATATTTACCTACTGCAAGCTGCCTATTTTTTTCAGTGCTGAAGTCTTATGTTTTCATATACTTACTATTGCTTTGCCCTGCATAGGAAAAAAATAAATAAATCACAGGTTCACTTCCAAGCATTAGTCAGTACTGCCCAGTTTTTATTTTTTGTAATATACACATAAAAGCTTTAAGCTTTATGTGAATAAGCCGTTAAGTGTCCATTAACATTTTGAAATCTTTGCTTCAATGTAAAAGTTTGTAATTACACATGTATAGGTGGGCAGTCATATTAGCTTATTACATAAACATGCCCCACTTCCTGCTTTTCCATGCTATACATTTGTGTTTCTTCTCCTTTTCACATTTCAAGTCCATTAGTCTGCTGATTTATTGAAAGCAAAGCATTCCCCTGCATCTGTAATCTCACTTCAACGATATTGCAGCATCTAATCCACTTTTCATCTACTGGCCAACCTGCACATTTTTACATTTGACTCACAAAAATATGATGTGAGTTTTCTGCCAAACCTTTTCCACCTTATAGGGCACTCAGTAAGGAAGAAGCACTTTATGCCCCTCCTCCTTCTGGCTGATCAAAATGATCTTTATTAGATGTATAAATAATAAAATATGTGGATAAAACCAGATTATATTCTCACCTGGCAAATATTAGAAAATAATTGGTTTGCCTGAGGTTTTCTCCTGCACGTACGTTGTAAACCTTTTAAGAAATTTGGGGTATTCACGCTTGGCCACTGCTCTTAGAACTGATGCCGGGGCCCATCCTCCAGGATTCACTGAAAGAGAAAGCAGGTCAGTAGATTACACAACCCGGTACTCATATCCTATACAGACTATGCAAAGTCCAAGTTTTATTTAGAATCTCAAATATTTACACCATTTATGTGTACTGAGCATTATGCCATTATTCAGCTATTGTTCCTGAACAAGGACTTTTATGGTAGAATCACCAAAAAGCTGCATATTTAGGCATACTGAAAGTACATTGATGGTAAATTCAAGCCAGCAATTCTGTGTAGTGTAAAATCCGAATCTTTAATGGCTACATACAAACACACGCTGGTAACAAGCCTACGCATTTCAGCTGTAACGGCCTCCCTCAAAGCACATTTTGAAAGCACTTTAGCTTGGTAAAAATTTAAGGAGATTTAGTTCACATAAATAGCAGGATGGTGATCTTATGAGCAGCTCTAAAGGGAGAATAAGTTGCTTGTCGATCAATTTTATAACAATGTGGAAATGCAGCCTTTGGCTAACCAGCCGCCGCCATTCCACTGCGGCAGGTCGGCTCTCCCGCGCAAATCGCCGTAGCTGTAAGTCGGCCCTTTAAACAGCTGTAGCGGGCGCACCCAATGCAGGAGGGTGGACCAGACGCGCGTGGCCGGCGGGCGCGATATCCGTCGGCCAAGTGCGATCGTGGGCGTGAGCCAGAACGTGGGGGTGTGTGTGTGTGTGTAAACACACAAATCCCATTCTGTCAGGAGAGGAGAGACAGATTGTCTGTTCCTACCAGCTAGGAGCAGCGATCTGGCTCCTTCTCTAGTCAGTCACATCCCCATACAGTTAGAAACACTCACGAGGGAACACATTTAACCCCAGTGTTAATCCTTTCCTTGCCAGTGACATTTACACAGTAATCAGTGCATTTTTACAGCACTGATCGCTATATAAATGTCAATGGTCCCAGAAACATGTCAAAAGTGTCCGATCTGTCCGCCGCAATGTCGCAGTCCCGCAAAAAAAGAAAAACAGCCAGCAGATCGCCATTACTAGTAAAAAAAAAAAAAAAAAATGAAAAAGCCATAAATATATCCCCCATTTAGCAGACGCTATAACTTTTGTGCAAACCAATATATGTTTTTTGCGATTTTTTTACAGAAAATATGTAGAATATATTTCGGCCGCAGAGGTGATCAAATACCGCCAAAAGAAAGCTCTGTGTGTGTGTGTGTGTGTGTGTGTGTGTGTGTGTGTCGTAAATTTTGTTTGGGTACAGCATCGCACGACCGCGCAAATGTCAGTTAAAGCAACGCAGTGTCGCATCACAAAAATTGCCTGGTCATTAAGGGGGCAAATCCTTCTGGGGCTGAGGTGGTTAAGCATAATATAGAATCCTCAAATTCTGTAAGGAAGTTGAGGCTGAGTTTTAAACCACTTGCTGACCAGGCCTTTTCTGGAACTTTGTTTAAATTAGTATTTTTTTCTAGGGAATTACTTACAATCCCCAAACATTATATATTGTTTTTTTTAGCAGAGATGGCGAACCTTGGCACCCCAGATGTTTTGGAACTACATTTCCCATGATGCTCATGCACTCTGCAGTGTAGTTGAGCATCATGGTAAATGTAGTTCCAAAACATCTGGGGTGCCAAGGCTTGCCATCACTGCCCTAGAGTATAAAATGGCAATTGTTGCAATATTTTATGTCACACTGTATTTGAAAGTCTGTCTTTCAAACACAATTTTGTTGGAAAAAATAAAATTTTTTGAATAAAAAAAAAAAAAAAAAAAAAAAAAAAAAAAAAAAACAGTAAAGTTAGCACAATTTTTTTTTTATGTTGTAAAAGATGTTATAACAGTTAGATACCCAACATGTTGGGCTTTAAAACTGCACACGCTTGAGGAATGGCGACAAACCACAATACTTAAAAATCTCCAGAGGTGACGCTTTTAAATTCCTTACATGTTACCCGTTTAGAGTTACAGAGGAGGTCTGGCACTAGAATTATTGCTCTAGCAACGATTGCGGCGATGCCTCAAAGGTGGTTTAAAAACACCCATTACATATGCGGGCACAACTTGCGTATGCGTTCCCTTTTGCATGCGAGCACAGAGGGATGAGGCGCTTTCATTTTTTTTCTTATTTTTAATTTTTTTAAATTACTTTTATGCCTATTACAAGGAAAGTAAACAGCCCTTGTAATAGAAATGAGCATGACAGGCCCTCTTTATTGAGAGATCTGGGGTCAAAGAGCCTGCAGATCTTTTACCTTTAAAAGTAAAAAAATAAATAAAAATAAATCCTGTTGATCTGCCTGAAGACCAGAAGGGACGTCGGAGCTGGCTCTAGTCCTCCAAGGGCATAGAGCCAAGTGGGGGCCATCTTGTCCTCACTCAACTTCCTGCCATAAAAAAATGGATCGGATAGTTACCGTGTTTACCGACAGCTCCGGTAAATGCGGAAGTGACCGGAAATTGGGGGGGGGGTGGGGTGGTGCGTTTCACCTCTTGACCCTGTGGTGAATGCGTTGCTGGGATCACTTTTAGCTGATACTGAATCGCCCAGAGAAAGAAATGATACCAGGGTTATGACAGCTAGCTGCTGCCATAACCCTGATATTAAAACATCAAAGTAATGACATACAGTGAGGGAAAAAAGTATTTGATCCCCTGCTGATTTTGTACATTTGCCCACTGACAAAAATGGTCTATAAATTTTAATGGTAGGTTTAGGCCCCTTTCACACGAGGGATCCGTATGTCCGTTTTTCATCCTTCCGTTTTCGGATGAAAAACGAACATACATTCATCCCTATGGAGCGTCGGATGTCAGCGGTGACATGTCCGCTGACATCCGACCCCGCTCCGATCCGAAAAGTGTAACGGAGGAAAAACCTACTTTTCCCTCCGTTTTCGGATCGGATCGGATGACGACGGACACTACGGACCGTCATCATCCGATCCCCCCATAGGGGAGAGCGGCGCTCTGACAGGTCCGTCGCTGCACAGTGTGCAGCGATGCACCTGTCATCTTCCTGCTCAGCGGGGATCGGCGGAGCTATCCCCGCTGAGCAAGCGGATGTTCACGGGGCGGATCATGACTGATCTGCCCCGTGTGAAAGAGGCCTTATTTTTAAAGTGAGACAACAAAAAACCCAGAAAAACGCATTTCAAAAAAGTTAAATAGATTTGCATTTTAAGTGAAAGTAGTATTTGATCTCCTATCAGCAAGATTTCTGGCTCACAGGTGTCTATACAGGTAACGAGCAGAGATTAGGAGCACACTTAAAAGAGAGTGCTCCTAATCTCAGCTTGTTACCTGTATAAAAAAAAGACACCTGTCCACAGAAGCTAATCAGATTCCAATCTCTCCACCATAGCCAAGACCAAAGTGCTGTCCAAGGAGGTCAGGGACATGATTGTAGCCCATTCCAGCCTTGTGTAGGTCTACAAAGACCATAGCCAAGAAGCTTGGTGAGAGGGCGACAACAGTTGGTACAATTATTCGCAAATGGAAGAAACACAAAATAACTGCCAATCTCCCGTGGTCTGGGGATCCATGCAAGAGCTCACCTCGTGGCGTTTCAATGATCATGAAAACGGTGAGGAACCAGCCCACAACTACAGGAGAATCTTGTCAATGATCCCAAGGCAGCTGGGACCATAGTCACCAAGAAAACAATTGGTAACACACTATGCCGTGAAGGACCGAAATCCTGGGTGGTGGAATGGGTTGTGGATGGGTACTCCAGCATGACATTGACCAAAAATACACAGCCAAGGCAACAAAGGAGTGGCTCAAAAGGAAGCACGTTAAGGTCCTGGAGTGGCCTAGCCAATCTCTAGACCTTAATTCCATAGAAAATGTGTGGAGGGAGCTGAAGGTTTGAGTTACCAAACGCCAGCCTAGAAACCTTAATGACTTAGAGAGGATCTGCAAAGAGGAGTGAGAAAATCCCTCCTTAGATATGTGCAAACCTGGTTGCCAACTACAAGAAATGTCTGACCTGAATGCCAACAAGGGTTTTGCCACCCCGTACTAAGTCATGCTTTGCGAAGGGGGGGGTCACATACTTATTTCACTCATTAAAATGCCAATCACTTCATAAAACTTTTTTGAAATGAATTCTGGATATTTTTGTTATTCTGTCTCTTAAAAAAAACCTACCATTAAAATTCTAGACTGATCCTTTTTTTTTTTTTTTTTTTTTTTTGAGTGGGCAAATGCACAAAAACAACAGGGGAACACATACACACACACACACACACACACACACACACACACACACACACACACACGGCTTTTTTCCCCTCAGAGAATAGGTGCAGGAACTCAACCATGCCCGCCACACACACATACCTGCCAAATGGCATCAAATAGTAGATTTTCCCACTGCATACAACCCCTCCCTCCACTGCCCTCATCTTCCCCCACCATCTGTCATATTTCTTACCTTTGTTGCAATATTAAGCTGAAGCACCTATTCAGCTGTAGTACCTCCTAGCATACTATACTACAGTCACTTGCAAGGGATATCATGCAGTAGGAGCATCAACAACTGGTCACCAGGGAAAAAATGGAAACCACAGAGGGTGCAGCCTACTAGGCACCCTCTCCTACCCATGACTGCACTGAACCCTGGGCACCTGTTCTGTATCTCCCTTGTCCCTGTCCGACACTGAGTGGGATCTGCGCAGGATATCTGACCTGTGGGAGCTAAGCTATCACTTGTAAACTCAGAAGCTGGACTTCGGTGTTACCAAGTGATAGTGGTGAGCAGGGAGCAGAAGACCTGAGCCAGAGGTGGTGGAACCAAGTTCCCCCTAGTTCCTGCTGAAAAAAAAAAAATAGATAGATAGATATAGATATATACACACACACACACACACACACACACACACAGCGGTCGGCAAGCTTTGATTACCTTGTGAAGTGCTAGAACACATAAGAAAATTGTCTTACCATTGGCAACATATGTAATCTTGCATTGAATGTTGTCTCTACTGATTTCTTTGTTGCCTTCTGGTGGACTGACTAGTGTTTGACAGATCATGGCAATGTTGATTTTGGCACGGACACACCTGTTGAGCTAAAATAGAAAAACATATATGCAACTGATTGGCTAATAAGCGACAGGCCATAAGCGACCCATTCACTGAACAAAAATATTCTGAGAGTTGATAGAAGGGGTTTCTCAAGTCTAACTTTTAAGATATGCAAAAGAATGGCAACCTCATACTTTCACTTCAGGTGGACAAAATACACAGCAACATACACTGGAGTACTCAGTAATAAAAGGTGTTGCACAGTGCTGAGGGCAAAGCTGGATCCCACATGGAGCTGAAAACTGCAGTTCTATAGAATAGAGCAGGAGACGGCAACCTTTGAGGGGTGGAGATCTACTTTAACAACATGAAAGAGCTCAAATATCAACAGGGTTCAGTGGACGTTTTTTAACCACTTAAGCCCCAGACCATTTGGCTGCCCAAAGACTAGAGCACTTTTTGCGATTCGGCACTGCGTTGCTTTAACCACTTCCCTACCCGCCTATAGTAATATGACGTCCACAGATGGGATCTCCCATCCTGGGTGGACGTCATATGACGGCCTTGGGTTCCCGGCCGCCTAGGGGGCGCGTGCACACGCCTGCCACGTTGCTCGGGACCCGGCGGCCGCGATGTCTGCCGGGCACCCGCGATTGCCCGTTAACCGGGCCGGACCGTGGATCTGTGTGTATAAACACACAGATCCACGTCCTGTCAGCTCAGAGGAGAGCGATCTGTGTTCCCAGAATGGAGGAACACTCCCTCCCCTTGTGCGTCCCCTCCCCCTACAGTTAGAAACATTCCCTAGGACACACATTTAACCCCTCCCCACCCCCTAGTGGTTAACCCCTTCACTGCCTGTCACATTTACACAGTAATCAATGCAATTTTACAGCATTGATCGCTGTATAAATGTGAATGGTCCCAAAAATGTGTCAAAAGTGTCCAATGTGTCCGCCATAATGTCGCAGTCACGAAAAAATATTGCGATCGTCGCTATTACTAGTAAAAAAAAAAAAAAAAAGAATAATTTTTTTTTTTAAAAATGCCATAAATCTATCCCGTATTTTATAGACGCTATAACTTTTGTGCAAACCAATCAATATACGCTTATTGCGATTTTTTTTTACCAAAAATATGTAGAAGAATACGTATCGGCCTAAACTGAGGAAAAAACGATTTTTTTTTTTTTTAAATTGGGATATTTATTATAGCAAAGAGTAAAAAATATTGTGTTTTTTTTCAAAATTGTCGCTCTTCTTTTGTTTATAGCGCAAAAAATAAAAACCGCAGAGGTGATCAAATACCACCAAAAGAAAGCTCTATTTGTGGGGGAAAAAAGGACGTCAATTTTGTTTGGGTACAACGTCGTACGACCGCGCAATTGTCGTTTAAAATGCTGAAAACTAAAAATTGGTCTGGTAAGGAAGGGGGTGAAAATGCCCTGTATTGAACCAGTTAACTGACAATTGTGCGGTCGTGCGATATGGCTCCCAAGCAATATTGACGTCCTTTTTTCCCCAACAAATAGAGCTTCTTTTGGTGGTATTTGATCACCTCTGCAGTTTTTATTTTTTGCGCTATAAAAAAAAAAAAAAAAAAAATTTTTTTTTTTTTCAAAATTGTTGCTATTACTTTTTGCTATAATATCCTCCCAAAAAAATATATATATAAAAAAAACTTTTTTTCCTCAGTTTAGGCCGATACGTATTCTTCTATATATTTTTGGTAAAAATCGCAATAAGCGTTTGATTGGTTTGCGCAAAAGTTATAGCGTTTACAAAATAGGGGATAGTTTTATGGCATTTTTATTAATTTTTTTTTTTACTAGTAATGGCAGCGATCAGCGATTTTTATCGTGACTGCGACATTATGGCGGACAGATCGGACACTTGGTGCGATTTTGGGACCACATTTATACAGCGATCAGCGCAATTAAAAATGCATTGATTACTGTGTAAATGTAACTGCCACTGAAGGGGTTAACCACTAGGTGGCGGTTAAGTGTGTCCTAGGGAGTGATTCTAACAGTGGGGGGAGGGGCTGTGTGTAACACGACACTGATCACCGCTCCAGATTACAGGGAGCTGTGATCAGTGTCAGTGCCATTAGGCAGAACGGGGAAATGCTTGTTTACATCAGCATTTCCCTGTTCTTCCTCTCTGTGAGACGATCGAGGGTATCCCGCGGACATCGGGTCCCGCGATCACTCACGGAGGTCGCGGCGGGCACGCAAACCGCTTCTTAAAAGGGCAACGTACAGGTAGGTTAATCTGCCTGTATGTGCCCTTCTGCCGACGTATATCGGCATGAGCTGGTCGGCAAGCTGTTAAAAGAAATTAACTAGCAAGGCCTAACTAAATAGTAGTGCAGGGAACAGCATCCGACGGGCAGTAGACTATGTCAGTTTTTACAATCTTTTAAATATTTTTCACAATTTGGGGGGCTTTGGTGAAATATCAGGGGTCTAAACAGACCCCCGATGCCTCACTGACAGATTCCCCAGTCCCTTTACTCTGCAGCCTCAGCTGCACTGGACAGTGAATGAATGGTAAGCGCTCTGTGCCAAGCGGCTTCCTGTTCATTTACAAACGAAAGCATAATAAACAGTTTACTATGCTTCAGTTATGAACGAACACAGCGAGTGATCATTTACCAGCCCCTTTCCCGCCAGCTGCCGCAGGGGATTGTTTCATAATTGAGAGCAGGGGGGGGGGGGGATGAAGGGGGCAGACAGTGCTAAAACAGTTATCCTCAAATATGCTTCAACATTACAGTTCAAGTCCAGTTAAATGTAACCAGAGGTAGACTAACTGTTCGTTATTCATACATGAGTCATTACTTGTATTCATTTTTCATTGAATGAAATGCACGGCTTTTTATGTTGCTGCTAGGTCTGTGATCTAGCCAAATATTGTATCTAGCAAAAAACAAACAAAAAAAAAAAAAAAAAATCATCTTCTATACTGTGTACTTGTCTCTATCCAAAGCACTGAGTGATTTCTCTCGGTTGCCTCAATCCTCTTATCTGCATGAGTCACTTCTGACAGCTTTTGCAGATAATTGGCGACAGGGGAGGAGAGCTCTAGCACACAGCCTGTAATTGACAGCCACGGCTGTGCATGTTCCCATTTACTGTGAGGTGGGTGTGTCCCTTACCTATAATCAGGGACTAGAGCTCTCCTCACTAAGAGCTGCCATATCAGACTTCAGCTCCCCACCTCTTGCTTTGCAGAGTGATGTGGTGTAAAATGTGTTTTAGGATAGAGGGCTGCAGATACACAGGTACAACTTATGTAGGTTTTTTGTTTCAGCTCTATCACCTGAGATTTCCCTGGAACACATGTAAGGATTTTCAACCACTTCAAGCTTTGGCTTGATGGTGAGGAAGGTGAAGAACATCTGTCAGTTTTTTACCGTTATCTAGGTCACTGATGGGATTAAAGTGATTGTAAAACGATCACCTTGTAAAACAGCCCATTCAGTTTAAAAGTGAAATAAAAATGCAAAACATTTGTATATATAAAAACCAACATACATACTTTTTTCCCGCCTTTTTATAAGTGATCACATTCCCTTCTGCTCCCTTTGTTCTCAGCTGCATAAGAGCTGGGGGGAGGAGAAGCAACAGTACACTGAGTTTCTCAGTGAATGGTTGTGCAGGGGAAGCACGTCAGGAAAAGTCTGATCATTGGAGGAGAGCAGGCACACCTAGAGAACTGACCATGCTGTGCTCTTCTGCTTAATCTGGTCAGCTATTAATAGGAAAGTAGAGGAACTGGCAGGATTTCACACAAAGGAAGCAATACAAAGAACAGGATACTTTCTCATACAAGTACATGGTACAGCAGGAACATATCAGGAATATGAAATGCTGGGGTAGCAAACGCTTTAACTCACTCTATATAGCCTGTTGACCACTTTTACTAGAACTAAAAATAGGGGAAAATCAAAACTATAGAGTTGTCACCGGATTAGGAAAAGAGGAAAAGGAAATCTTCCAATGGGATCACTTGTTCTGATAAGGAGATTCTTATTTTGTAGAGATTCTCTTCCTTCCGATTGTGTCTATGGAACAGAAGTGGCAGTAATTCTCCCATCCCTCCCAAGGAGGGGAGGGGAGGGCACTTCATTTTTTTGTTGCAGTTTATTAAATTACAGGTCTCCTCCCCATCCTGTAACTGGACTGCAAAAGGGAGACGCTGACGACTTGCATGCAAATCCCGCTGCTTCTCCATTCCCCTCTTTGTGCTCGGCTGTACAAGGAATACAAGCGGCTCATACCAAGCCAAACTAATTTACTTGCATAGGGATAGTAAATGTAAAGAGGAAAGGATCCCTGCTACTCCCAACCAGCCCAGGTGAGCAATCAATAAGGAGCTGCTTCAGCCTACATGTTTCTAGCACACCACACACCTTTATGCATTTGGCCCTTCCCACTGGGAGTTAGGCAGGCCATAAGGCAAGTCGAAAACCAAACGTTCCGTTGATGGAAAAACAAAAAAGTGATACAAACGATTGTACCATCATTGGTTTCATTTTTTAAAACAAAATCCAGCATGTTGGATCAGGTACTTTTGATTGCGACACGAAAAATTGTGTGTCGCAGCTGCCACACTAGTGATACGAATGACCAAAAATTTTCATTTGGTTTTCAACTCATCCATGGCCTGCTTTAGCCAAGGCGATCCTTTTTTCTTTACATTTACTAGCCCTCTGGATTGGTATCTGGATAAGCCAGGACCCCATGCTCTGGGACACAGGGATATATGGTCACCTTTAATTGAGTGGCACTGAAAGATACAGATAGGTCCAAATATATTCGGACACAGGCACAATTTTAGACATTTTTTCAGACATTTACCAAAACACATTCAACTTATAGTTATATAATGGATACAGGCTGAAGGTGCACACTTAGGTTTAATCTGAGGGCAAGTACATTCAAATCAGAGGAAGGGTTAAGGAATTACAGCCAATAGTGCCCCCCCCCCTTTTTTTCAAGGGACTAAAAGTAATTGGACAATTGAATCAAAAGCTGTTTCATGGCCAGGTATGGGCTACTCCATTATTTCTTCATCAATGAAGCAGGTAACAGGTCTGGAGTTGATTCTAAGCGTGGTATTTGCATTTGTAATCTACTGCTGTGAACCTACAGTCAGGTCCATAAATATTGGGACATCTACACAATTCTAATCTTTTTGGCTCTATACACCACCACAATGGATTTGAAATGAAAGAAGATGTGCTTTAACTGTAGACTTTCAGCTTTAATTTGAGGGTATTTACATCCAAATCAGATGAACGGTGTAGGAATTACAACAGTTTGTATATGTGCCTCCCACTTTTTAAGGGACCAAAAGTAATGGGACAGATTAACAATCATCCATCAAACTCACTTTTTAATACTTGGTTGCAAATCCTTTGCAGTCAATTACAGCCTGAAGTCTGGAACGCATAGACATCACCAGACGCTGGGTTTCATCACAGGTGATGCTCTGCCAGGCCTCTACTGCAACTGTCTTCAGTTCCTGCTTGTTCTTGGGGTATTTTCCCTTCAGTTTTGTCTTCAGCAAGTGAAATGCATGCTCAATTGGATTCAGCAGGTGATTGACTTGGCCATTGCATAACATTCCACTTCTTTCCCTTAAACTCTTTGGTTGCTTTCGCAGTATGCTTCGGGTCATTGTCCATCTGCACTGTGAAGCGCCATCCAACGAGTTCTGAAGCATTTTGCCGAATATGAGCAGATATTCCACGAAACACTTCAGAATTCATCCTGCTGCTTTTGTCAGCAGTCACATCATCAATAAATACAAGAGAACCAGTTCCATTGGCAGCCATACATGCCCACGCCATGACATTACCACCACCATGCTTCACTGATGAGGTGGTATGCTTTGCATCATGAGCAGTTCCTCTCCTTCTCCATACTCTTCTCTTCCCATCACTCTGGTACAAGTTGATCTTGGTCTCATTTGTCCATAGGATGTTGTTCCAGAACTGGAAAGGCTTTTTTAGATGTTGTTTGGCAAACTCTAATCTGGCCTTCCTGTTTTTGAGGCTCACCAATGGTTTACATCTTGTGTTGAACCCTCTGTATTCACTCTGGTGAAGTCTTCTCTTGATTGTTGACTTTGACACACATACACCTACCTACTGGAGAGTGTTCTTGATCTGGCCAAGTGTTGTGAAGGGCGTTTTCTTCACCAGGGAAAGAATTCTTCAGTCATCCACCACAGTTGTTTTCTGTGGTCTTCCAGGTCTATTGGTGCTGCTGAGCTCACCAGTGCGTTTCTTTTTAAGGATGTTCCAAACAGTTGATTTGGCCACACCTAATGGTTTTGCTATCTCTCTGATGGGTTTGTTTTGTTTTTTCAGCCTAATGATGGCTTGCTTCACTGATAGTGACAGCTCTTTGGATCTCATATTGAGAGTTGACAGCAACAGATTCCAAATGCAAATAGCACACTTGAAATTAACTCTGGACCTTTTATCTGCTCCTTGTAAATGGGATAATGAGGGAACAACACACACCTGGCCATGGAACAGCTGAGCAGCCAATTGTCCCATTAGTTTTGGTATCTTAAAAAGTGAGAGGCACACAAACTGTTGTAATTACTACACCGTTCACCTGATTTGGATGTAAATACCCTCAAATTAAAGCTGAAAGTCTGCAGTTAAAGCACATCTTGTGTGTTTCATTTCAAATCCATTGCGGTGGTGTATAGAGCCAAAAAGATTAGAACTGTTTTGATGTCCCAATATTTATGGACCTGACTGTACATCATGCGTTCAAAAGGAGCTGTCCTTGCAAGTGAAACAGGCCATTGTAAGGCTTCAAAAACTAAACAAATCCATCAGAGAGATAGCAGCAACATTAGGAGTGGCCAAATAAACTGTTTGGTACATTTTGAAGAAAGAAGAACGCACTGGTGAGCTCAGCAATATAAAAAGGCCTGGACGTCCACAGAACACAACAGTTTTGGATGATCTCAGGATCCTCTCTATGGTAAAGAAAAAGCCATTCACAACATCCAGACAAGTGAAAGACACTCTCCAGGAGGTGGGCGTATCATTGTCAAAGTCTAGAAGCAAGAAAAGACTTCATGAGAGCAAATACAGAGGTGCAAACCCTTTATAAGCCTGAAGAATAGAAATGCCAGATTAGACTGTCAAAAAAACATCTAAAAAAGAGATTCGTTCTGTAAAAGCATTCTTTGGACAGATGAAACTAAGAATAATCTGTACCAGACAAAAAAAAAAAAAAAAGCGTGGAGGCGGCTTGGAACAGCTCATGATCCAAAGAACACAACGTCATCTGTAAGACATGGTGAAGGCAGGGTGATGGCATGGGCATGCATGGCTTCCAGTGGCACTCGGTCATTGGTGTTCATTGATAATGTGACAGAATAAAGAAGCAGCCGGATGAATTCTGCAGTGTTTAGAGATATACTGTCAGCCCAGATTCAGCCAAATGCAGCAAAGTTGGACGGAGCTTCACAGTAAAGATGAGCAATGATCCAAAAAAACACATTGCAAAAGCAACCCAGGAGCTTTAGAAGGAAAAGTGGAATATTCTGCAATGGCCAAGTCAATCACCTGATCTCAACCCAATTGAGCATGCATTTCACTTGCTGAAGGAAAAACTAAAAGGCAGAAAGACCCACAAACAACAACTGAAGACAGCTGCAGTTAGAGCCTAGCAAAGCATCAGAAAGGAGGAAACCCAGTCTTTGGTAATGTCCATGGGTTCCAGACTTCAAGCAGTCATTGCCAGTAAAGGATTCTCAACAAAATATTTAAAATCAACATTTTATTTGATTATATTAAATTTGTCTAATTACATTTTAGCCCCAGAAAATGGGGGGACTGTATAAAAATGGTTGTAGTTCCCAAAACATTTGTACTTAATATTTATGTTCAACCCCTTGAATTAAAGCTGAAAGTCTGTACTTCAATATCATTTGGATGGTCTCGTTTTACATTTTATTCTGGTGCCATACAGAGACAATAGTATGAAAATTGTGTTTTTGTCCAAATATATATTGACCCAACTGTATGTAACAGGTCACAGTAATGTACTTGCACAGATAAATGCAGCTCTGTAACCATTTAATGTATTTTTTTAATGCAAGTAACATCTTTTATATCTGCCTGGAGTTCAGCATGAACTATTCCCTACTCGATGTAAAACCGTTATAAAAATTGTTTTGGCTTTAGATGCACTTTAATGGTACTTGTCATTGTCTGAATATGTAAGAGATCCTTTGCACTTGTGTGGTTTTGTGTGTTTTAATAAAGTTGGATCCTAGATCCACTATGGAAGAGAAAATAAAATAAATAAAAAGGGAAGAAGACCTCCCTATAGACGTCTGCTTAGCCACCAGTATACTCACAACCAGTTTACTCACCGGAGCACTGTCATGGTCTACAGAGAAATTGCACACAATCCAAGTATCGGTTTCATTCTCACTAGCAGCTGGAATCATTCTGATAGCAGATAAATACAAGACATCCCGCTGAGAAGCCGGCCACACCCTCTGCAATCACAAGCAGTGATTAATTGGGACAAATGTAAGTAGGCATTAGAGAGCAGGCGAAGTGTACAATGCAATAATCATACCTTGTGCGCCTGATAAACGATGAGTGAGTTAGGAGATAATTTCTCAACCACATGGAAGTTTTCAATAGTAGCTGTTGAAAAATAAAACAATGTGAATATTTGCATAAAAAAAAAAACTAGGGGGGGGGGGACCCTCATAGAAAATTGCTGCTTACTTTCCCAGTCATTGCGCACTTCAACATTCCAGAAGTGTTGGCAGACTTCGTGCCCCGTAACGCCTTTCACAGAATGGGTGGCCTTTAATGGGTCAAGTACTATGCCATTCTCTTCCACTTCTCTTCTATAAACCTATGGCCAAGTTGATTTATATTATAAAATGTAAGAAAAAATGCTTCAGATCAGGCTATTTTTACTGTTACAGATTTCAATACTAGAGAAAGTCCATGACAAGCAGGTCATCAGTTACACAATGAACCAAGCTAAGGAAATGAAACAACCTAACAAAGCATTTTTCTATAGTTAGCTACATGCATTTACAGATATCTTATTTTAACCCAATTATGTAACACAAACTCCCTTCAGAGTTACTGTAAAACAATGACTTTTTTTTTAATTGGATTAATAAGTATATTTGCTCCTAATACTTAAGCATAAAAAGCTCAAGTAGTACCAACAGTAGCCACAGGATCTCTCCAACAATTGTATTTGTGGGGAGGAATATAATTAATTATATATATATACCTTCTTAAAAAGCTCAAAAAAGTGGTTGTAAACCTCTGATGTGAAATATGAACAAAGCATACCCATATCCAATCACATGTAAATACGGAAGTGCTGTGAATCAGTTCTCCTCGACTCACACTGACACTTTGCAGTGAGGAGTGCCAATCAGCAGCATCTCCTCGCAGGGGATACCTGAGCAGATATCCAGGGTGATCAGTGCCCTGATAACAGGAAAGCCCCAGCAGCCGAGAAAAATTACTTATTTACAAAATATACTGACAAACTAAAATTTTTTTTTTTCCTTCAAAATTTTCGGTCTTTTGTAAAAAAAAAATCCCAGCAGTGATTAAATACCACCAAAAGAAAGCCATTTGTGTGAATAAAAAGAAAAAATTAATTTTGGTACAACGCTGCATGCGCAATTGTCATTTAAAGTGCGACAGCGCTGAAAGCTGAAAAATGGCCTGGGCAGGAAGGGGGTGAAAGTGCCCTGTATTGAGGTGGTTAAACAATCTGCCTGCCAATGTCAGAACCTATAGGGAATCTATTTTAATCTTTAGGTCAGTAACAAGAGTCAGTGAGCTGTTCATTGAGTTGGTTGTCAATGTTGCATCTAGACCAAAGAACCAAAGTTAGAAATATTGCAGCTTACCGGGCATTCGTTGTGATAACTGCATTTAGTTTTTTTTCTTTCAGGCTTTTCTTTTAATCTAGTGCTACTTCCAGTAACACTTCCTGTCCTTCCTGTTCCTGTCAATGCACACCAACTATTTATATAGGAGTAGTGTTGTTGCTCTAGGACAGGACTACAGAATATCTCCCATCAAATCTTCTCAATACCATAGGGGAAGGAATAGAGGTCGACCGATATGGGTTTTTCTCTGGCCGATGCCGATATTTAGAAATCGCGGAGGCCGATGTGATGCCAATTTTTTTGGGCCGATATATTTGGCCGATTTTTTTTTTTTTTTTCTTTTTTCCCTTCATCTCATAAAATCTAACAGTTAGACCCCTTTCACACTGGGGCGTTTTTCAGGCGCTTTTGGGCTAAAAATAGCGCCTGTAAAACGGCTCCCCTGCAGTCTCAGTGTGATATCCCGAGTGCTTCCACACTGAGGTGATGCGCTGGCAGGATGTAAAAAAAAGTCCTGCAAACGGCATCTTTGGAGTGGTGTATACCGCTCCTCCACCACTCCTGCCCATTGAAATGAATGCGCACCGCTGCCAAAGCGCCTGCGTTTTGGCAGCGGCGCTTCAGGGGCGCATTTAACCCCTTCCTCGGCCGCTAGCTGGGTTATAAGCGCCCCGCTAGCAGCCGAATAGCGCCTCTAAAATGACGGTAAAGCGCCGCTAAAACTAACAGCGTTTTACCATCAACGCCTGCCCGCTCCAGTGTGAAAGCAGCCTTAAGTAATACAGAAATTTTTTTTCATTTAAACATTAAACAAAACAAACCTCCAATCAGTTCACTTGTATGTATAATTTAGAAAACAAAAAAAAAAAAAAACACTATCTTAAATATTAAATACACAAAAACAGGTAATCAAAACTTTTGGACGAAAAAAAAAAATGGGCTAACTTTACTGCTTAGGTTTTTTTTTTTAATTCATTACTGTATTTTTAATTTTTTTTAATTGCGTTTAAAAGACCGCTGCGCAAATACCGTGTGACATAAAATATTGCAACAATCACCATTTTATTCCCTAGGGTCTCTGCTAAAAAAAAAATATATATATAATGTTTGGGGGTTCTAAGTGATTTTCTAGCAGAAAATACAGGATTTTTACTTGTAAGCAACAAGTGTCAGAAAAGATTTAGTCTTTAAATGGTTAAACTGAAAACATCTCCACATGGAGTTCAGTCTATTGATAAAAAGAACCTGAAAGATACAAATGTATCTTCTTATCAGACTTGGCAGGCTGCCCAGAGGAGGGGAGAATCCTCTCCACAGATAACCTCAGGAAACTTGCATTAACTTCTATTACAGAAGTCATTTGCAAGTCATGGCTGAAGTTACAATCGGCCTTTTTTATCAGCACAATCGGCCGATGCCGATTAAGTAAAAAACGCAAAATATCGGCCGATATATCGGTCGACCTCTAGGAAGGAATGCTGTAGTTGATAGATAGCTGGGTATTGTGCCAAGAGAGAACACTCATCAGGCAGGGAGCATAGGATTTCTGCTCACTACCTTTCTAACAGGATCGCCTGGTATTTTTCTGCCTCAGACAGAGTATATCAAAAGTTTTCGAAAGACAGACAAGATTTACACACTACTGGTCAAGTTTTAGAACAGCCATTTGTACAGTTTTTATAGAAATTTACGCAGTTTAACCTGTCAATGTACTCTGAAAATAAAGCATAGAACAAATTGGATACGATCTTTCTACACTGGAAATAAAACTGTCCCAGAAGACTGTGGTACTATTCACAAAGCACGGCTCGCACATGTGCCCTAGGAAACCGGATGTGAAGCCAGAAGGCTTCACTGCTGGTTTCCCTTACCCAAGATGGCTTGGGTGAGGATATCGCTGGATCCCTGGACAGGTAAGTGTCCTTACATTAAAAGTCAGCAGCTACAGTATTTATAACTGCTGACTTATTTAGGGGGAGACTGGAGCTCCACTTTAAGCTGTGTTAGAATCTGTTGTCCCGTGCACTGCCTGTCACTCAAGCAGTTAACTCTCAGAAGCTTGTCCGATTCGGTTTTGGCTTTCAGTCGGCCAGATTACCTCCTGTCAAGAGTTTCCCCCAGTTTCCAAGTGCCTCGTACACACAAACACCTCGGCTTTCTTTGTAAGGTCTCTAAATGGAAAGACCTACACTTTTAAGGGTTATAATAGTCTGTTGGTCTTGCTTTGTTTATTTCCTTTTTCTCACCATTTTGAGAGCAATATACTACTTCCTGCAGTACAATACTGTCCAAATATTGCTTAAGAGGGGTTTAGTAACCCAGTCTGCTTCATTACTGCTTTTATACAGAGAGCTTGTAAGTAATTAACAAATTTTTTGACACCTGTAGGAGTTGTTAGCATAAAAACTTTCAAGGCCTAATTAACTTACATTGCTGCAGTACTCCTGAGTTATTAAACCCATTACTTCTTCCCTGAAATGGGCCTATTTGTATAACTCTGAAACGTACATCATTTTTCAGTTTTTGTTACTCTGATTTTTTTTTTTTTTCACCCGGCAGATTTCCATTTACCTTTGTACCATTTCAGGCTATTCACTGGACTTGAAATTGTTAAATTCCAATAAAAATACACACAATGGTAAGAAAAAAAAAAATATATATGTCAACCCCTCAGAACTAACTTTTTTTATGCAGCAATTTGCCATAAAATGTGATCTAAAGCTTATCCAAGTCATAGCAATTGACTGCAATTTAACCCATAGTCTATTTCAAATTAAATTAACTGGAGTCAGTAGTTTGCACACCTGGAGTCCAATTAACCACTTTCGACATTTACTGCTAGCGGGCGACTCACCTAGGCACCACGACTCACCCATACGTCGCACTGATCATGCGCACTTCCCTTGGGGCAGACAGCTCGGCGCTCTGCAACCACTGTCACCGGACACAGGGGATTGGGATGCTCAGTATCTGGCTGCTGTGAGTGGCCCAGATACCATGTGATCGCTGTAAAATCACGTCACAGTAAACAATAATCCTGAATAGAAGTCATTCATAATATTGTTTACAGTTGTGATCGGTCACCAGTGAGCACAGGCTATCTGTGCCATTCACGTCATCCTGTACCATGTGATGGCTGTGGGCCAATCACAGCATCACAATAGTAAACAATGAGCTTATTGGAAGTTGGGAGATGCAGCAGAATAATGACCCTAAGCTATTGCTTTCAATCCTTTACAGACTTGTTTCAGAAAAAGAAAATGCACCTTTTGGAGTGGCCCAAAGCCAAAGCCATGTGTGTTAAAAAAAAAAAAAAAAAACCCACGACAATTAGAATGTGTTTAATCAGCTTAAAAGAGGAACCCCAGGCTCCCCCCCAAAAAATTAAAGTCAGCAGCTACAAATACTGTAGCTGCTGACTTAATAGAAGGACACTTACCTGTCCCAGGATCAAGTGATGTCCCGACCTGAGCCGATTCTTCAAATCGGCTTCGGGCGCAGGCATTGTAAACAAGGGACACTGGCAGCGACACCGCAAGGCAGTGACGCCTGCTGTGCTTTGTGAAAGGTCCCGTAGTCTTCTGGGACCTGTGAAAACCAGTTAATTCCAAAGGATATACCTTTTCTTATCACTTTACACACACCCTTTAAATAACCTCAGCAATTTAATGAAGCACATTATTTACTTTTAATAAAAACTGCATGCCAAGTTCAGTAGATCAAGAGATATGGACAGCTAAAGTTAAAGGAAATCTTGACTTTCCTATTCAATTCAAGCTTAGCCCTGCCTTCTACTGCCATACCATATCTCTCTATTGGTCAGTGAATAAACCATCACATTATAGGAGACAGGCACAAATGCAAGTTTTGACAGGAAATGTCAAGATTCACATGCATTAGCCGCTTGTATCTTTGATCTAGTAAATGTTTTGATATGAAGTTTTCACTGAAGATATCCTCTACTACTGCATTTATACCCATCCTTAAAGAAAGGTGGGCTTGTGTGCCTGGAACAGAGTTAAAATACTGCAATTTTATACCAGGAGTTGGGGGTTAAACAGACAAACCGTATAAAGGAGAACAAAAAAATACAAATAAAAAAAAATGACCTGTGGAAGGTTGAATAAAAACTAAAGAGGATTTCAAGAGTATAAAAACTGAAAGGGCAGAGCTCAGCAGGAATATTTATAAAACCACTGTGTAAAAGGCATGCATTACCTTCATTTCTCCTTCTTCTACAACAAGCTGCCAGTTGGCATCTCCACCCACATCTTGTAGTGAATACGTTAGGTGGTTTTGTACCATCTCTTCCACCTGCAAAATACATTTAAGAGGCAATAAGATACAAAAGACAATTTATTTAAATTGGGGGCGGCAAGTACTGAACTACGGTCAGGTTATTTCTTTGTGACTGGCTGAAGTCATCTCCGCTAACATTTTATCCCTGGGGACAACAGGATAAGAAGATGAGGAGAAAATAAGGGTCCCTGAGACAGAAAGGCAAACAAAACACAAAAATAAAAACATTACAGGGGGTCCAACACCCTGACACCAAACCTGGTGGTCAGCTCTTCAGTCTTTTTCGTGTTGCCCACCTACCTGACCTGTCGTAGCACCGACATCTTTAAACATTCCTACCTGGAACCAATGCCACTCATTCCTGTTTCTGCAATTGTATGCTTGGGTCATTACTAACCCCCCACCTCATCTCCTGCTCCAGCTAGAACTTATGAGCAATGGCTTCTACCATCTGCGGCTGCTGCTCTCACAAGCCTAACACCTCACATCCAGCCAGCCGCAGAACTTCTTCTCCATCGCTGTTAATGCCATTTCCCTTAGGGCCCTGTCACACAGGCTGTCCGATCAGGTCCGCCTGTCAGTTTTTCACGTGGACCTGATTGGACCCTCCAGTCTCCCCTATAGAGAGGCGGATGTCAACGGTAACATGTCTGCTGACCTTAGATGTGAACAAAATCCCAGAGTGAGTTTTTGCTAATGTTACGTTATTTTATGCAAGAAAAGCGATTGCTTTGTATTGGAAGAAACCACCTTCTATGCCTTTTATACTGGAAACTGGTAAATAATAATCTCCCAATGTATAGAGATGCCTACATGAATAGGGGTTGCCATAGTACATTTGATAAAGCCTGGGCAAAGTGGCTGGATATTAGATATATAGATATAGATATATAGATATAGATATATAGAGATATAGAGAGATCTATCTATCTCTATAAACATTTTTTTGACCCTCTTCCCTTTTTTGGTGCTCCAATTTACTATATGTAATGTGAATGGATTTTGAAGCTGCTTCATTTTTTTCTTTATTTTTACTTTTTCTCTTTGATCCAATGTGTAGTATAAGGTTTTATTTTGTCCTGTCGTGTGTTAGTTTACCAAGATAATAAAAAGATTTTGGAAAAATTAAACATGTCCGCTGATATCCACAGCTATCAGATTCTGTCTGAAAAATCCAGAAGGACGGTGGTCTTAATTTTCTATTTATCTGGCGATATGATGGGATGAAAACAGACAGGCGGTGTGTCCGTCTCCACTCTGCTCAGTGAGCGGAGACGGACCCGTCATCTGCCCGCTTAACGGGGGATCAGCGGAGCGATGCCCCACAGAAGCGCCTGTGTGAAAGGGGTTTAAGGATACTCTTTACACTCTACTGCCTGGAAAGGCAACGATGGCTGTTGTGGATTTGTTTTGGAGAAGGGGGGATTTGGGACATGGAGTTAGTTGTGGTGTGAGCAAGTATGCTTTGTGGTCTGACACCCATACACTGCTAATCTGCCCCATCATGTGTTGCTGTCATGAACAAGAATTTTCAGCTTAGCCAAATGTCCCTATTCCTGTAACTATATAGTGGAACTGTTTATCTTGGGAAATGGTAGAGGGAAAAAAAAAAAAAAAAACACACCACACAATAGAACTACCCCTGCATGGCCTGGTATAATCCCTCTGTGGACTAAATTGCAAAATGTTCATATCCTTAGATTCTACTGTAATGGAAAACCTTACAAACAGATGTAAATAATTTATGATCTGTTGATAATCCATTTCTTAGCAGGTTATAATGTAATTTTCAATTACAGTAACATGCAAATGTGTTTATGTCATTAAATATGTTGAATATAATATGTAGTCCTTTGGAAACATCAACAGTACTTATTTGAGATCCTCTATATCTATAAAGTCATATACCACCGTTTTAACCCTATAAAAAAGGTTTTTGGACAGTTAGAGCTTCCTTGTCAATTCCTGACCCTCAGACATTTTTACTGTGAAGGGGGGAAAAAGGCAGTAAAAACCAGGACTATAAACCTTCCTCTCCCGATCCAAATAAAACAATAGTTTTGGTTGGAGTTAGACTTTAAGGCATCATGCACACTGGGCGTTAAAATAACATTATAAAAACACCAGTAGCTTTGCAGTGAGTTTTTCAAAGTTAGTGCAAAAGCGTTTTTCCGCGTTTTTAGCTTTTTTTTAAAAAAAAACAAACAAAAAAATAAAAATTTAATTTTTCAATGGATCAAACACATTAAAAACGCTGGTGGACCCACGTTTAAGTGTTTATCTGCGTTTTTTTACGTTAGAGTTTTTCCAGCTGAAAAACTCCTCCCAGAACCCACTAGTTTTGGGGGTTTTTTTTCCAGCCAAGAAACGCCCCAGCCAAAAACAGTTGATAACAGCCTATGTGTGCATGGACGCATAGGATAACATGCTGGAGAGTTTATTGAGTGTAGAAAGAAAAAAAAATGTCTGAAGCCAAAAATAGCAGCTGTAAAAACGTCCAAACACATCCGTGTGCATTAGGCCTAAAAGACAAAAAACAAACAACGAAACACACACATATGGTTAAGATGTGACTGCAGAACATTCGTTTTTAGGACTAACAGGAGCCAGGATTAGTGGTTTATGTCAAACCTAATTTCTCTTGGCCTATTCACATTAGATGCTCTGTGGTAAAGCCTTTAATCTAAAGAAAAAAATAAAAATTACTACATTTTTGTTTCACTTCTCTGCATCCTCTTACATTAAAGACAAATGCTAGGCAGCAATAAGAATTGTAATTGAACATATTGCTTGTATAGGGGATACTCAATCCACATACCTACAGTGTCTATGCCTACCAGTTCTGGTTGTGATGACCATTCCCGCAAAGCGGCTCTTCCTGCTGATCACCTATCAGTCTCTTGTTAACAAACCCCCCTCGCCTTTTGTTAATGTCATCATGTAGTACAGCAGAGGTATAGTAAATGCAGTAAAGAGCTAGTCACATTCCAGCACTGAAGAGCAGAGGAAGTGACATAACTTGCAATATTACTACCCGCAGTTACACTAATGCTGGCCATACACTATAGGAATAAATAGAATAGGCCAGAATGCGGTCATTTTTGCCAGTTGGTTCGTTTTTCGGCCAGTTAATGGGCACAATCGAAAATAGTTGGGACGTTTGAGTCGAAAAAAAAAATGGACAGGTTAGGAAATTTTTCTGCCAAACGATAAATTGAAAGTTTAATGTGTTTGCCGTCCTAAAGGTTTGCACTAGGTATATGTATATTTAAGGAAAAAAAAAAAAAAAAAAAAAAAAAAGGATTCATGTCCACTGAACAATTTATCGGTCATTACATGATGGAACTATAGTTTGCTCTCACGGCCGAATTTTCCTTTTTCTGAAATGGGTTTGGGCGATTTTTCACAGTGTATGGCCAGCATAACTCTACAATTGCTACAAAGTATACATCAAGTTTTTAACACCAACCACAGCATATCCAGTGTGAACAAAGCAAATAATGATTTTAGTAACATTTATTCTCTCATGAATAAACACACTTGTTACTGTTAGAACAGCAAGACACAGTCTTTCAGTTAGTCGGTAATTTTAGTTTAGATGCAATTTAATTTTACAGCATTCAGAAAAAAACCACAAAAGGTCTGTCTGGTTATAAAAAGAATGGACTAAAAAGAACAAAAAGTCAGAAAGCACACGGTCTCAATTGTGCAATATCACAGTACCTGGCACTCAAATCTGTGTTCACTGGAAATACTGATTAAATCAGTTGGAGAGGAATAACAGTGGGACTGTCAGACAGCAAAAGACAAAAAATAAATAAAAAAACACAAGTGAAAATAAGCAAAAATGCAGAAAAGAGAATGGTAAGTCACTGCACAAGAAAGATGAGAATTCTGATTTGTATTTATTTGCCGAATTGAAATCTCTCTAGCAGGTTATGCGGGATCTTCATCATGTCACAAACTGTGCCTAGAAAGCTCAGCTGGACACATACACCAATTAGCCATAACATTATGGCCACCCATCCAATACTGAGCAAGTCCCACTTTTTGCCATCAAAACAGCCCTGACCCATTGTGGCATTGATACCACTAGACCTCTAAAAAGGTATGCTGTAATATCTGGCACCAAGCCATCAGTAGCAGGTTGTTCACGTTCTGTAGCTACAGTAGCTCTTCTATTTGATTGAACTACACAAGCCAGCCTTGGGTCCCCACGCACACCAATGAGCCTTAGTTGCCCATTGCCCTGTTGCCCGTTTTCCTTACTTTGCCAACTTGGTAGGTCTCGACTATGATGTAAACTGGGCACCCCAAAAGTGTTGAAAGGACAGGGCAGCCATGTGTTCAAAATTCCTAAGGCAGCCATGCCATTTTGTAACACTAAGACACAATAGCAGTTTACATAATCCTAGGAAGGAATCTTATACAATTAAACTTAGTTGTATTCCAAACACCCTTATCAGTTCAATAGGATTAGCAGAATCTAACAATACACATCTTAGTCTCATGGCCATCTTAAAACTTTCCAGTGGTTGGGTTTGAGTAACTAGAAATTTAACAGACATCCTTCTGCGCTAATAGTAACAGATTTATCACCGGTCATGAATAGCTCAGCTGGTAGAACAGCCGAATACACATTTGCAGCTGGCTGTCATTAGCTAAGAATTTTAAGCCCAAGCACCTCTCCTATGTGAAAGCCATCTAATATACATTATACTTTGTATTCAACAGTAATTTCATGAACAAACACTGACAATTCCATTGACCACTCCTCAGACCTTCTCAATGGTCAGATCTTTATTGTCCGTACCCTCCTCAAGGATGAGAAAAGAGGAGCTGCATCAGCAGTCTAGAGTTATCCTTCTACCATCAAAGAAGGAACATCAACTAAGACTTATGAGAGCCCCTGATTCATATTACACATTGATAGTACAGTTTTGCAGGACTTGCAAAGTCCAAAGTACAGTAAAACATTGGATTGTGAGCATAATTTGTTCCGGAAACATGCTTGTAAATCAAAGCAGTCGTATATCTATATTAAAAGCAAAATTTCTCCATAAAATAATGGAAACTCAGAACTACAAAGAAAAAAAAAATAGGGAATGCATAAAGCAGAATCTAGCAGGAGATAGAGTGTAAAAGACTATGTGGACAGCTTTACCCTAGATGCTTACATACATAGATGATCCTGTTTTAATCAACCATGTGAGTTCCTAAATGTTATACCTTCATTAAATGTAACCATACTGCTACACCTAAAGGCGCCTAACTTGAGCCTGAAAGCAAATATTAACCCTTAGCTCATTAAACTTTTGTTCAAAACATCACTGTTCCTCCCTGTGAGATGGACAGCTCCTCTAACTGAAGTAGCACTGAAGTCACATCAAACTGTTACAAATCTCATAGTAGTGCTTAAGTAGTGGTTGGTCGGGCTTTAAAACCGTACTACTTTAAAAATCGTACCCGGTGTGACTACAGGCTTCTAATTAGTTGCTACTCGTATTGCAAGACATCGCCCATTTATCCAGCTAAAATAAGTTAAAAAAAAAAAAAAAAAAAAACCTTGATCGTCTTGCAAAAAACACTCGCAGACCAAGTTACTTGCAATCGAAAGTTTCTGTAGACTCATTTTTAAACACTTTTAATTTGTCTGTTTTATGATTGGTTTTATGATTGGTTCTTTTTAAAAAATATTTTGTTTGCATCTTTATTTTCAAACGTTATTTCCAAAATCATTATTATGGTCTCTAAAGCACTAATGCAGAATTTAGAGAAACCCCGTCTCTTTGAAGATAACTATATGGCAAATCTCTGAATATACCCTTCTGTGGTGACAGTGTGTGTTACATTTATATTAAATCATATTTGTTATCGCTAATTGTTAGTGTGAATCTTTGATATTTTAGGATAAAAAGATCTGGTGGCAACGATTGACTTGGGGTATAGAGGGTTACCTGCATAGTTAACAATACCTAGTTACAATTGCTCATTTGGCTGGCACTTATATTGTGGTCCTGCAAGCTGGAAAATCTGCGGGGTGAGGCTGAGTGTCATTATTGTGCATCAGTGACAGTGCGGTGCGAGTTTGATCAGCCATTGGTCACAAGTTAAGGGGGCTAGTGTCTGATGCCACGTCCATGACACGGACCACTGCAGACCAGAAACATCCCACAAGAGCTGCAGTTTTGGAGTTGATCTGGCCCAGACATCTAGGTATTACAATTTGGTCCTTGTCAAATTCGCTCAAATCCCTAAGCTTGGTCATTTTTTTCTGCTTTCAACACATCAACTTCAGAGGCAACATGTTCATTTGCTGCCAAATATATCCTACCCACTTTCAGGTGCCAATGATAGGTCACTTTACCCCTTAGTGGTCGTAGTGTCATAGCCGATTGGTTTATAGCAAGATTTTGATTGGTCAATTAAACCTTTATTCCAGAACCATGTTAATGGCAATCTTACTAGACTTAACTGTTATTCCCTAAAGAGTAGCATGTGTTCCTCCAAAACATACTTCCTTGAAAGTAAATCTTAAAAAAGCAGACCTTAAAATCTGTATGGAGAAAAGTCAGTCTGTATGCATTCACATCTCCATACTGTGACTCCAAGGGTCCTTTCACACGGGCTTGTCCACTGTGCTGAGACAGACCTGTCAGAGCTTTGCTCTCCTCTACAGGGAGATTGGATGAAAGCGGACCACCTGTCCGTTTTCATTAAATAGATGGAAAATAGGGTCACCATCCATCTGGATTTCACGGACACGATCGGATAGGATAGGTGCGGATGTAAGCGGACACGTCACTCCATAGGTGTGAGGCTCCGATCAGGTCTGCCTGAAAAACTGGCAGGCTGACCTGATCGGCGGTTTTAGCGGCGCTATTCGGCCTCTAGCGGGGGCGGTTTTAACCCCCAGCTAGTGGCCGAAAGAGGGTTAAAACCGCCGCAAAGTGCTGCTGCAGCAGCACTACGCTGGCAGTATAGCCGCTTTCACATTGGAGAGACTGCAGCGGCTGTTTCAGGGAGCTTTGCAGGCACTATTTTTAGCGCTGCTGTGCCTGCAAAGCGCCCCAGTGTGAAAGGGGTCTAATGTTAAATGCAAATGGAAGCCACCTGGAAGCAAATTGTATTTTCCCATCAACACAGGCCATAAAGATCTACAGGACTCACACCGATTTGGGGATGCAGCAGATAAGCAGCAATTAGATTTATATTATGGAAAGCAGGTATCAGAGAACTTTTACAACATATTAGAAAGTCAGTGTACTTATTGTATGTGGATTTCTTACACAAAACTGTAAAATCTATTTGTTAATAACCTCTAAAATATATGGAGGTCTCAGCACTTCATAGCTCTTTATAGTGTAATTCCTACAAGCCCAGGCAATGATCCCTTAACACCACAGGTGTCACTACATATCATTAATGCTGCCAAGAAAATAGCACTGGTGATGTATATCCTTAGTAACACTATCAGCAGTATAAAATATGATAAATATTAATAGTAAAACAAAGTAACAGACTCACTGTTCTGGCATATCGATGGTTTCCCATCCCCGTAAATGCGTCACTTGCTGGCATAGGGGAAGATAAATGTGTCCGACTCTTCTCTGACTGAGACTGAAGGAGGGAAAAAATTAAAAAAAATTAAAAAACAGTATTGGTAAAGGATTTTTTTTAAATACATATGAGGAAAAAAATTACACATGACGAAGCAATAATTAAATACACAAATTAGCATTTAATAGTAGAATGCATATTATATAAAGATATGCTAACCCAAAGCGGTCAGTAAACTTTTTCTGCACTGTGCTGCAGCAGGACCCGTGTACTGCACACCCCGGCTACTTGCAGCTGAGGGCAAGGCTCGGTTCGCACTGCCGCAAATTGGGATCCGACTTGTGAGACCCCAAGTCCCATGACATGTGAAATCCATTGTTAGTCAGTGAGAGCTGTCTTAATTAGCACTACTGAAGTCGCTCTGACTTTAGAAAAGGTTCCTGTACTACTTTAAGGTGACTATCAGACTTGTGCCCATAGACTTTATTGGCAGTCGCCTCCAAATCAGATCCTCATCTATACTGATGTGACTTAGAAGCGGGCATTACAGGACTACTACCCAGGCATTCCCTGAGAGTCACTTCAAAGTTGCATCAAGTCGCATCAAAGTAGTACTTAAGTCGCCAGCAAATCTTCAGTAAGCCGCTTGGTAAAGTCACAAGAAGTCACTTGAGTTTCAGGTCGCAGTAGTGTGAACTGTGCCTAAGGGCATTTATTTGCTTTAATTTCCCATAGTCAATGTGATCAGAATAAAAATAACAAAAAAAGGAGTTCATCAGAAGAAGCTAAGAAGCAGATTTAAATATATCAACAAATTGGAGCCAAAGTCCACCTAATCCTGTATAAGCAGTTACACAGAATCGCATGACAAGGGAAACCACAACATTAATGGTGCCAGTTTACATCTGGGCGTTTATTGGAAAAGGTTCCCTGCGACTCTGCTGAGATTCAATTGCAATTTGGCTTCATAGAACATGCTAACAAAGTGGCACTACATAAATTGCACTGAAAAAAAAATTGCATCACAGTAGTGTGAATCAAGCCTAAAGAACCAGTTATGAGCCTATGAAGTCTGGCAATGTCTTCCCTGCAGCCAATTCTCAGTGCTGTGGATCCCTGGCGCTGCCATCTTGCATTTTGGAGCTGGCTGTGGCTTCTGACATCACATAGTTGCTTCTTATTGCATATGTGCAACCAGTAAAGTAACACTGGTAATGCAGCCTCCTAGCACATGCAAACTCCTTAAACTAGGTCTTTAATGAGTCAGCTTGGCGCATGGGGCAAAGTCATGCTTTACAAGCTAGCCATCCCCAATTTGTTGCCAGAGGGATGGAGATGCAGTTGTCTAAAATATCTTTGTATGCTGTAGTACTAACACTCTTGGCCATATAGCATAGATATGATGACACAATATACACTAATGTACTATAAATAAAAACCATGGCCAATAGTGTCCAAGATGAACATTTGGCTGTGCTGAACGGACAAATGGCATGTCTTTTGTATGCAAAATGTAGTTTTAAAAACATAAAACTACTAGGGTTGCACAGATACCACTTTAAGACCAGAGTACAAGTACCAATACTTTGTGGTGAGATATCAGGGGTCTAAACAGACCCCCGACATCTCCCCTTTGAGACAGGACAAGAGACCGAGGACAGAGATTCCCCCAGTCCCTTTCTCTGCAGCCTTAGCTGTACTAAAGATGAATGTACAGGAGACAAAGGCTCCTGCACATTCATAAACTGAAGCATGGTAAACACAGCTTACTATTCTCACTTATGAATGGATAGTGCCTGATAACCGACTGTGCATTCAGAAAAGCCAGTAAATTACAGATTTACCAGATCTTTCCGCTGATCTCCATCCTGACAGATCTGGGGAGGCGGGGGAGCGGAGGAAAAGCACAGGACACGGGGGACAGACAGGGATGATCTGTGCGGCGGTGTTCCCTGTGTAGATTTCAATAAAGCTGCTGGAAGAAGAAGAAGAAGAAAGAAGAAAGGAGGAGGGAGGCAGGAGGGGGGAGGAGCTTTCAGGCTTTATTGAAATCTATACAGGTATCAGATTAGGCATCAGAGCATTTGCACAAGTACCAAGTACTCGTGCAAATGCTCACTATCGGCATCGATACTAGTATCAGTGCAACCCTGAAAACTACTTTACTTTTTTTTTTTTTTTTTTGAAGCTTTACATAATCAAAATCAAATACACAGAGGGAGGCAGAACAGTAAATACATTTCTCACTTAGCTATGAATAAGTGCTGGATAAGCGTGAAACACTTTAAGGATGTTCTGTTTCCCCTCTGTGTATATACTATTGTGGTTTTATTGAAGATTCACAATAAAAGTTGATTTTAGTCGGGGGACCGACCAAATTCTCTTTCCAGCGAAGACAGCTACGAGCTGGGCCAGCGGCCAATTAGTGCAACAATGGAGTAATTAGCGGACCTGCCCGAGCAGCGTTTTCTCTTCAGATTACGTAATGTATGACACCTTGTATATATGGCTCCTGACCACTTGTCTAAATGCATCAAAAAGGACAGGCAATCAGCCCGCAGAACATTCTCTAGCATCTTGCTTTCCACCATTTCAGCACATGAAAGCGTGGTCACTTTTACCAACAATTAAATAAAAAACAAACTCTTTGCACTTTTCCTGTACTGTGAAAGTGCAGTTAGTTTCTAGCTTTTACTTCAAGTGTATTTGTTTTATCACTTTATCGGTCTTCACTCTGCATCAAAAGGAAGACAAATTTAGTACTTTACCTGCTCAATTTTGTCTTGCCGGTCCAAAGCAGCCTCAACAGCATCAAAGAACTCTTCCTCGTTGATAAGACTGTTGGGTCCCTCCTGTCAAAGCAAGACATGGTTAATTTCTGTGTATTAATACACATAAATTGAACGTATAACTCTTATTCCACTTGCAGTTTTCTTCTGTGTAACATCTGCTAAAGCAGATCACCAAAGGATATTAAGAATTTTAGGAAGATTTAGTTACTCCTATACAGATTACATACCACAAGTTAAAAAATAAACTAACAAAAGTAATACCTATAAGACTTTTTTTTTTGTTTTTTGTTTTTTACTTTAACAGTTTTTTTCCTAAAAAAGAATTCTAAAAGTCCAAATTCCCTTTTCAAATATTGTTATGGTATATATACCAGAATTAGAATTTTTGTTTTTATACTACTAATGGCTGCGATCAGGCTTTGCCTGACTCCATGAAAGAGGCAATAGTGGCAGTACTTGTGGGTGGTGCTGCGCAAATTTGGGCTAGGTTCCAGATTTATATCCTGGGTACATTATAAGGGCACAAATTCAAATAAATGACTCCCTATCAGAGACCTTTCGCTTACATAGAGGTACTAGGCAGGGGTGCCTTTTGCCTTGGCTGTAGAGCCACTGGCGGCTATGATTAGAGCCTTACCCTCTATCGTTGGAGTTAAAGTGGGGGTCCACCTAAACCGCCAAAAAAAATAAATATTAAAAGCCAGCAGCTACAAATACTGCAGCTGCTGACTTTTAATACATGGCCACTTACCTGTCCCAGGGTCCAGCGATGTCGGCAGGCGACGCAGAGAACCCGCTCGGTCTTAGACAGGTATCTGCACTCCCCTCCCCCCTGAAAGGTGCCAAATGTGACACCGGAGGGGGGGAGGGGGTTCCGAAAAGCAGAAGTTCCATTTTTGTGTGGAACTCCACTTTAAGCGAGGCCCTAGAAGATAAAATTCCGCTCTATGTGGATGATGCTTTATAGTAAATGGCGGCGATCAGCAACTTATAATGGTGCTGTGATAGTGTAGCGAACACTCTGACAAGAACTGACGCTGTGGAGGGGGACTGACTGCTACCGGCATCTCCAGGGATGCCAACACAGTGATCAGTGCCAATACTACACTCTCACTGTACTGACACTGACTGGGTAGGGGTTAACATCTAAGGCAATCAGGGAGTTAATGTGTGTCCAACAAGGTTTAGTGCGTGTTTACACTGTGTGGGGTTTTACTAGCAATGTGCCAGTTTTTACTCCATTTTGTGGGGGGGAGGGAATGGAACATCACTGCTGTATGGAAGAGGGCTCTCTTGTCATTCGCTGAGCTGTTCTGCAAGTCCCGGCCATAAATTATTGGCTTGGACCCACTGTTCAGCTTGTGCTGCAGCGTATGACAGTCTTCCACGTCTGCGTGCATATGCACGAGCGGACCTGGAAGGAAGCAGCAACTTACAGGTACAAGATTGTGCCTGTATGAGCAGACCTGCTGCAGTAAATTTACTGCGGTGGGTCAGCAAGCAGTTTAAAAAAAAAAAAAAAAGTTCAGCAGGGGTAGAGCACAGAAGAAGAAGGTGAGGAGATGGGCTGCAGGTGACAGAGCAGTAGATACAGTGCAATGGGGCTGCAGTTGATATGTGTGGAGTGTGAAGCTTAAAGTGGGAGTTCCGAAAAAAAAAAAATTTTTTTAAAGTCAGCAGCTACAAATACTGCAGCTGCTGACTTTTAAAATAAGGACACTTATCTGTCCAAGGGTCCAGCGATGTCGGCACCTGAGACCGAACTGTCCCTTGGATGCTGCTGCCGCCACCATCTTTAGTAAGGGAATCAGGAAATGAAGCCTTGCGGCTTCACTTCCCGTTTCCCTACTGCACATTTCGCGCTGCGCAATCCGAATGGTCCCTGCTGTCTCTAGGATCCATGTGTGTGTCCCAGCAGACAGCGCGGGGGGGGGGGACGGGAAGTGGCGTAGACTCCCGTGGGAGTCTATGCCTGGAAGTGGATGCAAATACCTGTCTTGGATAGGTATCTGCACCCCCCTCTCCCCTGAAAGGTGCCGAATGTGACACCGGAGGGGGGAAGGGGTTCCGAAAAGCGGAGGTTCAATTTTTGTGTGAACCTCCGCTTTAAGGAAATAACAGCAGGCTGCTTAAAATAATACTTATATAAGCCCATCTCTATCCAGCGATGTCCATGAGTCCCTCAGCCATCCAGGACTCTCCCTCCTGATTGGCAGAGACACAGTAGCGGCACCATTGACTCCTGCTACTGTCAAAGTCAGTTAGCCATACAGGAGATAGAGGGGGCGAGGCCGAACTGCAGATCCGTGTCTTTATGGACACATGGAGCTGCAGCTCGGCTGCCCCCATAGCAAGCTGCTTGCAAGCAATAGCTTGCATAGCAAGCGAAGAGAGACCCGAAAAGAGGAGGAATCAGGCTGCCCTGTGCAAATCCACTGCACAGAGCAGGTAAGTATAACATGCTTGGTATTTAAAAAAAAAAAAAAAAAAAAAAAAAAAACAGACTTTAAAATCACTTTAAAGTGGTTCTAAAAGGCATTAAAGTAAAAACCCTTCTGGGTGCAGCTATCCCCCCAACCCCCCCCCCCCCCCCCCCAGAGCAACGTCTCTCCCAGGTCTCGCTCTCATTTGCTCACACAGCAGCCATTGGCTCCTGCTGCTATCAATCACAGCCAGTTAGCCAATGAGGCTCGGGTGTGTTTTTTGTTTTAAAATTACAACTGGGGCCGCAGCTAAAAACACCTGTTTTGCGGCGCTTTCCAGGTGCTTTGAAAGTGCTGCCCATTCATTCCAATGGGCAGGGCGTTTTGGGAGCGCTAAATACAGCGCTCCCAACCCACCCCAAAGATGCTGCTTGCAGAACTTTTCCTAACTTCCTGCAAGCACAAAGCCCAAGTGTGAAAAGTCACACTGGAATGAATGGGAGGCGGTTTTCAGGCACTTAGCAGAGGCTATTTCCAGCGCTAAAGCGCCTGAAAAAAGCCCGATTGTGAAAGGGGTCTTAGAAGCTGGAACCTGATGGCTCAGCAATGTAAATTGTAAAGCTGCGCTTAACCTTACATACAATCCCCTGGCTTATAAAACTATTCCTTAAATATCAACTATACAAAAACTATTTGAGACATATAATCTTTTTTTAAAGTGCAAATGTCCAAGTGCAGTCCTCAATACTAAATCAAAAGTGCAATAGTGCAACAGAACGTGCAATACACTTATGCAGTGCAGCTTTTCAATTTACTTTACTGATTTTATGGTGACAGTATAGGCCAGTGATGGCAAACCTTGGCAATCCACATGTTTTGGAACTACATTTCCCATGATGCTTATGCACTCTGCAGTCTAGACAAGCATCATGGGAAATGTAGTTCCAAAACATCTGGGGTGCCAAGGTTCGCCATCACTGGTATAGGCACCATTAAAGCAGCAGCTATCCTAGAAAATGTTGCGCAGGTATTTTTGATATACACTTGGAACCTGATGGGTGCCTGAGATCTCAGTTCCCCTTCAGATCCGCTTAAATTCAACTGAAAGCAGACAGAAATAGGCAGATGTTAGGACAGCGGGGGACACAGAAAAGAGCATTGTGACTGATGGGGACACAAAAAGGGGGAACCATTAGAGCGGGTCAGGCCTGGGTTATTGACAAGCAGAAAAAAGCAAAAAGGGCAAACAGGAGCTGGAAGTAAAGCTGGTAAGGAAGTAAGGTTGTGAACATGGGAATATGGGAATTTGCTGCAAACGCAGGCAGCTGATGAGGAATGAGGCTGGGTTCACACTATTGTGAAATGAATGTAGGTTTCTCTGCATCCAACACGAATAGCAGGAGATTGTGACCGGTCCTCTATGGAGTTGCTTCACACATCTCTGCAGCGGCTCTGGTGCGAATTGCACAGGAGCCATGTGTGTCTTTTGGTCCACTTCAGCTCAAAATTCGGGCTGAAATCGGACCTGATCAGGTGAATGGAGACGCACCGGACTCCTGCTGTGAGCCACTGCGTTCTATCATGTAAACCCAGCCTGAAAGAGGAGATGGCAGGGGACACAGCCAGTAAAGCAGCATCTGAATGGCAGGCAGGGAGAGGAGAGATAATAGAGAGTAGTATTCTGCAGGGTGAGGGTGGCAAGAGCGGACAAGCAGAGGCTCGTTCTACCAGGGAAAGAGGGAGAGAAGTTTGTTCAGAATGCTGGGGTTAGGAACCAGGACAAGTGTGATCCTACTGCAGGTGAGCAGGCAGACAAGGAGCAGCATAGTGCATTGGATTTGCACTAAGTAGTGTTCAGGAGGACTTGTTAACATTGCTAATTTCCAGGTGCAAAGGGCAGCTGCAGGCTTAGTTTAAGGGTGTAAAAATGCACCTCATCACCATTTGCTTGCAGTACAAAGCAACATCAACACAAAGGAGGTAAAATGTAAGTTGCGTTTCATTAACATAATAAAATGACTGCAAGAAAAATGCTGTAAACACTTTGACTAATGCAGACAAATGTATTTGAATGGTTTGGGAAACTGGTAAAATTAGTATTTACTCACAGAAGCCTAGGTGTGCTCGAGACAGACAGATGGAAGGGAGCAGATGGATATGGGTCCATGGCAAGCAACATCAGGAAAAGCAAGTTTTACATTTTCATAGCATCACTCAGATAATACTTCTTGCATTAAAGGGTAACATACTTCATAGTCTGGTCCACCAAAATGGGCTTTCTTCTTTAGTTCAGTCATGGCACTCCTATACGCTTCTTCCACACGTCTCCTTTTTTCAACCTCCTACAGAAAAAGGATAGAAATCTTACTTCTACGTAACAATCCCCATCCATGTGTCTGTGCGATTATCCAACTAGGATGTGTTATTCACTAAAGGAACGCATTTTAGACTAAATATAGTGGATATTTTAACAATCACACTTCAAGATAAGGCCTGATGGAGGAGCTTCAAGGAGCGTGTGCTCTCATCTTTTATTCATACTCCATTATGGGTGTTCTAGCCGGGCCGATTTACTTCTAACTGGAAATCAGAGTAAGGAGAACCGATAAAAAGGCTAGTGGGTTAGTGGCTATGTCCCGCTATCTGATAAACATTGGCTGAACCGGAGGAAACGCCACCATATACACTAAAGGCCAGTCCAAACTGTGCCAATAATGTTGCACACCCACTTAAAACACAGGGTTTAAAGAACTACCACTGAAACTTGTTGAAAAGCTTGTGAAAAGGCCAACACCAAAATGTGATGCCTGGAAATGCAGCTGCGACATTTTTAACTATCTGATGCTAAGATAGACAATGGGTCAGCCTGAAATCCAAACCTGGAAAATAAGACACACCTTGTCCAGCCGTTTTTGCCAGCTGTCCTCCCGCTTAACCATAAGGTCAATGCAATGTGAGAGTGTGGCCAGAATTCCTGCTGTAGTAGCTTTGAAAGTGATGGCTTCTCCTTTAAAATCAATGCCATTAATCCCCTTGGGAGTCACATGCGTGAACACTGAAAGAAAAAAAAGACAATTGTACTTCGAAAAAACCAATTAGACTACTTTTTAGCATTTCTTTGGTAACATAAGTATTGGGTACAATAAAAATACCCACCAATTTTGAGACATTACTGGCTTTACAGAGGTATGTTCACAGTATCACAAGTCAATGTACACACTTTATATAAGAACAAGACAACCATTTCACAACTCCGTACAACCTCTCTCAATGCAGCAGATCTCCTATACAATGTCCTGAGCATTCTGAGCTAGAAAGGCTACCTCTAACGTTCTGCTAATGCAAAGAGAAGCAGGCAGCAGTGCATACAGATGCTGCTGGTGCAATTTGTTTTGGCAGAGATAGTAAAGTGCATCTAAAAACAAGAAAATAAACTCACTCATCACACACTGCAGTCCTACACAGAAAAAAGTTACGGCCAGCCATAGACGATTGGAATTCCTGCTGAACCGGATGGAGATTCAAACTGTGTATGGGCAGGCTGAATGTACTAAGTTGATCAATTAACTTGGGTACAAACAGCCTGACGGATTTACATCTGATTATCGCTAGCAACTGCTACAGCCATTAGGGATAATCGCTGTCTTCTCCTGGCTGGGGCAGCTTCTTCGCTCAAACGGTTCGAATCTCAGCTGGTTCAGCAGGAACACTGACATTTGAACCCTGTGTGGGTAGGCTGAATGTATGAAGTTGATCAATCAACTTGGGTACAACCAGCCTGCCGGGGTTATGGCCGCTATAGCCACTTGCAATAATCACTGACTCGGCAGGAGGGATTCCCCTGTCAGTACAGTCTGTATCGATGGGGGGAATCATGCAGGAAAGAAATTTGCACCCTCTATGGCCTGCCTAAGGCAATCGTTAAATGACAGCAGTACACTAGGGCAGCCACCACTTGGCACAAGACCCAGGAAAGACGGCGATCATTGTAGTAGCGTTTACTAATAGTGATTCTCTGCTTGCACAGCGGTCCCACAGGTATGCAAAATGTATATTTACATGGTCCAAGCTGGACAAATGTAACTAATAAAAACCATACCTGGGGTTTAAAGCAGTAGTATTTCAGAAGGTGAGAATGACATCCCTGTATTTTAGAAATGTTTGTTTACAAAGAGCTTTGTGTGCCAACAGACATCCAAGAAAAGCAGGGAGCCAATTACAAGATCAATTACAGGAGCAAGGGAACAACTAATAATATAAAACACTGGAGTTGATTTATTAAAGGCAAACAGGCTGTTCAATTTAAGGGATTTTTTTTTCCTTTTTAACTTGGTACAACCTAAATGAGGTGAAGCTCTGCTGACTTCCACCATCCAAGCACATGCTAGCAAAAATTCATTTTTTTTTTATTTTTACACACATGATTTGGTATTCTTTGCAAAGTGCATTTTACTACATTTGCTACGTGAAAAGAAAATTCTTGCAAAGTGAACAGTCTATTTGCCTTTATTAAATCAGACCCACTAACACTGAAAACCAGTTACTGGGGGGGATAACTTTCAGCAGTTACGTAAACATTGGCTGCACATGAAAAGAAAAATTTAACAAAATCACTACTATACTAGTAAGGCAATAATTTTCAGCAATGCAAACAATCCAAAATTGACTTCTTTACCAAGCTATTTAGACACTGGAACACAAATCACAGTACATTATGGATGCAAAGGTGAATGCTAAACAGCAGAAATGAATCTATTACAAAAGCTATAGAAAAAAAACACATCAACTTACATTTTTCTCTAGTGCCGTTACTTGTGTGATTGTACTCCCCCTCTGCGTGGTTCTGCAGAAAGTCTTCCTCGTCATCTTCAACCACTAAACAAGCAGAAGTGAATTAGTGTGTGGACTGTCATTTCAAGTGCACAGCAGTGACAGAGTACACTGTATCCGGGACAATAGCATGGAAACAAACATGTCGTTATGCTCCAGTTATTAACTTGTCACCAATCCTGTTTCAGATCACAAACAGCCCTTGTGTGAGGCTAGCACTGCCAGGAAGACAAAGTGATGGAGATATTACACTCCCTCACTGACCAATCCGACCTCCTCCAAGGAAAATACAACTTCTGTTGTAATCTCATGTATTCTTAAAGCATGAACATAAACCTTTAAGCAAGGCCGGCTGCACGCCAGCAGATGTCTCACAAACAGTGGTGGGAGATTCAAACCCAACATTGAGAACTTAACAGCATTTAAAGGGGCTATAAATTCTCCAAGTTTTTCATCTGCATGTATTCTATGCACTAGGGTGAAAAAAACTTTGCTGCAGCTGCCCCAAGAGCCCCTCCTTTTTACCTGAGCTCATCTGTTCCAGCGATGTGCACGAGCCCAGCGGTCCCAGGCGCTGTCGGTCTGTCATTGGATAGATTGATAGCAGGAGTCATTGGCTCCCGCTGCGGTCAATCAAATCCAGTGACATGGGGGGCGGGGCTGAGTCCCGCTGCCTGTCAATGGATGCAGCAGCGGGACCTGGGAGCATACCAACACGAGTGCCCCCGGTGAAAGTGGCTCTCCATGGGGGTACCCTATGAAGATGAGGAGCCAGGAGCGCTGCCGGGGCACTCCAGAAGAGTATTAGGGCTGCTCTGTGCAAAACCCTTGCAGAGAGAAGGCAAGTATAATATGTTTTTTGTTTAAACCTTTACAATCTCAGACAATAAATATGAACAAAGCATATCCCTCTATAGTGTGTAATTGTCTCAATCCAGAGCACCAAGTGTCATTCCTGAATGCTGCTTCCTTCCACTGCCATCAGCATGAGTCACTTGTGACAAGTTTCCCTGACACCAAGACCAAAATGGTGACAGAGGAGGGAGATCCAGTTGATTGACAAATGCAGATCTGTTCCTGAATGAAGGGGCATGTCCCTTCCCTCCAACCAGCTCCCAGAGCTCTCCTCACTGAGTGCTATAGTGTATAGTGCAACTTCAGCTCTACACCTCCATTTTCTGACATCTGAGACAAGCTTTGAATGGACTTTAAATGGCTGTAGAGAAGAAAATACTGTAGATAAAAAGGAACAACTTACTGTATTGTAGAAGGATTGGTTTAATCTCTGTGTATCACTCGAGGGTAGTCACTTCACTGGGGTTTATATTGTTTTCAACCACTTTAAAAAGGCACTATACATTTCTTTGCCTCAAAAGCAACCCCCTGCAATGCAGGCTTTCCCACATCTGGAAAATCTGCTCCTTTATGTGCAGGATTAGTACAGCTCCTGCTGTACTTCCAGACCACCAAGAGCTGCAGGTCTCATATCCCAGTGTAGTGGTAGTGGCGGTCTCGCTAGCTTCCTCAAAATCAGGCTTTGCTTTGCAATAGCCAAGAAAGGAAAGGCCGGAGTGCAGGTCTAAGGTCTACAAGACCTACATTGTTTACGTCTGAACGCCCTCGTACTAATACTGACATGTAAACCAGCAAATGAGGAAAAAAAAAAAAAAAAATTTTACAAGTAAGGCAAGGTTTTTGTGCTCGCATTTGAGAGTTAAATATTTGTATCTGCTCCCCAATACCTGATACAATAAAATAATCAGATATAAGTGTGGAGCATGTGTGATAAAATGCTGTAGAAAGATCGCAGACCGTTGCACCAAGATCTGTGTGCAATAATATGTCCACGACCAGAGAGCCTCTGTCAAAAAATAGGTGTGTGCATTTTTTTATGTGCCCTATCGACCTGTGCAGTTCAACACAGATGGGGTAAAGCAGTCCTCAAGGTGGATGATTTGAACACTATCCCTGCCCACAGAAAAAAAAAAAAAATGGATGAATGGTTGCACAATCCGGGAAGGATGCCAAAATCTTTATTGAAGTGATCAACAAATAAAAGCATATACAGCACACTGAGCACCAGGAGATAAAAATGTTAGCATGTTTAACGCAGATAATATCGCTTGATTACAGAAATGATCATGTTCTGATTAAGCGCTGTTATCTGTGTGAAGCGCGTTAACGTTTTTTTATGTCCTAGGTGCTGTATATGCTTTTATTTGTTGACCACTACAATAAAGAATTTGGCATTCTTCCAGGGTTTGCAGCCATTCATCCATTTTTCCCTGTTGATTTCAGAGGCAAGCCAAACAGGCAACTCACCTTTGGAAGCAACATTAGACTTGCAGCACTCACACCTTGAGCGGTGTTACATCATCATTGAAAATGCTATACACACACACAATCTTGTGAAGAAACACAAAATCATACATTATGGACGCACATGAAAAAAGGTATATGGAATGGTTTGCACATCCAACCTACTGTGGAGCAAGATAACCAAAGTAACCATTCACGAGTCCCTGAACTAGTTCAATCCCATAGATGTAATCACAGGGCATTGGAAATCCTAGAATGCAATATTGGAGGCGGAATGTGCAGGGAATCATTTATACACAGCACCCGGGGATGTGCATCCAAGAACAGGGAAGGGGGGCGAATACTCTTACCCCAAATCGTGGACGCACACGCCAGTGGCGGTGGGTAAAACAGGCAGAAACAATCCTCACGGACACACCCCACTTGCCATGATGATGAGGTTACTGGTAAGGTGGTTCTCCATCTTCAAAGGGCAGCATGGATTATAGGAAAAGGTCTCCACATAGTACAGATGAATCCCAGGTTTAAAAATGTATTTACATTTTTTTTTTTTTTAAAGTATAAAATCGTACAAACATCGTATCGGATGTGTACATAAAGTGTTCACACTTGTGTTGTGTATAAATAAGTCCCTGCACATTCCAGCTCCAATATTGCATTTCAGGATTTCCAACGCCCTGTGATGATATCTATGGGATTAAACCATTTCATGAATGGTTACTTTGGTTATCTTGCTCCACAGTAGCTCGTTTGGATGTGCAAACCATTACATATACCTTTTATGTTTAGAATTTTCATGTGAGTCCATAATATTGTATGATTTTGTTTCTTCACAGGATTATTAATATCTATCATTTTCAGTGTGCACATTGGTATAAAATGTTCATTTATTTCACCAATATTTTATATTGAGCACTTACTTCTGGATACCCATTCAGGGTTCCTATGCACTTTGTAGCGCTGCATTTTTTCAATTTTTAACTTTTTATACAATTAGTCTTATTGTTGATGCTAGCCACTTTTCTAGATATAAGTAGCGCAACTTTATTTCCACTTTACCTCATCATTGGATCATCCTCATCATATAGTGTATCCCTGCCCACAAACTTGACAATTATATTCAGCATGAAGTTAAACAATGGCCAGCAAAGTAGACAGTGAAATTTTTATAGTGGCCCTACATTGGTGATCAGTGTAGTGCTCCACTATATTTGTTGGCAATGGAGGAATGCACCATATGGGGGGGGGGGGTGCACCCTTTCAGACAGCTACAAAGAACATTGGGGTTGGCGGATATTTTTAACCAACAGGTAAATGTATAGGCACAGTTGGTCCCATGCTGGCTGTGCTGAGTGATGTCAACTGTCTACCCCCCAAACTATGCAGGAACCTTGAAGCTGGATTAATCGGCCATTGCTTATTGCCCAAGAAACCCACATCAAGCACTGGAGGAATCCTAAGTTTCTGTGGAACCTTGGTTGAGAAACGCTGATGGACAATCGCACAGCTGCATGAATCAGTCACCTGCTTACAAATAGGGTAGGGCCTTGTAGTGCAGTAGATCCACACTGATGAAATGCTACTTGACATTACACTTACACTGAGCAGTATGCCTTTACATGAGGGCTCAAAAATGCATGACTTTTATGGTACCTTGTACATGTCTGTTGTGAAGGGAAAGCCCAAATTACTTTTCTACAATAAAAGGAACAGAGGGTTGAAGCATTGTTTGAAGGATAAGTTCACCTTTAGGAGGTTTCCCTTTGGGTGAAGTTTCGCTGTAAGATATACTTCAGGACACTTTTTGGTCTTAACACTCAAATTTAATCTACGGCTTAATAAATTACCTTTATCCCGCTCAAGCTCATCTTTACAGTCTGCATCAGCACATGCATCAAAATACTTCTGCAACGTGTCGACCTGCCTGCATAGAATGTCGCGGAAAGTCTCCATTTCAGCAAGTTTCTCACGTAGACTGTGCCCTTTCTGGAAAGGAAATCGGCAACAAATGTAAAACTTCCTCAGATAACACTTAGAAAAGTCAAGTACAGTGTTTATCTGCTCTATTAAACTGAACAACTACTCCAGGCAAAAGTAACAGCCCTCCATTTAGCCCATATACGCTTTAAAAAACTTAGCAACTTCATGCAATATTTTTTTTCTTACACACTACCACCACTAATCCTCACCATATGTTAGTATAATGGAAGGTCCGATCTGGTCTGCCTGAAAAAAATGACAGGCAGACCCAATCGGTTCGTCCATGTGAAAGGCGCCTTACAGCAACGTGTTTCACTGATTAAAACATAATTGTTTATTTAAATATACTAGCAAGAAGATAGGACAGATAGGATTTTTTTTTTTTAAACAGAATATGGCAGCTACAACTGGAAGTATATCCAAAGGACTGACCTTGAACGATGATGTAGATGTGGCTGAATAGCTGCTTGCGCCAGACACAAGGGAGACCATCGAGCCATGCCGTCGTAGGCTAGTCTCTGATCCATAACCAGATTCAGACTGAAAGAAAAAAAATAATTTACACGTGAATCAAAGCAGCACACAGACCATTAAGACTTGAAAAATCATTAACCGCTACAGAAAAAGGATAGAATTTAAGACAAATGAATGCTTGCCGTATCTTATGGGAAGATGTACAGGAAAAGGGCTAACCCCTTCATGACCAGGGGACATCTTGTACCTGTATCAGTCATTTTGGTAAAAGGATGTCACCCTTTCCTCAGGTGTTCGCACTCAGAAACAATGCAGTGTTATTTCTTTCTATAACTGACAGTAATTGGCACCAATTAGGACTTGGGCAACATTTCTGCCAGGTGTTCACAAGTTGGGGTTATGTATATTTGACTCAGTCTCCAACATTAGCAGCAACAAAAAAAAAAATCTTTAAAAAAATGGGAGTGCGGATTGCCACTTTTAACAAGCTGCTAGCAGGCTTCAGCACTTGCTGAAAACCTGCTAGCAGCTTGCTTACAGAGTGGCAATCAGCACTCCCATTAGGATTGGTGTTTAACATTTACAAACTGGGGTTGAAAGCTTGCTAAAAGCTCTGCACATGCTTTGTCAAAGCTTGCCGTTTACACTACTCTTATGTAAGCTGAACCCAAAGTCAAACAGGCCATACACACACAGACCCCTTTCACACTGGGGCACTTTCAGGCGCTTTACAGGCGCTTTTTTTTAACGCTAAAGCGCCTGAAAGAAGCCTCATCTGCAATTCCAATGTGAAAGCCTGAGCCCTTTCACACTGCCAGCACCCGAAAAATGATGGTAAAGTGCAGCTTAAGACCCCTTTCACACTGGGGCGTTTTTCAGGCGCTGGCAGTGTAAAAGGGCTTGGGCCATTGGCGCACCCAGCCCGGTGGCAAAAACACGAAAGCGCTGCAAAGAAGCTGCTTGCAGGACTTTTTTTGACGCCCTGCCAGAGCAGCGCCCCAGTGTGAAAGCACTCGGGCTCTCACATTGGGATTGCAGGTGAGGCTTCTTTCAAGCGCTTTTTTTAACACTAAAGCACCTGGAAAACGCCGCAGTGTGAAAGGGGTCTCAGGGTGGCCATACAGCAAACCATTTTCTTGTTCGATTTCCTTTAGATTTACCTTCATGTAGTAGGACCTTAAATGTTTCTGGTGAATCTACAGGAAAATTGTACAATGTATGACCAGCCACTTAAAAAAATAAAAAATTTACAAAAACAAACATGTGGTTACACTTTACTGCTCTGTGCAGTGGTTTTACACAGAACGGCCCCGATCCTCCTCTTCTCAGGTTCCCTGTCAGCACTCGTGGCTCTGCCCCCCCCCCCCCAAACATATGTCACGTACTCACCATAGTTAAGCCACTTGCTTTGGGGGTACTCATGCAGGCTCAATTGAGGGTCCACCCCCTGAGATTGCATCTCAGCCCACCCCCTGCTCCCTCAATGGCACCAGCTGCTGTGTTTGAGCATGAGGGAGAGAGCCGCTGCCCTCATGCACATCACTGGATCGAGATATGGCTCAGGAAAGTGTAAGTTGGGGCCAGGGGGGCTGCACTAAGGTTTTTTTTTTCCCTGAGCCCTGGTTCACATTTTTTGCAAAGAAGTGATGCAAGAACCGTCTTTAAGTCGGAGCAACTTGAGTCACACTGATTAGAATGGTTCAATTGACGTTCATTAGGTGCAAATTGTCATGCGACTTTGACCTCTCAAGTAACATGACAAGTTGCACCCCATGAACGGCATTGGAACCGTTCTAATGGATGTGACTCAAGTCGCTCTGACTTAGAAAAAGGTACCTGCACTACTTCTGGTGCGACTTCAACACAATTTGCATTGGCTTCTCTTAAAGATGTTGTTTGCAAGCTGCGATGAAGTCATACAGGAATGTCATAAATAAAGTCGCGTGTGAACTGGGGATAATGCAGAGAACGCAAAAAAGTAAAAACCTTCAGAACCACTTTAAGTAGAATTGCATGTTTAATTTGACATTGTCCCACTTTGGCTTAAAGTTTTTAAACACTGTTTCCATAAAATAACTTTGCAGCCGCTGGGTGTGCACTGTAATGGGCTACAGTAGCATTCGCTACATGCAGTAAGCAGAGCTGTGCGTTTAATTTCAGCAGCAGACAGGAAGTCACCTGTACAGCTGCCAAAATTAAACAGTCAGGCTGAATGATTCTCTTCCATTCAGGAGAAGCCTTGCACCAGCTCATTCCCCACAGTTAAAACCTTTTGTACCACCTGCCCCACCCTATTAGATTGTAAGCTCTTCTGAGCAGGGCCCTCTTAATCCTATTGTATTGTATTGTACTATAACTGTATTGTCTCCCTTTTATATTGTAAAGCGCTGCGTAAACTGTTGGCGCTATATAAATCCTGAATAATAATAATAATAATAATAATAATTTTTAATCAATGTATACAAAGCTTCCTCTGATTGGCTAAGGTGGAGGGGCAGGCAACTTTATAATTTCCACAATGGCCAATCAGAAAGCCTTGTTATAGTGTTAAGTGGACCTGTTAACTTTACCCCACATTACACCAAGAAGCAAAGTCAGCCTCCTTATAGTAGAACATAGGGTGTCATGATTTACACATTTACCAGCATAGACAATGTAAAACGGCATTTTCAGTACATCACCTTTATGTAAACAACCTACACAAGCCATTTACAAGCAGCACATTATAAAGATCTCAGAAATACTACAGTACCGTCCCATTTTACACAGATGGCATTTTAGTAACTGGAATTGTTATGTTTATTTATTCTGAACATCAATGTCAACTTAGATGTCAGACTAGTAAAAAAAAGGACCTAGTGTCATTACAGTAACATACAGGTATCTGGATGGCACACTTGGTCTCTTTCCATCCATGGATATTAGTTGCAGTCCTGCAATCCAACATGCAAGCCAGAGATTTTACTGCTGTACTTATGGTTTGTAAGGCACATCATTAGTAATTCTCTGCAGAAAAGCACTCAGAAATATGAGGATCAATAATGAAAGAAAAAAAACTACTGCCAGCACAAACGGCTCTATGACTTAACTCCAGCAATGCCATAAACCAAACCAAGTATGATCACCTAGAACTGGCCATCTAATCCCACTGTCCGCCTGACGTGGAAGAACCACAAATCCCAGCATGACATCAGCAGCTGTCTGGGCATGCTGATATTTGTAGTTTGTGAACAGCTGGATAGCCACATAATGCACAAACTTGATCTAGGGTGACCAGAAAGAAGAGCTACTAGTACAGAGCTGAGCCAGTACAGTCTAGCAGTTACCTGGCCACTGCCTAATGCCTATGGCACAGACAGTGTGCAGAAAGATCAGTACAGTCCTGCAAATGTCGCTCTAAAACCTGCTGCACTGCGTCACCTTCTCCAGCACTTTAGACATCCAAGGGGCTTCCATAGTACTGCTTCCTCTTTCCAATAGTGATGTCGTCAGATGGAGGAGATGAGATGATGTTCATAAGCCCTGCCTAGCCAATTATGCTGCTTGCCAGGAAAAGAGGACTGGCCTGGCTGACATGCTATCCGAGGGCACAACTGAGACATGCAGGACTCTTAGCAATCTGAATTGGGTCGATAATTCTGAACAGACTCATGGGAAAATGCTTCTGTGCAAACATTGATGGCATTGCTGCACAGAGACAACCTACAAAACACTGCATGCACTGTATAGGAAAAATCCTAGGGGAAAGAACGGACTATTAATGCACCATTCACACATAAGCCTTTATGAATCTTTAGCATTTCAGAGAATGTTGGATCTCTGTGCTGCCTATCCCATTTAAAAGCCAGTACATGGAAACAGAACTCATAAAATGAAAGAATACAGTATAATGTAGGTTTCATTTCCAGGAACCTACACACCTCCTATTCGGACAGTCAGAGGTTATGTGCTACATACATTCCACAAAGAAAATGGACCAATTTACTGTCATTTAGCTAATTGTTTTATACTTTTGTTTTCCCATAATCAAAAATAAATGCTTCAGCAGTCAATGCCAGCAATATACTATGTCATCTACAAAATTGTGAGAGTTTACACATAGTCCAATATATTCTAAACATTAACCACTTGCTTACAGGGCACTTAAACCCCCCTCCTATCCAGACCAAATTTTCAGCTTCTGTCAGCGCGAGGAGAAAAAAACAAAAAAAAAAAAAAAAAAAAAAAAGATCACAGAGCTTTTGTTTTGATCATGTGATCAGCTGTCATTGGCTGACAGCTGATCACATGGTAAGAGGTCGGGACCGGCCCCTTACTTGGATCGGTGATCACCCGAGTCTCAGTGACTCGGTGATCACGGCGCAGCGCGGGAATTCAGGTCCGCGCTGTAGCCATCATTCGGCTATAGCGCGGATATCAAGTGGTTAAAGGCTGCATGAACTTTTCATTATGTCCGAGGCACAGACAGGAAAGTTGGCCGCACACTTTACAATCTCTCATTTAGACTTTAAGCCTACATTCCCACCTTGAAGGCAGGTTTGAAATCGTGCAAGTTCAGCTGAACTCCCAGATTTTCAAACCTGCATTTCATTGCGAGTCCAGGGACTTTGCCAGACATCTGTGCGGGTTCATGCACAGATATCTATTGAAAATCGCCCCGAAGTTGCCAAAAGTAGTGCAGGAACTACTTTTGGGAATCAGTGCTGCACCACAAATCGTCGCCGCATTGTTTTGGCCGGCAATAGGCTCCGCTTTAGCATGCCATTTGACATGTCAAAAATCGACCCAATGTGAACATAGGCTAAAAGTAAAATATACCTTTTGGGGAAAAAAATTCATATGTTAAAAAATGAATTCTTAACTGCTGAGCCCAGCAGCGCTCTTGGGAACGCACGTGCACCATGGCAAACTGAAGCGAAATGGTGCACCATTGTGCAACATCATACAGTTAAGATAAGTTAAGAGGTACACTTTGCAAACCACAGCTAGCCCAAAACTCCAACTGGTCACCGCACACAGGTCTACAGCCTCTAGCTAGCTTGACTGATTGTTACAATCACTGAGACACCCCACAATAATAAAAGGGGTTTCACTCTTCACCCATCCTTGTCTCTTGAGGACCTTCAAGAACGGAGTACCCTGTTCAGGTTTAGGGTCCACTCCCTTGGACCTGTACAGCATCCTGCAGGAATGCCTTAGTGCTGTAGTGTTCAGGATTCCACTTCGTAGGGTCCAGCACCCGGAGGCCACATTACAGGCAAAACCTTGCAGGATCTTGAGTCTTCTTTTCAAGGCTTGGGTACCATTATTCTAAGCATATAGAGCCTGTGTCAAATGGATCCAATCGGTCAATCCCTTGATTCATTTAAGAACCGTGTGTGGAACTAGAAACCTGGAGCTCAGAGAGCTCAAACAGTGCCATCCACCTTGCAGACACTGTTAAAAAAACTAAAGTAATCTGTGTATGGGAGGGGTTACATAGGGCAGTGGTCATCAACTCTGTCCTCAGGGCCCACTCACAGGCCAGGTTTGCAAGATAACTGAAATACATCACAGGTGATATAATTTGCTGCTCAATAATTGCAGTATTCTAGTCTGCATCTCCCCAAGGTAATACATAAAACCTGGCCTGTTAGTGGGCCCTGAGGACAGGGTTGATGACCACTGATATAGGAGATCACTTCCTGTCTGAAGACCTTTGGTCTACCAGTGTCCATTCACCTGGAGATGAATTATAACTCAGTAGGTAATGAACATTAGCCCAACGTTGTCACACGATGTATGAAAAAAATGCTCATTTATTGTCAGTGCACCACTATACAAACTGTGTGTGGGATGCTCTTCAAGGATGGATTGTTAGATTGTAATGTGTGCTGGCTATAGATAAGTTTAGTCACTTGTTAAAAAGAAAAGGTGCTTCTCACCAACCCAATGCATTTTTATGTAGATGAATGTGGCCTCAGCCAGTGCCGCTCTGTCACAGAGGTCCTCTGTGACCAAACCCCAGTGAGCAGGGCGAAACACGTCAGGGGGCGTGGCTGAGGCCACATTCATCTACATACTAAATGCACTGGGATGATGAGCGGCACCTTTTCTTCTGTTTGAGAATGCTCTTAAACCTCTGAATGGTGCACTGACGCCAGCTCCCTTCATTGCAACACTGCAATTGGCGGGGAGGTCTCAGCCTAAGCTTACAGCAGTACTGCAAGTTTTGTTTATTCACCTGTTATTGTACTTTACTTCAACACACAAACACACACCCCTGAAACCTTGCTTTTCTGGCATACAAAAAACTTTAGTGGGACAAAAAGCACAGCAACCCTACAGGGTAAGGAATGACAGTTGTGAAGCTACACAAATAAGCATATTCTATTACATCTCTGAATTATTTACATAGATCAGTGGTCTACCACCGACAAGCACTTGGTTAGTTCGCTGCACATATATTACCCATTTCAAATCAGATCAAAACAAAAATTGTACCATGATCTGTATACAGCATTTGTACTACTAAAATGATTAACAGTATATATAGTCAGAAGAATAAATGCACATTGTGATACAAAATAAACCTTTCCCGTTCACCATATCTGCTTTATTGGCTTTCCATGACGACCCCCCCCCAAAAAAAATAATTCTGTAAGCAGCATATGCTTTAAGACAGTGGTTCTCGACTCCTGTCCCCAGGACCCACTAACAGGCCAGATTTTATGTACTACCTTGGGGAGATGCAGACTAGAATACTGCAATCACTGAACAGCAAATGAGATCACCTGCGATGTGTTTCAGTTATCTTGCAAACCTGGCCTGTTAGTGGGTCTTGAGGACAGGAGTTGAAAACCACTGCTTTAAGAGAATGACTGTTATACAACAAACAGGATGTGAAGGGAGAAGAGGCGAGACGCTGTAGTGATGTCTTCAGCATGCCTTCAAGCGTACCCGATCCAGGATCATTCCTATAGACAGCCATGAGCAAGCCTACGGGAACCAAGCACATCTAACAGCTATACTGAGGAAATACAGAGGAACTGTCTGAAGGGAATTTCATCATTCAACAAAAGCAAATCACAAACAGCAGAACCAATAATCCAACACTTCAGGACAATAGGGAAACCCCCCCCCCAAAAAAAACCCAAACACACACGTAAAATAAGTATTGAACAGGTCGCCATTTTTCTAGGTAAATTTCTAAAAAGGTGCTATTGACATTAAAATTTTTACCACATGTCAGTAACAATCCATGCAATCCACACATACAAAGAAACCAAAACAAATCACTTCAGAAATTAAGTTATGTGTAATAAAATGGAATGACAAGGAAAAAAAAAAAGTAGTGAACACATGAAGAAAGGGAGGCTCAAAAAGGCATGGAAATCCAAGACACCAGCTGAAACCTACTAGTAATTTAGAAAGCAATCTTGCCCCTTGTCAGTGCAAATTAAGATCAGCTGGTTCAGTCTCAAATGAAAAATGAAGCCCATAAAAAAAAAAAAAAAAAAAAAAAAAAAAAAACTTCATTCCGAAGTGCTTGTTCACACTAATGGTTGAGCCATGCTTTTAACGCCCTCCAACGGCTACCCCATTTAGCTGCAGAGGTAGTGTCACAGAAGGGAATACACCCTGTCAGTTTCAGCGGGTGTAGTGCACTCTGAATGCAACCCATTCAAGTGAATGGGTGTGGGTTTAAGGGGTTAAAGCAGGTAATGAGGAACATATAATATACTAAAAAGGAATTTACAGAAATCCGTATTACTTTTTCTTTTTTAGGGAGAAAACAGATTATAGAACTATAAAAAAAATAAAAAGATTATAATATGAAATGTGATAAATAAGCTCCAAAAATAAGCCACATGAGCCATTTAAATCAGTCTCTGTGTCACAAAGGAGCTTAAAATGTCCCTGCAGTAGTTATGCACAGAGAAGGTAATACAATATCTGCTTCGTTCGGGGTAAAAGCCATTGATGAGAAAGCTAGGATTGATGAGAAAGCTAAACTCTTGGAGGAAAACAAATTAGGTGAGAATGTACAAATTGCAAGCAGTCACTTGGCAAACGCTGGCCAGAGCCTAGAGACAACTGTACCTCAATTTTGCCAAGGCTCAGCAAAGGCTAATGAGGATCAAGTACAGTGCAGACAACCTGGCTGGCTCAGGGGCAAAATTAAATGCTGAGTCCAGGGAGGATTCACCGAGCCTGACCAGTGCAGATGAGACTGGGCCTCTCAGGTCACCCTGTGCCCCCAATAGACACAGGTTAACTTACACATAAGAGGGGCATGGGGAGCCAAACCAGGAGTCTCCAGACAATTCCAAAATAAGCTGGGCTCCACAGGCTCCCCCATCCTAAGTGACTCCCGTCACACAGTGCTACAGTTCCAGCCACATAAGCATGCTACCAGTGTTGAACAATCCATACTCTGGGAAAGATTGGGATAGACTGACAAGTCTACACCACTGCCCTCCCCACACAGACGTTCCTTTAACACACCCACAGAGATTAAAGACAATGGTGTCCTTTTATGAAAGTGAGGTAAAATACCGCTTTTCAGTTCTCAGGCATTCTCAGAGGAGATCGCGCTCCTCTGAGTGCCTGTTTATGAAAGTGTGTAGATCGCTTCTCATGTTGAGTTGAGGAGCGATCTACAAATGCCAGGAACTCCTGAGAAACGGCTCCTCTCACTGTAATCTCGTGTGATATAGCGGGATTACAGTATGAGGAACCATAAAATACAAAAGTTTAACACAATTCAGCACACATTATTCCCCAACATATTAATAAAATAATAAAGTTAAATTCCCCCTACACAATATACATTAACCTAATTATAAAAAAAAACATTGTTTTTATCAATATTTAAAGATCATACATATGCCTATTTAAATGTGAATGGTGTATAGTAAATGAATGTAATGCACATATGTAATGCAGCTATACACTATTCATATAAATGCAAAATACATTTATAATCATTAAAAAAAATAATTTTAATAAAGTATACAAGTATAAAAATGTATTAATAAATTAAAATAAAATATATTTCATAATTGATATACATAAAAATTGATAAACTGGTGCAATGCGAGAACACTGCGAATCCACTGTGGGTTCCCGCATCGCACCAACTCGCATGTCAGTTCACACTGCCATATGCGAATCGCTGGGGAGTGTCAATACATTGTTAACAACACCCCCAGTTCAGCTTGCATATCGCACTGCGAACTGACAGTCCGGACATGAATCGGATCGCATATGTGTGAACACACATGCAATCCGATTCTGGTCCGAACAGAAAAAAGGGTCCTGTGCGTGTTTGCACCGAATGCGGTGCGATATCAGCCATACTATCTGTACAGCTGATATCGCACCGCACAGACATCGCATGTAATGTGAATGGCAGTGTGCTGCGAATAACATGCGATGCCTGTGCGATGTCCGGCATCGCACAAGTGTGAACTGGGCCTAAAAGTTAACAACACCCCCAAATCAGTTCGCATATCGCAGTGCGATCTGCAAACTCGGACAGTAATTGAACCGCATGGGTGTGAACACCCATGCGATCGGATTCTGCTGTGGACCAAAAAAAGGGTCCTGTAAGAGTTTGGTCCGAGGGCAATGCAAATTTAGCAATACTATCTGTATGGCTGAAATCGCATCGCACAGAGATCGGATGTGATTTTGCACTGCGGTGCGAATCACATCCGATCTTGGACACCGCAGCAGTGGGAACTGGCCCTAAACCATATTGCATTTGCACCAAAATGGTACAGGACCCTTTATTTGGTCCGCACTGGAATCTGATCGCATGGGTGTGAACACGCATGCGATCCGATTCCTGCACCATTACATAGTTCGCACTGCGATCTGTGAAATGATCTGGGGGGTGTCATTAATTTTACATTGACACCCGCAGTGGTGCGCAGATGTCAATGTAGGTGCGATGTGAAAACCCGCACAGGAATCACGCTGGTTCACGCATCGCACAAGTGTGAACCCAGCCAGAGACATCAACATCTACCTACCTACCTACCTACCTACCTACCTACCTACATACATACATACATACACACTATAAATTCCTATCCTGCTGGTTTTGGGGTGTGTAATGGTGGGGACGATGTACTATGACTGTTTGGTGAAAGAAAGAAGTCAAAAGACTTCTTGCTTTCTCCAGAATATCAGCCAGTTTCAGGCTTCTCACTCTGATTCTCCACTTCTGAAATGGTGAATCAGAAAGTGAGAATTCTGTCACAGATCACCAGTGAGGTGCCGAGATCGCACCTTCATAAACTGGCCGTTTCTGTGAATTCTCACTGTGCTGAGATAATCAGCGGAGAACATGTTCTCCGCTGATTATCTCAGTTTCATAAACTGGTAATGAGCTGAGATCAGCGGTGAGACTCGGGATCGCCGCTGATCTCAGTTTCATAAAAGGACACCTATGTCCATTGCAACCTTTATTTTGCTCACAATGAGTTTTACATACAATAGCTAGCACATTAAGACCCCTTTCACGCTGAGGCAGTTTTCAGGTGTTTTAGCGCTAGAAATAGCCTCTAAAAAGCGCCTGACAACTGCCTCCCAATCTGTGCAATGAGTGCTTTCACACTCACTGGCGGTGTGCTTGCGGGACATTGGGAAAAGTCCTGCAAGCAGAATCTTTGGGGCGGCTTGGGAGTGCTATAAATAGTGCTCCCAAAACATCTCTGCCCATTGAAATGAATAAGCAGCGCCTCCAAAGCGCCGCAAAAACTGGACCCCCCCCCTTTTTTTTAGGCCACGTGACCTTAAAAAACAGCCCCGCTAGCGCCCGAAAAGTGCCGCAAAAACCACCGGTGCTGCAGTGTAATAGAGGAGAGAATTAGCCAACAGCCACTTCTTAGATTTCAGATTTGATTTATCTAGTACAGGGCAGATTAATCATTTTCATTTAAAGCCCAGCTCTGGGATAGGAAACCCCTTGCAGTGGAGTATACAGACAAGGATATAACTCTGATATTGCTGAATTACATGCGTAGTCGTGGTCAATGACATCTATATTTTAAAAGTCAGACACTGTCAGACAACTGGAATTTACAGAAAAGTCAGCAATAGAATCTACATTTTTGCTTCAGCATGGTTTTACTGTAATTACCTGAAAAGATAAAAAAAGTAAACCCGCAATTCTAAAGCATTTTACTTCCATTAACAAGTATTTCCACAATGTGAAACTACCGAGTAATGGAATATAAGGGATAGCTTTTAGGTTAAAGCCAATTATACATTTACTGGGAATGCAGTTAATGACATAGTATTTGCAAGCATTAATAATTCACACAATGACCAGAAACTGACCTACTACTGTATTACATTCGACTCTACAGAATTTGTTTTGTAAACCCTGAATTTTCAGAGCATTTGAGCACTTCTTAGGCCTCATGTACACTGCTGCTGGAAAACGGACGTTCAGAGGCAGTTGGATGCTTTTTTCAGCTGCCCCTGAACTCATCCAATGATATCTTATGTGTACATGTACACAGGTACACAGGTTCGTTTAATGTCCTTTAGGCAGTTTCGTTTAGAGGCTTTTCTATGAAGGCAAAAAAATGAGACGCCTAACGCGGTAACTCGCGTTTAGCCGCGTTTCGTTTACAGGCATTTTTCATTGACCATTTTGAAAAAGAAAAAAAAAAAATTTCCAAAACGGCGCTAAACGCGGCAAAATGGACATTTTAAACGTGGGTTATTTGTCAAGTTAAATCGTTTAGAAGAGGTTGTAAACCCATCCTGTGTACATTAAGCCTAACAGCACACCACAGTCCTAGCAGAAGAGACAACTAAACACACTGATATGAATAAAAATATTTAAAATCAATGACTTCCAACTCAGGGGCTCTCCAGAATCAAACCACTGATGCCAAAGACACCCTGGCTAAACCTAAAAAAAAAAAAAAAAAAAAAAAAAAAAAAAAAACAATCAAATTCATGTAAAGTATATATATAAAAAAAAAAAAAAAAAAAAATCAAATTCATGTAAAGTATATAAAAAAAAAAAAAAAGACTCCACACAGGAGGTAGAATGTTTTTTTTTTAATTTTGACTTTAGTAAACCAAGGAAAGTGTCAAGCAAATGGAAAATCTGTATATTTAGAAGACAAATCAATGTGAAAACGACAGGCCTAGCTAAAACAGGGACGTAGCTATTGCTACAAAATTAGAACGCATCTGACATTTATGATGTTGAATCAGCAGAGAAGATATGGTACCTTGGATAAACCTGTATAGCAAATCAATTAAAAGCAGATTAATAATGTATACTTCCATTTAAAACACACAAGAATATCCTGCACCGCACATAATCAAACACTAGATGGTGCTAGTAAGCAAGCAGTCATAGAAATTGAAGGTTACTATTGGTCAAAGACCAAAGGTAACACTACCCCAAGCCGTGTAAATACTAGTTACATTGATAGGACGTGCAAATTAGTTACTACCTACATTGCAAGGTGAATATTTCAGGTAAAATGATAAAAACTAGAAGACGTCATGCACACTGGACATTTTTGCTTTTAGTCCCCTTTCCTCCAGGCAGCAGTGTTTTGGCAGACAAAAAATGTTTGATGCTTGTAAACACATGTAATACATTTAGGTGCATCAAGTGCTTGGCCAAGAATTCATTTTATTCGCCAGAATTTATTCTAGCCACTGAAATTAACACATAAGCGCTAAACACACCTAGCATTAATCGCATTTACACGAGTCAAGAGATTTTTCTGCCAATACGTCGCTGTCCCTGGACACACTGGCAGTGTTTTTTTTTATGTTAAGAAGAACCTGTTATCATTTTTTAGAAGAGCACTTTTATCGTCACTTGTTTGGACATTTTGTTTGCATTTCACTTTATTGGACTTTATTATGGGATTCGCTGGAACTTTAGATTTTATCACTTTAGAAAATTGTGCCGATCACTTCCCTCTTTACAAAACAGTACTGGATTACTTTAAAAAAAAAAAAAAATACAACAGTCAGGCCCTTTTTTAATCACAAGCTCTTCTAGGAGCGCACACACTGTCCATGCACCAATCACAGTAGTTATTAACAGGTTACTATGTTTCAAGAATAGGGACGAGTTTGATTTCTCATAACATTCCAATGCGAAGGGCTCATTCAGATGGCAGATTAGTGCTGTCCTCTGTGCAGAGCCACTGGCAGATGCCTGAGCATCCACAGAATTGTGTGGAGACAGCCCAAAGAAGTGGATACACACGTAGAGCTGGCATAGACACAATCACCTAACAAAGTTTGGATCTGTATTCAAATTTGTGCACCCACTACTGCCCCCATGTCAAAATTTGACATTTGATTGTGTCTGTTCCGTGCAGGCGCAGGGAAGCTGCACTGAAAAAACAGGAGCCATCAGAATTGAAATTTGTAAAGTGCTGCAGTAAGAAATGCACCAAATAGTTTAATGAGGAATTTTTCATTGTGCTCAATTTGTTGAGCCAAAAAAAAAAAAAAAAACAGTGTTTAATACCATCACTAACCAACAACCTTCCTGTGCAGAAAAGTGCCAACCAAGGCACAGAGTGAACGACACTTACGGAACGGATAATGCAGAATGTTTTTAAGTAGAATTCCAGGTTTCAATGCACTTTAACAAGTTAGTTTCGGTCAAGTTGGCCAAAATGAAATATCTCCAATACTAAATAACGTGGTTGCTGTGTGTGCTGTAATGAATTGTAGCAGCATTAGCTACATGCTGCAAGTGGTGCGGTTTTCTGGTCACAGTACAGCGACTTCCTGTCTGCTGCCAGAATTTTTAAAAAAAAGTCAGGCTTAGTTCTCTGCCAATAAATAAATACAAGGCTGGTTAGGCTTCCTCTGACTGGCCAAAGTAGAAATCCTGACATGCATCTGCCTCTCCATTTCAGCCAATCAGAGGAAGCCATGTTTCCACCAATCTTGCAAGACTTCTCCTGAACAGCAGAGCAGTCTGCCGAGTTGACCTGACAGAAGTCACTCATAGTACCGCATACCGTATGCAGCTTATGCTACTACAATCAACTACAGCACACCCAGCGACTGCATCATTTAGTAATGGAAATAGATCCTTTGGCCCAAATTATTTAAAATGTATCGAAACCTGGAACTTTACTTTAAGCCCTAAAGAGAAACGACCCAGCAGCATTACTACTTTAGTTCCCACACCCTTACACCTATGGCATATTAGATTTGCCAGCAGAGGTTTACTGCACAGGTAGGCAACCATCTAGGTTTGTGGTCAAGTTATTCCCAACTCCTCCACACCGTGGAGACATCGATTTCCACAATGCCTTTACCATGTATACAAGCACATATATTGAGACACTGGACAACTACCTGATTATATTAAAACCGACAATACTTACCATTAAAAAGTGGTTGTAAACCTCCTACAATGCTGCAAGCCCCCTGTACCCTCTTATTCTGGCGCTGGGGACAAGCACACCAGCAAAAGACGGCGACTCGGGTCTGAGTGGATGGATTCAAAGCAGTGCAGCCATTGGCTCTTGCTGCTGTCAATCAAATCCAATGGATGCCAGGGCCGAGTCCTGCTTTCTGTGTCAATAGACGCAAAAGCAGGACTCGGGATCGCGCCCGCACAGGTGTCCCAAAGGAGAGCGCTTCTCTGACAGGGCACTTGAGAAGAGGAGGAGCTACTAGTGCCGCTGAGGGACCCCGGAAGAGGAAGATCTGGGCCACTCTGTGCAAAACCAAACTGCACAGGAGGAGGCAAGAATTTTTTTTTTTTAACTGAAGCTTTACTACCCCTTTAATATTATATATAGCCAATGCAAAAGCTGTGAATAGATTTGTAGTCGGTTATAAAGTTGTCCTTAGCTGGCTATCGTCTACAGTTGTGCTCAAAAGTTTGCATACCCTGGCTGAAATTTTGGCATTAATATTGAAAATATGACTGATCATACAAAAAACTGTCTTTTATTTAAGGATAGCAATCACACGAAGCCATTATCTTTTTTTGTGATCCTTTTTAAATCAAAACAGAAAACATCCAAATGGCCCTGAAAAAAGGTTTACATACCCTGGAATGTTTGGCCTTGGGACAGACACAGAAGGTGACACACACAGGTTAAAATGTCAATTTAAAGTTAATTTGCCACATTTGCGCCATTTTAAATCACAATTAGTGTCTGTGTATAAATAGTCAATGAGTTTGTTAGCTCTCACATGGATGCACTAAGCAGGCTAGACACTGAGCCATGAGGAGGTAGAGAACAGTCAAAAGACCTGCGTAATAAGGTAATTAAAACTTTACAAAGATGGAAAAGAATATAAAAAGATATCCAATTTGAGAGCTAACAAACTCATTGACTATTTATACACAGACACCAATTGTGATTAGTGTGTTTTTTGTTTTTTTTTTGGGGGGGGGGGGGGGGGGTTGGAGATACATAAGCGTGGGTGGAACTCCGCTTTAATAGCATTTAATAATGTGACTTTCACATTTTCAATACAGGCAGTGCCCAAGTTACTTACATCTGACTTACAGAGGAAGACAACAGGAAGCGAGAGGAAATCTACCTCTAGGAAGGGAAATTCACTCCTGAGAAAGGGTTATCATGGGAAATGGGTGTCTGCGCTGAAGCTTTATCAGTAATCCTTGTTTCCACGACATACAATTGGGAGTTCTTCAGGTACCAGATTTTGACAGGTGTCCGCTTCCATGCTCAGAAACACCAGCAGTCTTCTGGGACACTGACAGGTCCCTACGCTTTAAGGACAAACCTACAGAACCTGTCTTGTTTGTAACCCAGGGACTGCCTGTACTTGAATTTCCATATGTTTTGTTGCATTTTGTAAAAGTTATCTGTGGGATAAGCCACTAGAGGGTGCAGACAGTCAACATGCAATCACTCTTCCTCTATTCTTCACAACTCTTCATATGCAATAGATGATAGAATGACACAGAGCCACGTACCACCACAGCAAATTCAAAAATAAATAGAAGCCTGTAGGGGGATGTACCAAGCTATTCAGGAGGGGGGTATTGCTGCAGAATAGAATCACATTTTAGGTTACACCCTAAATATAAGTGTAACATGAAACAATGTCAAAAAAGTGGAATTACTTGTTATCAAGTGAGCAGATTCAAACTTGCCTTGTGGGAAGAAGCAAAAGCATAAGCCATAATCTGTAAGCAGGAAGCAGAGCTGCTCTATGTATTGGGAAAATATGGGTGCCCTCATTTAGGTACACAATTACAAAATATAGCTAAACGTTTTTTTGTTTGTTTAGAATAACTAACATTTAAGGCCCCTTTCGCACTTGTGCGACCTGAAAGTCGCGCGATTTTGATGCGATTTGAAGCAGTGCCTGTGTAATCTTGAGGTCTATGGACCTAAAGTCGGATCAAAGTAGTGCAGGGACTAACTTAGAAGTCGCTTGGACTTGAATTCCCACAGATATGAATGGTAATCATTGGAAATGGGGTATGACTTGTCATGAGACTGATTAAAAGATACATACATGTATACACACACACACACACACACACACACACACACACACCTACCTGTGCTCATAAGTTTACATACCCTGGCAGAATTTATGCTTTCTCGACCATTTTTCAGAGAATATGAATGATACACACAAACTAATGGTTAGTGTTTGGCTGAAGCCATTTATTGCCAAACTGTGTTTACTCTTTAAGGCCCCTTTCACACTGGGGCGGTGGGGCGTCGGCGGTAAAACAGCACTGTTTTACCATCGTTTTTGCGGCGATATTCGGCCGCTAGCGGTGCGGTTTTAACCCCCGCTGGCGGCCGAAAAAGGGTTAAACCACTCGTATAGCGAAGCTATAGCCGTGGTATTGCCACGCTGCCCCATTGATTTCAATGGGCAGGAGCGGTTTAGGAGCGGTGAATACACCGCTCCTTCACCACTCCAAAGATGCGGCTTGCAGGAGTTTTTTTTCTTCTCCTGTCAGTGCACCGCTTCGGGCTTTCACACTGAACAAACAGCAGCGGCTGTTTTGGGTCGGTTTGCAGGCGGTATTTTTAGCGCAATAATGCCTGCAAACCGCCCCAGTGTGAAAGGGTTCTAAATCATAACAGAAACTACCCAAATGACCCTGATCAAAGGTTTACATACCCTGGTGATTTTGGTCTGATAACATTCACACAAATTGACACAAAGGGGTTTGAATGGCTATTAAAAAAAGGTAACCATCCTCACCTGTGATCTGAGTTTGTGGATTCTGAGTCATGGGGAAAGCAAAAGAATTGTCAAAAGATCTGCACGAAAAAGGTAGTTGAACTGTATAGAGACAGGAATATAACAAGATATCCAAGGAATTGAGACGGCCAATCAGCAATGTTCAAACTCTAATCAAGAAGTGGAAAATGAGGGGTTCTGTTGAAACCAAACCAGTCAGGTAGACCAACTAAAATTTCAGCCACAACTGCTAGAAAAATTGATCAGGATGCAAAAGAAAACCCCACAAATAACTTCAGGGGAAATACAAGACTCTCTGAAAACATGTGGTGTGGATTTTTCAAGATGCACAATAAAGGAGACACTTGAAGAAAGATGGGCTGCATGGTTGAGTCGCCAGAAGAAAGCCATTACTACGCAAATGCCACAAGATATCCCGCTTACAATACAGCAAACAGCACAGAGACAAGCCTCAAACCTTCTGGCACAAAGTCATTTGGAGTGAAGAGCCAAAATTGAGCTTTTAGGCAACAACCATAAACGCTACATTTGGAGAGAAGTCAACAAGGCCTATGAGTAAAGGTACAGAGGTGGATCGCTGATGTTTTGGGGCTGTGTGAGCTACTAAGGCACAGGAAATTTGGTCAAAATTGTTGGCAAGATTTATGCAGTATGTTATCACAAAATATTGGAGGAACATTTGCATTAATCAGCCAGGAAGCTGCGCATGGGACGTACTTGGACATTCCAACATAACAATGATCCAAAACACAAGTCCAAGTTGACCTGTCATTGGCTACAGCAGAATAAAGTGAAGGTTCTGGAGTGGCCTTCTCAGTCTCCTGACCTCAATATCATTGAGCCACTCTGGGAGATCTCAAACATGCAGTTCATGGAAGACAGTGCAAGAATTTACAGGAACTGGAGGCTTTCTGCCAAGAGGAATGGGCAGCTTTACCATCTGAGAAGATAAAGAGCCTCATCCACAAATATCACAAAAGACTTCAAGCTGTCATTGATGTTAAAAGGGGGCAATACACGGTATTAGGAACTGGGCATGTAAACTTTGATCGGGGTCATTTGGGTAGTTTGTTGCCATTATGATTTAAAAAGAGTAAACACACAGTTGATCGATAATAAATGGCACATACATTTTGCAAAATGCAATAGTAAGTTGCTTTCGCACAGGTATTTCAAAAAGACCAACTGACAGAAATCTGTTGTAAATACTTCATTGAATTCCACTTTTCTTTATAAGTACTCAAGAGCCAACTTTTTTTGTACTTTCATTGCCAACCAAGCTTTTACAAAGCCTTGTGCATAGCATAGTAACCAAACCCACTTCCTTATTTGTGGGTGGTCCAGTGTGTATTTCAGACACATGGAACATATCATTCTATTATCTCTCACTTCCAGCCAATCACATTTCTCAAAACGTCTCACTGTTAATGCAAGGATCAGCAATGTTTAGACACATGCTTTTCATTTAATAGACTTTGCAGAAGACAAACCTTCATATAGAGCAGACTCATGTATGTCAGAAACGGGCAACGCTGCTGTGAATTTTACATCTTATGCTTAGAATCAGACTTATGCCCCGTACACACGGTCGGACATTGATCAGACATTCAGACAACAAAATCCATGGATTTTTTCAGACGGATGTTGGCTCAAACTTATCTTGCATACACACGGTCACACGGTTGTCGGAAAATCCGATCATTCTGAACGCGGTGACATAAAAAACGTACGTCGGGACTATAAACGGGGCAGTAGCCAATAGCTTTCGTCTCTTAATTTAGTCTGAGCATGCGTGGCACTTTGTGCGTCGGATTTGTGTACACACAATTGGAATTTCCGACAACTGATTTTGTTGTCGGAAAATTTTATAGCAAGCTCTCAAACTTAGTGTGTCGGAAATTCCTATGGAAAATGTGTGATGGAGCCTACACACAGTCGGAATTTCCAACAAGGTCCCATCACACATTTTCCATCGGAAAATCCTATCGTGTGTACGGGGCATAAGAATAACTGAAGGTTTAAATTTTGTGACCTTATTCAATATAGTGTCATTTTTTTGGGGTGATATTACAAGGAGGAGGCAGGGGTTACGGGAATTTTTAAACCTCATTACCAGTCCCTCTTTTTAGAATGCCCATCACTGTACATGTTAGATACTTGCTTTTAGCAAGGAACAATTATAAGTGGCAATCGTCACAGGAAGGTAGTGGTCTCCAAACTGCAGCCATCATGGCTCCCACTAATACAAACGATCGCGGCCACCATGGCTCCCACTAATATCAATGATGGGGGGCACTAAACCCCCTGCTAATACAAACGATGGGGGGCACTATGCCGCCAAGTAATACCAATGATGGGGGGCATTATGCTGCCCAGTAACACTCTGCTCAAGGAACCCCTAGAAACCTCTGGATGAACTCTAGTGTTCCACAGAACATCGAGAATGGCTGCCTTAAAGCTTAAAGTGATCATATGTGTATTAACTGGTGAAAAAGCCCAGGGATGTACAGTGAGGGGAAAAAAAAAAAAAAAAAAAAAGTGTAGTATTTGATCCTCTGCTGATTTTGTACATTTGCCCACTGACAAAGATGATCAGTCTATAATTTTAATGGTAGGTTTATTTTAACAGTGAGAAAGAACAAAAACATCCAGAAAAACACATTTCAAAAAAGTTAAAAATGTATTTGCATTTTAAATGAGTGAAATTAGTATTTAATTCCCCATAAATCAGCAAGATTTATGGCTCCCAGGTGTCATCTATACAGGTAACGAGATGAGATGAGGAGCACTCTTAAGCCCAGGTTCACACTGAGCTGCGGAAATGAAGCCATGCGAGTTAAGCTGATCTCACTCCTGCATGTCAGTCCCGATTTTGGGCACGATTTCAGAGACATCTGGGCAGGTTTCTGCACAGATGTCAATGTAAATCGCAGCCTGAAATCGGAAAAAAGTACCACAGAAACTACTTTTTGAAATGGGTGCAGCGCCGTAGATGCGGCGTCGCACCGATTAGGAGGGTGCCATTGATGGCCATTGCTGCCGATTTGACATGTCAAATTGCGTGCCAAAACACTCCAGTGTGAACCAGGGCTAAAGGTAGTGCTCCTAAACTCAGCTTGTTATCTGTATAAAAAGACACCTGCCCACAGCAGCAATCAGATTCCAATCTCTCCACCATGGCCAAGACCAAGGAGATGTCCAAGAATGTCAGGGACAAGACTGTAGACCAGGGGTCTTGAAACTTAAGCCCTCCAGTTTTTCAGGAACTAAAATTCCCATCATGCCTAGTCATGTCTGTGATTGTCGGAGTTTTACAATGCCTCTTGGGGCGCGTAGTTCCCCAACAGCTGTAGTTTGAAGATCCCTGTTGTAGACCTACAACAAGGCTGGAAAGGGCTACAAGCAGCTTGGCGAGAGGGTGACAACAGTTGGTGCAATTATTCGCAAATGTCTGAAAACACAATAAACGGTCAATCTCCCTCAGTCTGGAGCTCCAGGCAAGATCTCATCTCGTGGAGTTTCAATGATCATGGGAACGGTGAGGAATCCTGAATGTTGCCCATGACCCCAAGAACACCATCCCCACCACGTCAAACATGGAGGTGGAAACATTATGCATTGGGGGCGTTTTTCTGCTAAGGGAACAGGACAAAATCCCTCCTGAGATGTGTGCAAACCTGGTGGCCAACTACAACAAACGTCTGACCTCCGATTGCTAACAAGGGTTTTGCCACCAAGTATGTATTAAGTCATGTTTTGCGAAGGGGTCAAATACTAATTTCACTCATTAAAATGCAAATCAACTTATAACTTTTTTTGAAATGAGTTTTTCTGGATTCTTTTGTTGGGTCTCTCACTGTTACAATAAACCTACCATTAAAATTATAGACTGATAATTTGTCAGTGAGCAAACATACAAAATCAGCAGGGGGGGGGGGAGGGGTCAAATACTGCCCAACCTCAGAGTATATGACTTTCGGTAGATCATATACCCGCTTCCTTTCCCTCATTCAGAGGCAGCCCGCTATATAGATAGATATGCTGCCTGTAGTGGGGTCGACCACTGCACCTGTCCCTCCAAGGCACAGCAAACTGCTGGGCGAGATGCACTTCACCCAGACAGCCCTGTGTGCAAGGGGCCTTGCCTTAGAGTGCAAACTATGCAATTGCACTACAAGCATAGTGTAACATTCCACCACACATTAAATGCCAAGAGGCTTCATGACTCAGCCCTAGAAGTCATTTGCTAGCTGGTTTGTTCATTAGCCCTTGATTATTACAGTCAGCCTTTCTTGTAAAGGGAAGTCAGTCAACATCAGATGCTCAGGAGGAAAGCTGATTAACAGCTACGTCAGATGGGAAAATGACGCACAAGCAGGCATAAGACTGCTAATACAAGAGACAACAAAATTGGGTGTCAGTTTCCAAGTTTCTCCATTTCACAAAGGAAAAAAACTACATTTTACAGCAATCCCTTCACACCTGTAAAGCAGCATCATGACTTCAAATTTGATGGCTTGATTATTCCATGAAAATATATAAAATTTAAAACAAAAAAAAAATTGGAAACAAGCTTTTTAAAATAACACTTTAGTATACAAAAATGGAAAGCAAGAGGAAAACATTTGGTTCTGTTACTTTTGAACACTTTGTTACAACAAATAAAAAAAACACATTACCAGAACATCTTTAAACCACGAAAAGCAAACAAACATGCTAAATCTTTCCATAATCTAGACAGGTAATTGTGTTATTTAAATTCCATGAACGCTGGGGTAAAACCAACACTGCATGAGCACATGGCAAATAATGTAGTGGTAGTCTACTTGGTAAATCTAATAAGCATCAAGTGCAGCCCCCAATATGTTCAGCATGCTGCACAACTACTGTTTTTTGTAAATTAACCGATATACACACACACAGGGTTATGGTCCATAAAAGTGTGGGCCCAAAAAGGAAAGGTGTTGGATGGTGCTGGCCATGATTCAACCTGAAGATGAGCAGGGACAGACATTGAAACAGGAAGTCTATGGGGACAGCACTAGAGATAAGGACGGGTACTGCTGCAAAAGCGACTCTTCCTTGCGTTATTTAAAAAGTGCCAGTTGCTGCAGCTGTATACCCCACTTGTAGCTGTTAAAGGTGTTTTTCCCTATGTGCCATTGGCTCCTGCTCCTGTCAATCAAATCCAGTGACATGGGGCTGAGTCCTGCTTTCTGTGCCAATGGAAGCAGCAGCAGGACTTGGGAGCATGCCCGCACAAGTGCCCCCATGGAAAGCGGCTCTCCGTGGGGGCACTCAAGGAGAGGAGGCAGGAGCGTCGCTGAGGGACCCCAGATCAGAAGGATCGGGGCCACTCTGTGCAAATCCCTTGCACAGAGGCGGCAAAGTATTACAGGTAAAAAATAAATTTAAAAAAAGGAGGGGGGAGAGGGACTTTTACCCCATTGTGTAAAGAGCCTCAATAAAATCAAACACATCAAAAGGGCACAGAGATAAACAAACAGACACACACCCCAATCATAACATGAGCGCCAATCAAATATTGAGTGGGTCACACTTTTGCCACCAAAATAGCTCTGACTCCTGCAGGCACGGACCTCACTAGACCCTTTAACCACTCGTTTTAAGATGTTGGTGTTTACATGTTTAACACTGTTTTTTTGCTAGAAAATTACTTAGACAAAAAAAAAATATATATAATGTTTGGGGGTTCTAACACCCTAGAGAATAAAATGGCGGCCATTGCAATACTTTACACACTGTATTTGCGCAGCGGTCTTACAAGCACACTTTGGTAAAAAAAAAAAAAAAAAAAAAAAAAAACTCTTTTTTGAATTTAAAAAAAAAAAAAAGTAAAACAGTAAAGTTAGCCCAATTTTTTTTTTTTTTTATATTGTGAAAGATAATGGTTACGCCGAGTAAATTGATATCCAACATGTCACGCTTCAAAATTGCGCCCACTCATGGAATGGCTTTAAAAACTTTTACCCTCAAAAATCTCCATAGGTGACGTTTAAAAAATTCTACACGTTGCATGTTTTGAGTTAGAGGAGGTCTAGGGCTAGAATTATTGCTCTCGCTTTAACAAGTGCGGCGATATCTCACATGTGTGGTTTGATCACCATTTTCATATGCGGGCGCTACTCACGTATGCGTTCACTTCTGCGCACGAGCTCATCGGGACGGGGAGTTTTTTTCATCCCTTGTAATAGAAAAAAGCATGACAAGTCCTCTTAAATATATCCCATATTTGGACTTAAATGAAATATATATATATATATAAAAAAAAAAAAATTGTCATTTGAAAAAATAACAGAAAAATGTGCCTTTAAGATGTATCGGCAGAAGTGACGTTTTGACTTCGCTTCCGCTAGGTATGGAGACGGGTGGAGGCCATCTTCCCCTCACTCATCTTCATACCCAGCAAGGGGCCAGACGCGATCTCCGCCGCCTCGGGTGCGGAGCGCACTGGGTGGAGGCACTCTCCCACCACCGATAAAAGCGATCTCGCAGCGAATCCGCTGCGCAGACCACTTTTATCTTGCAGCCGACCATCGGCCGAACACGGGGACACCGGGGTTATGGCAGCTAGCTGCTGCCATAACAACGATATCTGTCCCCAAAGTAGGGACGTACATTGGCAGTCGGCAACTGGTTAAAAGGTGTGCTGTGCTATCTGGCACCAAGCCATCAGTAACAGATTCTTTAACGCCTGTAAGTTGCGAAGTGGGGTCTACATGGATCAGACTTGTTTTTCTAGCACCTCCCACAGATGCTCAGTCGGATTGAGATCTGGAGAATTTAGAGGCCAAGGCAACACCTCAAAGACACTTTCCATTGCTCCGTGGTCCAGTTCTTATGCTCATGTGCCCATTGAAGCTCTTTTGACTGTGGACACGGGTCCCTGACCGATGACCCTGACCAATCTGTGGCTGCACAGGCCCATACAACAAAAACTGTGATGCACGGTGTTTACTGACAATTTTCTATCAGAAACAACATGAATTTTTTCAGCAATCTGAGCTACAGTAGCTCTTCTACTGAATCAGACTACACAGGCCAGCCTTCACTCCCCATGTTCATCCACGAGACTTGGCCGCCCATGACCCTGTCACCGGTCCTTCCTTGGACCACTTTTGATAGGTCCATCCCACAAAAGCTGCAGTTCTAGAGCTGCTCTGACCAAGTCGTCTAGCCATTAGAATGTGGTTCTTGTCAATGTTGCTCAAATCCTTACACTTAGCCTTTAACGCTTTTTTGAATCATTTTAATTAAAGATTTTAAAAAGATATAGTGTATAACCTCATGCAGATAAAGTGGTAGTCCGTGCAAAATCTAAAATCCCTGTATCTATAGACACCAGAGATCTAACACTAACTATCCCTGTAAAGAAAAGATGAGTATACATAGTCTTTTGTAAGCTGATTTGACCCGCTCCAACCCAATCTCCAGCACCAGAAGCTCTGCAGAGGACAGACGACAATGGCTGTGAAATTAATGGGTAGTGATGTCACCCATAGAGCTACTATGGGGCTTCCGTTGTCCTCAGTCTCCTCTACACTCGCCTACACAGAGAAGCCGCGGCTGACAGCTCAGTGTGGGATCTGGTTCGGAGCGGGTCAGATCAGCTTCCAAAAAAAAGGTATGTATACTCATTCTTTACAGGGATAGAGGGGTTGATATTAGATCCCTGGTGTCTATAGATGCAGGGATTTTAGATTTTGCATGGACTTCCACTTTAAGCAAGATCAGTGTAATCCAAGTTACAAAACACAGAAAACACTAAAGCATGCGTACAATGAGCAATCACTGCCATCTCATACAGTCATGCTGCAAATATGACTAACAGGAAGGTAAACCCTGTCACTAAGCACACAGAACACAACCTCAGAGCTCATGTCCATGCAAGAACAGGATTAGACCAAGCGGTTGCTGTATTTATATCCTTTCCTGCTCATATTTTGACAAAGCATTACTCACAGAAGTAGGACAACTGGAAAGATCTGATTAATAAACCAGGAATGTCGCTGATTCACTTGCAAGGGGGTTCCCTCACATTTAAGGTTAATGAGCACAAGAGTGATTCCCTCCGGATGCAAAGGCATGTTAAATCCCCTTTTTCATGAGGTGTCTATTTAGAGCAGGTAGCAAAGTTTAAAAGTAACAAAGTATTTCCACTTTGGCAGTCAAATGTGGATAACCTCTACTTTATAAAATGGTACACGTGTCAATTGTAATAGCAATAAATACTTAAAAATGACTTTTTTTTTAAAGTGTTTTTTAGTTGCCCCAAATCCTTACATGCTCCCCCTGCTTTGTACAGTTTAGGAATCTATCCATGGCGGCCACCACCCACTATTCAGGCATCTGGCCTCTTTTCAGACGCCTGCATTACAGTGGCGGGGCTGTATTTTTGAAGCACCCGATTAGAGCCAAAGACGAATACGCTTCAAAAAAGGTGAACTCAGAGTGCAAAGCATTGCACTCAAGAGTCCACCCAGGTGTGTTAGAAAAGCAAATGAATATTTGCTTTTCTAACCCTGAACTGCCTCTTCACCAATCAGGAAGCGTGGCTTTATTAACCTTCACCTGACTGAAAGGACAGGCGCTGCTATTGGACACCTATCAGGAAGAGGGGAGGAGATGCATGGAGGAGGACACAGCTCGCTGCTGTCTGACCCGCTACAAGGTCCCACAGCTCACCGCCATCACCCACTGCTGACCCACCACCGAGATAAGGTAAGAGCCGGTCAGACGGTGGGCACAACGGCGGCATTTGATGGGCCACAGTGAGGTGGCAATTTTTCTTTTGTTTTCTTTTGCAGAATTTTAGTTTGCGTAGCCCAACATTTTTTTGAGCACCAGCTGCCACTGTGTTAAACATAATTAACCCAGTCTACTATATTTTTCATTATCAGCAGTAAACTAGATGTGGACACTGTCCTAACAAAAGGGTTAAAAATGTGAAAAATGCCCTCCCTGCATTGTATGCTTATGAAGGATAGCATGGGGACAAACACTTGACACTCTCCAGAAAACTTTAGAATCAACCATGACACTCCTTAGAATTTTTTTTTTTTTTGCACACTTTGTGAAAGTTGAATTCCAAACCAGATCTATTCAAAAAATAGCAACTAAAAAAAAACCCCACATTGCAGCTACCGTATGTATTCATGAAAGCAGATCTTGCAGTTAAAGTATAACTAAAGCCAAAAGTTTTTTTTTTTGGATAGTGGATTGGAAAATGCTGGTCAGTCCTTATTGCTGTCTGTGCCCCTGTTAAGGAGATTCACCCTCCATTTATCCCATTTACCAGTTTCTTTGAAAGTAAAAGGAAATCTCAAATTTTGGGTTGTCCGCAGAAAAGTAAGAGGGGAAATCTTCCAATTGGGACACTAGTTCTGGTGACCTGGGGGAATGCTGTATACCCCCTATAAGGAGACACTCAAGGCCAAGTGCAAGATTTGGGATGCTCATCATTCCTGAAATCTCACTAAAAGGAGGATTGTGATGCCATCCTTCTCTCCAAGCATCATTCATATCCACAGCCATTTGCCCAGAGCTCAGATTTAAAGTGACCCCGAGCACTTGCATGCAATAACCGCTCAAAGAGTGAATATTCTAACCTTTATGGCAGTGCGTGTCTTGAAACACCTTTGCTACCCTCTGGCTGCTGCAAATATTAGGCCAGTCGAATGGGTAAACTAGCAGTTTCCCCCCTTTGCATGGTTTCCTCCATCTGGCTCGTAAGTACCTGTATTAACATACACACTATAGGAGGAACCAGAGCATTCGGTGGAGGGGGTAGATACTCCACAAACCGCAAGTACGGCATACTTGCATCCGCCAAGGAGCAGCAGAGGCAGCTATGGCTCCCACCAACAAGGTAAGTATTTTCCCCTCTTTTTACAGATGCAGTAGATTATTGGATACAAATAACCCTGTGCTGGAACAGTGTCACTTTTAGCAGCAGCCATTTCGGTTTTTCTAGTCTATTTTAAGAAGGCCTAATGTAAAGGGGAAACAAGATCCCTATTCATCCACAGCCCTACATATGCTTAGTTCTACACCACTGTAAACTGGGACCAGGGGGATAACCGATCGCTGGCTAACCATTTCTAAACTGCACAAAAACCTTCTGTAGATATAGGATTCCTGCCAAGGCATTTCTACCACATACCAATGCATCTGTCTGGATCTGCACACAAGCAGTCTCAGCAACAGTGACTAACGAGGGATTAAGTTTAGTGTCTGTAGCAGATTTAGACAGATTAAAGAAGATTATGGACTTAAATTGACTCGACTACATTCGCAAACTGAATGATCAAAATCCGGAACAGCATCAGTTTCCACAAATTAGAAGACACTTACAAAAACACATTAATAGCCTGGATTAAAACATGAAAATGTGAGGGTAGTATGTGAGCTTTCCCAAATCAGACTACTGAAAAAAGGACTAAGTGCCTCCCATGGTTTCTAGATGCACCTATGTAAAAACCTGCTGGGGTGGAAATGAACACCACACCTGCAATGCAATTCAGGCCGTCTCTTTCTGGAATGGCAGAAGTTGCACAAGTCTGCTTGGGCCTTGAGGCCAGTGCTTTAAAGGCATCAGAGGGTGACCGTGCTCTACAGTACATAAGATTAGCACACTAGGTTTCTTAGGAAACATTTAAAGTGGACCTTTCCCTCTTGCACTAAAAATAACAGCATGCAGATTTGAAATCTCTATTGCAGAGCCAACATATTATTCCTTACTCACAGGGGTTATGCGCCACCCACAGGTGATTGGACAGAAAGTAAACTCCTATAAAACTTCCTTTCTAGGAGGAAGTAGTCACTTTTTTTATCCCCACTAGTGTCACTCAACTACAGCTCTGCACACGCTCTACCACATGCTCAAATGGTTCCAATAGAGATCAAGAGATTGGTATTATCCGGATCTATTCTTAAACTACTATGGAAGAAGGCTGGAAGCGGGGACTGCTTGCAATGCAAACGTTTGGCACCGCAGACTGTGTATACGGAACCCTGTGCAGTAACTGACCAAGTTGTTACCTGGTAGGATGCTATATAGGTCTAGGGCAGTGGACCCCAAGGATCAAGTCCCTGAAGGTCTAGTTAGAGATTGCCCACAGCGATGGCTGAAGCTTGGATTTTTTTTTTTTTTTTAAAGACAGAACTTGCAGCGTGATTGGCATCAGCTTGCTGCCATTTTGGGGGTCTCTTACATTGCTGTCTTTATGTACTTTACTGGCACAGTAAAGTCACCCGCTAGCTCCCACCAGATGCTAAACAAGCAGACAGTAGGAACACAAATGTAAACTGTGGACAGGAGTCTGGGAAGCACTGCACTGATTATGTAAATTGTTGCTGGGATGCAGGCAGTCCCAGTGCCCAACTCCACAGCACAGCGTGGCTGGGGATGGGGGGAGGGTCAGCTTTGATTGCTGCTTGCTGGGACTTGCCAAATACTGCCGACTGCAGAGTTTGTAAAGGCAAGCAGACTGGCAGTGCTAGTGTCTGAATGAGCTGCGGGCTGGATAAAATTCACAAAAATAAATAGTGGAATGTGGCCTGCAGGCCGGACTTTGAAGACCACTGTGTAAAGGCAAAGAATTAAAAGTAAAAATGGATTGCATTTCATCTTTAGGCTTTGTATAAACTAGCACCAGGCACCAAGCATACGTTCCCATTGCCTGATGCAAAAATGGTACATTAAACTGAAGGACCAACACAAATGTGCCAAGAGAAAGCTCAAATTTGTATGAATGCATTGATCACCTACAGTGTAGTCCACCTTCCTTTTCTCTGATCCTTGGGCAACGAATCCAATGTGTCCAATGAGTGCAGCAGCTCTGCTTATCTCCAGTTTTCATAATATTAAACCTATTCAGACACAACAATAAGGAAACTAGATTTGGGGGGGGGGGGGGCAGCTTATTTTCCTGGGGTTATCAGATAATATCAAATGTCTGGTTGCTATAGGCGACACCTGCTTTTCCCCTCAAGCACAAATAAACCAACTGTTCCAGCCAGCATTTCACCCAAGAAAACAACATATGTATATGGTGCCTACTGGAAGAGCATGACATAATACTTTGCATTTAATCGATGGTTGAGCGCAGCAACATCAACAAGCAGATCTGTAGTCTATTGATCGATGACAGAATTCTGTACTCTGTGGTGCAGGATGACACTGCAGATCAATACTGCTCGTGTGTTTGGATAACTACAAATTAAGGACAGGGAGAAAAGTATCAAAACAACCAGAAAATGCACGTCCAAAAATATCAACTCCGGGAGTACTTGATTGAGCTGAAAAATATGCAAGTGAAATTATTTTGCACACACAGTGCTGATTCCTACATAAGGTAGGCCTGGTTTACACGAGTGTGATTTCAGATGCGACTGGAGTCACACAGAATTGCATGACAATGGAATTATTCTCTATGACGCCAGTTCACAACGCAGCACAGCATGGTACATTTTTGGAAAAGGGTGGTCTGGTGCTACCTTAGTGTGATCGCAACATGATTTGGGTTCATAGACGTCAACGGAAATACAGAAAAAAAAAAAAAAAAAGAAGTATGTACATGCATTTGTGCAGACCATCTGTGGAGAAAGGAAGACGAATAAATTGGAGGAAGAAGAATCTTGGGCGCATAGGTCATTTTTGTGCACTGCAACTCTAGGACTACATGTCCCAAGATGCAGGAGTGGGCAGCAAAGTTAGCAAGGGGCAAGCCAACAGGAAACGCCACAAATCAGAAACTCCTTTAGGTAGTTTGATGCTTAAGATGCCCAGATCAAGTTTAGAAGCCCTGGAATGTGTCCATTACCGTGACAATAACGCAAAGACTTTTTTTTTGGTTGATTCTCTGCTGCAAGGGCAATTAAAGTAGTTGTAAAGTCAGGTTCTTTTGCTTCATGCATTCTATGAAGATAAAAGGCCTTGTGTGCAGTAGCCCCCCTAATACCTACCTGAGTATCTCCATCCAGCAATATTACAGGAAAGTCTTTGCTGCCCCGGGACTCTCTCCCCTCATTGGCTGAGACAGCAGTGGGGCATCATTGACTGCCGCCGCTGTCAAAGTCAGTGTGCCAATAGGAGATAGAGAGGGCAAAGCGGGTCCAAATGGACACAGCAGTGGCTCAGCTCAGGTGCACCCATAGCAAGCTGCTTGCTGTGGGGGCACTCGGCAGGAGGGAGGGGCTAGGAGCGCCTGTGGGGGACCCGAGAAAAGGAGGATCTGGGCAAGACCATTACACAGAGCAGGAGAGTATAACGGGTTTTATCACTTTAACATCCCCACCTTATTTTACATTTAAACCTATAAACAGTACTGTGGTTTTAAGGGGGTGTTGAAAAAATAAATGCAGAGAAAGATTAGGTTTATGTACAGCATTCTCAAAAAAAAAAAAAAAAAAAGTAAAAAAATAATATAAGACTGAGGTTGGGCTTCAGCGCACGTTACCATGCACGCTAAAATATATTTAAAAAAAAAATAAAAAGGGGGGGGGGGAGAGAAATCTTAATTTGTAAACTGTCAAATAATCTTGACAAGAATCTGTTAAAATGAGCCTGTACACACAGGCACATAAACAAGCCCAGCGTATTCTTGAGTAAAAAAAAAAAAAAAAAAAAATTACCATTCCTAGTCGATTTTTTGTGCTGGTACGTACAAATATGCACATATGAGAACATAAGCATAAATATTATTGGATTTGCCTAGGACTGTATTGTACACGCAAAGGCAAATGTGCGCACAAATGCTTGAAATTACATCCAGAAATGCTGATGCTTAACCACCTGCCCACTGGGCACTTAAACCCCCTTCCTAACCAGAACAGTTTGCACCTTTCGGTGCTCACATTTTGAATGACAATTAAGGTCCTGTCACACAGGACGGATCCGTGATGATCCGCCCCGTGTTCATCCGATCCGCTCTGCAGACAGATAGAAAAATAGGATTTTCCTCCGTCTGCAGAATCGGACCATAGCGGGGTCGGATGATATCTGGTGTCAGCGGATGTTCATCTGCTGACACCCGCTAGCCCATAGGGATGCATGTATGTCCATATTTTATCCGAAACCGGACGGATGAAATAAGGACATACTGTCCGCACGTGTGAAATGGGCCTTACTCAGTCATGCAACATTGTACCCATATGAAATGGTTCTTAGTTTCTTAATTTCTTAGTTTGCTGTAAAATTTAGCAAATTAGTAATTTTTCTTCATAAATTTTGGCCAAACAATTTATACTGCTACACATCTTTGGTAAAAATAACCCAAATCTGTTTAAATTTGGTCTTTGTGAAAGCTAGAGCATCCACAAGCTATGGTGCTAATCACTGAAAATTGATCAGACCTGATTTACCGATGGCCTATCTCATTTGACACTTAGGCTGGGTTCACACAGGTACGACACGACAGTCGTACCACTTTGGATCAGACTTTGCCCTGTGACATGTGTCCGACTTCAGTGAACAGGGATCAGACTTTAACCCCCGACGATACCAGACACTGTCTGGTATGAATCTTTAGGGGTAACTCCATGTAAAAAGTAAAAAAACAGCATGGGTTCCCCCTCAAGGAGCATACCAGGCCCTTGGGTCTGGTATGGATTTTAAGGGCCCCCCCAATATCCAAGCACACAGCCCGGCAGGTCAGGAAAGGGGGTGGGGACGAGCAAGCGGCCCCCTACCTCCTGAACCGTACCAGGCCACATGCCCTCAAAATGGGGGTGGTGGTTGCTTTGGGAAAGCAGGGCCCTGCGCCCCCATCCCAAAACACCTTGTCCCCATGTTGATTACGACAAGGGCCTCTTCCCGACAACCCTGGCCATTGGTTGCAGGGGGCCTGCGGGCGAGGGGCTTATCGGAATCTGGAAGACCCAGCAAAAGAGCGAGAAGAGACAGAAGAGGCAGAAGAGGGCTAGAAGACCTGGAGAGAGGAGAAGAATCGACAGAGGCAGAAGACATCAGGGGAGGAGACAGAAGAGCCAAAGAAGGGAGAAGAGACGCTGGGAGCTGCCTTAATAAAATTATTAAAAAAAAAAAAAAAAAAAAAAAAAGTTTTATTTGACTTTTTTTTTCTTTTTTTTAATTAGGTGAATAGGTAGGGAGTACCCCTATACTCATTCACAGAGGGTGGGGGGGCCGGAATCTGGAGGCCCCCCTATTAAAGGTGGGGCTTCCAGATTCCGATAAGCTACCCACCCGCAGACCAACAACCAACAGCCAGGGTTGTCGGGAAGAGGCCCTTGTCCCCATCAACATGGGGACAAGGTGCTTTGCGGTGGGGGCACAGGGCCCCCCTGCCACAAAGCACACACCCCCATGGATAGATGGATGAGTCATGAATGGGGATGGAGAAGCCATGGATGAGCACAGATCAGTTCTGTGGGCACTCTCACCCTCTGCTCACCCCCTGTACCGATTGGCATGAAGAGCCGGACATGCTGCGGTTTGCTTACAAGTGATCACGCCGTCATTGGACGGCGTGATCAAGTGGCAAAGGGCCGCTGTCGTTGGCCCTTTACCCAAATCCGAGACACGCCGGTGTGCTGTCAATATAGCCAATTCGTCAAGATCTCCAATTACGTCACTTCCAGTTACTGTAGTGTAAACCGTCAATAATAGGAGATTGACAACTTTCTGTTTTGACACAACACCGCCAAGCGTGTACACTCCAGTACACAGTATTTTGAGCGGATATTGTTAGTCCGTTCTGATATTAGCCAACAAAACGGCCGCCTCTGCAGCAGGGACAACTTTTTTCTAGTTAACCGCTGTTGTGTCAAAACAGCAAAGTCTTTGTGTCTTTGAGAGTACACGCTTGCCGGTGTTGTGCCAAAACAGCAAATCATCGAAATCTCCAATCAACTATGGCTTTGAACCAGAAGTGATGTTATTGGAGATCTTGATGAATTGGCTATTTTGACAGAACATCGGGTCTTGTAGACCTGACAGTCACGGACATTCCCGGGCGTCATAGTACGCCCTTCCAGAGTTATTCGACCTCACTGTAGCTGTCATTTGGCTATGGCCTGGTCAGCAACTGGTTAAACATCAGTACCGTGTGCAAGGCCTAGTTGTCTACAGCAGATGTAGTACCCTTCTGATTTCGGTGTGTGTTCAACATGGCTCTTTGCTTGTACAAGTCTGCAAGGTTCTGCATCTGAAAGTAAAATGATTCCTTTTATCCTTTGTGCCAGAAAACATAATTAGCTGCTATTGACAAACAAAAAGCATTTTCAGACATTTTATAAAGTAGGTTATGGGATCCATCTGGTGTAGCAATGAAGGGCTATTAGGGTGTTGACTGTTCAACATGCAACACACAGGAATCCTGGGCTACATCTGTGATACAAATACATTAGTCGACAAGAAAACAACGCCCCAGTGATCAGTAGCAAACCAACATGTTCACACCAAAACACCAAGGCCCCTTCCACATGGGACAAAATCCACTGGAGTCGGCCTGCTCAGCAGGTAATCTGTCTGCTGATCCCCACTAAGCAGGCAGATGGCTGGTCGGGGGCCGGCTTCCGTAGATAGGACAGAGACAGCCCGTTCTCCTCTATGGACGGTCAGATGTAAAGCATACCGTCTGTTGGTATACACCCGACTGCCATTCGATCCTCCAGATTGATCAGGAATGAATCTCTATCAGTCTGTTTTAAGCTGATCGGATTTCTGCATGTGTAAACGTACGCCCCACACAGATCCATAGGAGGAGACTGGAGGGTCCCAATTGGGTCTGGCTGAAAAACTGACAGGCTGAAAGAAAATTGGTCAGCTAATGTATAAAGGGCCTAAAAAAAAGGTAGTGTTTTTATTATATTGCCCAATGCACTAAAAGGTTGCCATGAAAAAACAAAAAAAGCAAACACACACACACAAAAACACACACAACCTTGTGGCTGGATCGAGACTGCCTGTTTGTTGACACCTGCCAATATCCAATCCTATCTGATGGGGAAAAGATCTCCATCCATCTGGCTGATCAGATGGCAGTCCGGTGTAAATGGACAGGTGGCCCGTTTATTCAACAGCCCATAGAGGAGAGCAGGTTGTGTCTGCTCTGCACAAGCAGAGCGGACCAGCTATTGACCTGCTTAGCTGAAAGATTCTCCGCTGAGCAAGCGGACTCCAACGGAGCCCTCTGTGAGTAAGCAGCCTTACAGAGAAAATCATGGAGATAACTGGACCGCTATGCACAAGATTATAAGCATCTGCCTGCTCTTACTGCTGCAAAAACCAGTTTCATTAACAGTGCTAAGGTAATATAATGGTTTTTCATGAGAACCACTATTTCAATGGCTGGAGTAGTCTACCAAGTACTTGAGATAGGGGTCGGAGGATTACAGGAGATCTGTAAAAAGATGCCAACCTCTGGGTGTTTATAATTAAATCGTATTCTCTTGAAACTTGTACTTCCCAAATACGGTAAATGTCATCACTATTGATGCATTAGGCCCATGTATGAGGCCTTAGGAACCTTTGCCCATTAAATTGCAATACCAAGTTCAGGTTGGGTTTCTCCACTCAGAATTTTCATAATCAATACTCACAGGTTTACTGTAAGACTTTCACACGGGCTGACCAGTTTGAGCTGCCTGTCAGTTTTTTAGGCAGACCCGATTGCACTATCCATTGCCTTCTATGGAATGGCGGGTGTCAATGGGCAAGTATCAGTTGAAACCCGCCGACATCCAAATCAATCTGTTAAAAACAGACAGATGGAAGTCCCTTCTGCATCAGTCTGGCAGATCAGATGACAGTCAGATGTAAGCGAAGAGGCGGTTCATCTACATCATACCACCCATAGATGAGAGCAGGCTGCGTCTGCGTTCATGTTGCATAAGCAGAGAGGACATGGACCAGCCATCCGTCTACAGGGATCAGCGGACATGTTCCCCACTGAGCAGGCTGACTCCAACTAAGCTTGCCTCATGTGTGAGGAGCCTAACTAATGGACATGAACGCTCTAAAAGTGGTTGTAAATTGTTACACCACTTGTACCTACAGGCAAGCCTAAAATTAAGGCTTACCTGTTAGGTACTGCAAGTCCAGGAGATATTCACTGCTGCTGATGTCACTGGCGCATGTGCACTGAAGAAACGGCCAGCTGGTGCAGTTTTTATCAGGGCCCATGTCGTGACTGGCGGCTCCTGCGGAAGTGACGTCATTGGAACCTGTAAGTAACTCTAGTAAAAGAGGTTGGCAATGGGAGCGGAGTGCGGGCGGCACTGCAGGGCATTGTTCTAAGGAAATTATTTCATAATGCGCTAGTATGCGATGCATACTAGCTCATTATGCCTTGGTCTTGCAGTTTTTTTTTTTTTGTTTTTTTTTTCCCAGAGGTTCGCAACCTCTTTAAGAGCCCATTCATACAAGTCCCTTTAGTTTGCAATGGAAAAAAAAATAATTAAATTTTCTACATCATAGTTTCATTAAAAAAAGGCACATAAACAGAGCAACAGTAACACAAGTAAAGTACACATAAAAAGCATGGAAAAATCCATCATGCATACAAGACAGCCTACTTAAACTGCAAGGTGTTAACCAGTCTTCCCTACCAATCTCAGGTTATCATTTCCATTATGAGCTGCAATTGTTTTTATTAATAAAAAAGGACTAAAAATAGGTTCTAGGCACCCTCACTTACAGGAGGAATGCCAAACAAATATATATTTATCAGACTACTCCTCAAACATAATTAAAATGCTCCCTATAAAGTCTTCACTTTTTGAGTTCAGGTCCACTTAAACAGCAAATCTAGTGAGCACGAGAAACATTAACATATTTGACACTCAAACATGCTTAATAAAATATGCCGATTTTCTAGCCATTAACAAAAGGGACAGCAGACAGCCAATTACCCAGATACAAAATGACCCAGTAAATCTGGGTAAAAGTCTGACTGTTGATAAGCTTAAGCATGCCCCCAAATATATAATGTTTTTTTCTCTACGAATCCTATTGTGCTCACCAGACCAAATCATTTATTTTTTAATAATGGTTTATTCTCATCTCACTAATCACCACCAGACTATCCGGCTCATCCAGTTTGCAAAGCTTTGGGAAGGGATCCAAAAGAATGCTCTTTTTACACATGGGTTTACACCATGCTCATAAATAGAAAGCAGCATGAAAGCACAATGATCTAAATATGCTCCCAGGAAGAAAGTCGGCAATTGTTCTGTCAAACATCTTGTACTCAATGCGTGTCAATTCACTGGCATCTCAGCATGCAAAGAACCCTCGTCTGCAGCCTTTTATGCTTAGCAACTGGTATCATTAACCCAAAAAAAAAAAAAAAAAAAAAATAAAGTCACTCTCCTTCAGCATTAGCCACATAACAAATATCAACTAGAGAACGGCATGTTAACCATTCCCAGCTGGTTAAAAGGGCCATGTTAAAAACCTCTGTCATGACTGCAGAACTAATATGTTGGAGACCCGAACGCCAACTTAAAAAAAAAAAAAAAAAGGGGAAAATATACAGGAAACACTCAGGAAAAAAGTAGTATATTAAAAGCTTACTTGCAGTGTTCTTTCTTTAAATTATTTTTATTCACTTTCGTGACTCTGGACTCACTAGAAAAGTTACTCCAAGAACAGTCCCACCTCTCCTCGCATGTCATAGTACTCTACTTTTCTGGGAGTGTTATGATTCTCTGTGCTGACCCAGCTCCAACAACACGCCTCCCCTTCCTACACAACCCTTTATGCAGCCGCTAGGAAGTAGTCAAGAGTAATACTATAGAGCAACAGTGTTCTGAATCTTAATTAATAAAAATTAATATTATTGAAATAAAAGTACAACTTAGTCAGCAAAGTAAACTTTCTCTTTAATATGTTATTACAAATGGAACTGTATGTGTTTCTCGCCTATACATGAGAACATCTCCTACATCCCATATTGGCGGGCAGATAAACTGACAATAGAAAAAAAAAACCTTAGTTAGACTTACCGGTGACGGTATTTCTACGAGCCTTTCAGGACAGCACCTTGGAGAGAGCGTAGCTCCACCTCTTAGACAGGAAACACTGCGTGACCAGGCCCCTTTAAAAAGCAGCTGCTTCCACCATGCCATCAGTTGTTACCGAGAAATCCTCCGACATGCTGGAAAATATAATCAGACAATTACCAGGTCCTATAATTATACTTTACATATGATAACCAAGGGAGGGAAGTAGGCTGCTGTCCTGAAAGGCTCGTAGAAATACCGTCACCGGTAAGTCTAACTAAGGTTTTCTCCCTTCGCCTTTCAGGACAGCACCTTGGAGAGGATAACCGAGAAACTTACTTCAGGGTGGGACTACTGCCTGCAAAACCTTCCTACCAAATGATTGGTCCGAGGCTGATAGTAGATCCAAGCGGTAGTGCCTTATGAAGGTCGAAAAACTGGACCATGTGGCAGCCTTGAAGAATTTGCTCAGGAGATGCCCCAGCCCTTTCTGCCCATGATGCCGCCACTGCTCGAGTAGAATGAGGTAATACCCCTTCCGGAGGTTGCAGACCCAAAGATATGTATGCCTCTTTGATGGCCTGCTTTAACCATCTTCCAAGGGTGCTTTTGGAAGCTTTACCTCCTTTGTGAGTACCTTCCATTAAAACAAAGAGTGAGGATGACTTTCTGATTTCCTTTGTTCTTTCCAGATATTTAAGCAGGCACCTCCTGACATCAAGGGTATGGAAAGCTTCTTCTCCTGCTCCCGAAGGTAAAGGACAAAAAGTAGGGAGAATGATTTCCTGTGTACGGTGAAAAACTGAAGCCACCTTTGGTAGAAATGCTGGATCCGTCCTTAAGACTACCCTATCCTGTAGACATCTCATGAAGGGCTCTTTAATTGAAAGGGCTTGTAACTCACTAATTCTACGTGCGGAAGTTACTGCTACCAATAAAATAGTCTTTAACGTCAAGAAACGTAATGATGCTTCTTCTATGGGTTCAAACGGTGCCATAGTTAGACCCTGAAGAACTAAAGATAAATCCCATTTGGGAAAACTAACAACAGGTCTAGGCTTTACTTTTGCCATTGCCCTAAAAAATCTGATTATTAAAGGTTCCCCTGACAGGGTTCTTTCCAAAAAAACTGATGAAGCAGCTACCTGCGTCTTGAGCGTACTTGCTGCTAACCCCTTCTCCAATCCCTCTTGAAGAAATTCCAAAACTGAAAATGTGGTACGAAAATCAAAGTTTTTACTGGAACACCAAGAATTATAGATCTTCCAGACTTTAAAGTAAATGTCTCTCGTCACTTTTTTTCTACTTGCAAGAAGGGTAGAAATAAGCCTCTCTGATAAACCCTTCCGTCTTAAGATTTGTTCTTCAGAAACCAAGCTGTTAGTTTGAGGTAAGCTGGATCTGGATGGAGAATTCGGCCCTGACTCAACAGGTCTGTCCTGATTGGTAATCTCCAAGCAGGTTTCACTGAGAGGTTCATCAAGGTTGAAAACCAGGGTCTTTTTGGCCATTAAGGAGCTATTAATATTAGCTCAGTGGACTCCAATCTGAATTTGGCTAACACCTTTGGTATCAGTTGGAACGGGGGAAAAGCGTAGGACAGATGGAAGTCCCATTTGTGAGCTAACGCATCTACTCCGAGAGCTTAATCCTGTCTCTGAAGAGAGAAGAAGACTGGTATTTTTGCATTTTCCTCTTTTGCAAAGAGGTCCACTTGGGGATGACCCCAACTCTTGGAAATCTTTTCGAATAATTCCTGATTGAGAGACCACTCTGCTTCCCTTATTTCTTTCCTGCTGAGGAGATCTGCTAAGGTGTTTTCCGTCCCCTTTAGATGGACTGCTGATAGAGAGGCCACATTGTTCTCTGCCCATCTTAGGATCTGATGCGCTAGACCCATTAGGGTTTTGCTTTTTGTGCCCCCTTGCTTTGTTAAATATAATACTGTCGTCATATTGTCTGACAATATTTGGACATGTTGATTCACTAGAAATTCCTGGAGGGAGAGGAGGCTTAAGTGAACAGCCTTTAACTCTCTCCAATTTGAAGATCTTCTTGCTTCTGGTTTGGTCCAAACTCCCTGAACCGTTTTTTCTTCCAGATGTGCTCCCCATCCCCAGGCGCTGGCATCTGTAGTCAGCCTTCTGGTTACCGGAAAGACCCAAGGAAGCCCTTTTGAAACGTTTCCTAGGTTCCTCCACCACCAGAGAGACCTTTTTGCTCTTGCCCCCAAGTTGAATTTCTTCTCCAGAGGTTCCTGGTATGACCAATTCATCAGGATATCCGATTGCAGAGGACGGGAATGCAACCTGGCCCACTGTACCGAAGGAATTGCTGCTGTCAACAGACCCAGAGCAGACATGGCTTGTCTTACAGAGATCTCTGCGTTGGATTGAAGTGTTATCAGGGTCAACTGCATCTTCTCTATTTTCTCCTGGGGTAGAAAAATTCTCTGTTCTATCGAGTCTATTTCGTATCCCAGAAACCTTACCCTTTGAGATGGAATTAAGTTTGACTTCTGAAGATTGAGAAGCCATCCCAAACCTCTTAAATGTGTTTGAACTGTCTGTAGGTTGACCTCTACTTGACCCCTTGAGTCTGCAAACAGTAGCAGATCGTCCAAATAGGGTACTATTGAAATCCCCTTCAGTCTCAGGGGCTCCAAAGATTCCGCCATCACTTTTGTGAATACCCTGGGAGAAGAGGAAAGACCGAAAGGCAGAGCCCGAAACTGCAGGTGCCAAATCTCCCCTCCCCCCAGATTGACTGCAAGACGCAGGAACCTTTGTGATGGGGGCGCTATTGGTATATGGAGATAGGCATCTCTCAAATCGATGGAAGCCATATGACATTTGGGGGTTAGCAAGTTCCTTACTGAGAAAATCGTATCCATCCTGAATTTTTTGTATTTTATGGATCGATTTAGAACCTTTAAATTGAGAATCAGGCGGAACTTTCCTGATGGCTTTTTGACCATAAAAATGTGGGAGTAAAACCCCTTCCCCTCTTGATCTTTCGGAACCTGGGAAATGACCTTCTGTTGCATCAGTTCCTGTAACAGAGACTTCATGGCCAGAGCCTTTTCCCGATCCTTTGGCAGGTTTGTGATGTAAAACCGACTTGGGGGGCTTTGTGAGAATTCCAATTGATAACCCTTTTTGATTAACCCCAGAACAAAAGGACTCTTTGTTGTTTTTTCCCAGATTGGTAAGAAGTCCTGTAGTCTCCCCCCCTACTAGATGGTCATTGTTTTTTAGGGGTTTGTTCTGGGGTTCTAAAGAGTACCCCACCTCTACTTCTTCCTCTCTGAGAAGACCAGGGTCTCTTCTGTGTGTGGTCCTTTTCCTTATCGGTTTGTCGAAAAGGACGAAAATTTTTCCTCTGCTGTACCGTTTTCTTCTTCTGTGGGAAAGCTTTCTTCTTGTCTGCTGTCCTGTCAAGGACAGTCTCTAGTTCTGGTCCAAACATCAGGTCTCCTGAAAAGGGAATTCCGCACAGTTTTACTTTAGAAGCTGAATCCCCTGACCAGGTCTTTAGCCAGAGTGCTCTTCTTGCTGAGTTAACAAGCGCAGAGGACCTGGCTGACATCCTGATAGATTCTGCAGAGGCATCTGCCATATATTTTACTGCCTTAAGCAGGGTAGGGAAGGACTCCAATAAGTCTTTTCTGGAGGTACCTGCCACAACATGATTTTTAAGTTGCTCTAACCAGCACTCCAGATTCCTAGCCACAACCGTAGCCGCCATTGCTGGCTTAAGATTAGCTAGAGATGAGTCCCAGGCCTTCTTCAGTAGCCCATCTGCCCTCTTATCCATAGCATCTTTGAGAATACCCATGTCCTCAAAAGCTAAATCAGTCTTCCTAGATACTTGAGAAAAGGCAGCGTCTATTTTTGGTTTTTTATTCCACAATAGTTCCTCATTCTCCTCAAAAGGAAACCTCCTTTTGAGGGTTTTAGAAAAAAACTGTCCTCTCTCTGGGTTCTTCCATTCCTTTTTAATAGTGTCTGTTAACACTTTATGCACAGGGAACACCCTGTGTTTAATTTCCTCCAGCCCCAGGTACATCTTGTCATGCACGGACAGCTGAGCCTTTTCTTCCTGGATCTCCAGGGTAGTATAAATTGCCTTGAGTAATTCATCCACCTCCTCAAGTGACAGCTTATATCTAGATGATCTTGACTCTTCTTCCACCTCCTCCTCCTCAGAATCAATGGTTGAGGGTGGAATGCTTTCCCTTTCCTCCTCCGACTCACTTTCCACCTGTCTGGAAGTGGACTGAGGGAAACTGGAGTGAGAACTCTGCTCTTGGCTGGAACTCTGGCCGTGCTTTACAAGGGAACGCACTGTCCCTAGGGCCTCTGCTAACTCCTTCCTCACAGAAGATAAGAGTTCTTTGCACTCTTGTGAGGATTCTTCTTTTACTAAATCCACAATGCAGGATTTGCACAGTGGTTTGGGCCAAGAGTCCCTTAAAGGATTTTTGCATGAGGGGCACTTTCTCCCTGTTCTCTCTGATTTGGCAGTAGCTTTCTGAAACAGAGAAACAAGAAAAACCCAGGTCCTTTAGAACTAAGGCTTCAGAGAAAAGTAGTACCTCCAGCCAACACCCTAAGTGCCCAGAGTCTCACTCCTTTGCTGAACTGCTAATGGAAACTGTTACCCCATAGCAGACAGCAGCAGGTTTTGAATAACCACATCAAAGATAAAACACCCAGTGATATAAAAGGAAAGAGGTGCCACCGCACCTCTCCTACCTGGGCCTGGCCGGGAACCTGGGCGCCTGCATCCGCCATTGCTGCTGACGATTCCGCTGTCTCCATAGTGCAATCCGCAGCTGCTGCACTGTGTACTAGGCTCCATGTGCCAAACAAAAGGAAGTCCCGGCCAGAGGACCCGCCCCTTCCTCCTGCGTTCCAGCAGCAGGAACCAATCGCTGCTACGCCCCGCCGGAAGTATCCGCCCACCGGAACTGACATCACCTGCTGTCCGGGATTCGGCGCCGCCATGCAGAGGCCTGGCATGGACGCTCTTACTGAGCACAACCGCGGCCCCCCGAACAGCCCGGGTGGAAAACTTCCGGCAGACCATTACTCCTGTGAGCCGGAGAAGGAAGGGACACCGGAGCACCCTCCTCACGTAAGGGAAGGAGCTGGGTTGGTCTGAGTACTCAAACGTGGAGGTCCTGCCAAAACCCTCTCCTTGGAGAGAGCGCAGCCCCTCTGGTTCCCCAAGCAGTGCTTCCACCATGGCGGAGGAAACACTAAAACTGATGGCATGGTGGAAGCAGCTGCTTTTTAAAGGGGCGTTGTCACGCAGTGTTTCCTGTCTAAGAGGTGGAGCTACGCTCTCTCCAAGGTGCTGTCCTGAAAGGCGAAGGGAGAAAATATATATATATATATATATATATATATATATATATATATATATATATATATATATATATATATATATATATATATATATATATATATATATATATATATATATATATATATATATATATATATATATATATATATATATATATATCGGTGAACTACCACAAAACTCCACAGTGTTGTGGTAGTTCATTGAGAACTACAAGCCGAGAACCACAAAGGATGTCAGAACTTGTAGTTCAAACACACAAGGGTGAGAATAAATTAAACAGGCGCATGGGCGGAGCCCCACTCGGCCATGCCGATTTTAAAAAGTGACACCCAGTATGGGAAACATCTTCCCCCATACTACTGCCACAGGGAGGGGGGACAACTGGCAGCGGCTGCAGCACTGGGAACATGTCACATGTTCCACCCTAAAAACAAGTGGAACACGTAACATGTTCCCAAAAAAGGTGAACTTATCCTTTAAAGCATGTTCTAAATGCTTTGTCTGAAACTGTATATACAGAGAAACACCCTATAAAATGCTTTCTTCATTACCATGCTGCAGTCTGCCAGGCTTCTCAGCATTTGACACTTCCTGTCCATCACATAGTTGGGTTTTAACCTACAACCCCTACAGGACACATCCATAATGGCTTAAGGATGGAGTTAGCAGCCTGAAACTGGTGTCTATTCGTACTAGGTATTGTGCATGAGTGGCAATCAAATCCTGTGAGGAGGGAGTGGGGGGGGGGGGGGCGCTGAGCCAAGCCGCACTGTGTACTCAGGAGCGAGCTACAAAACATCAACGTTACAGAACAAGCCCAGGTTAAGAGGTCTAACTACTACCAGCCACCCTGGTGAATGAGCAGAGGAAAATACTATTCACTGAATAGGAGCCCAACACTACAGACCCCTATGCAACTTGCGGTCTTAATTCCAGAAGCTAAAACTAAAACGCATCCAGTGAAAACCACTGGCTCTCTTGCAATGCCTTGAACACCAGTAGCTGGCAACAGGTGGAACAAAGGATCATCTCTATAGGCCTGCAACACAAAGTGTTGTTTTAAGCAGCTTTCGCCATCACCCAATGCACAACATGGAGGCCATAGATATACACAGCCTTAAATGGAGGCATTATAAAAGGCATCTATTGCGCTTACCAAGAAAAATCAATTAAACACAACAAGAATGGCCTCATTGCAAAATCAATTTCAAACTGTTCAATTTATTTTTAATGAAACACGACAGGACTTCAGGAGGGAGATGCAGTAAGTTTTTTGCTTATATGATTTCTAAAAATACTACACATGTAAAACATCCATGGTGGAGATGGCAAGAGACCCTAAACGAAATTACATTCAATTTTCTTCACAGCTTTGTTAAATAAAGACAATCTGAGCACACCGGCCGAGTGTTTTTTAAATTTAATTCAAAAAATGCAAAATTGATAAATAAGCTCATCTCCTACAAACTTCTTGATTTGGTGGTCATGTGTCATGAAACATTGGCAATCTTGCTTTTTGGGTCACTCATCTGGGTGTGATGTGTCATGAGAATTCAGTGGAAGTGTCACTGAAAGTAGTACAAACGTCAGCTTCAGAAAATACAGGGAATGCAAAGATGGGAGCACAACAGGGATTGGTATTGGCAGCCACTGGCTTGTATCAAGTAGTTTGAAATGTCTAAAGACATCTCTCCACTTAAATTTTATTTTAGTTTTTGGACTATGGACAAAGAGCAGTCACTTTCCTGAAGCGTTTTAATAGTCAGCTGCTCTCATGCATATAGCTGAATCGAGATCTTGATCAGGTAAGGGTGGCAGGGGGGGGGGACGAGCTACATACTGGAGGGTTTTACCTAAAAATGCATAGAAGGCAAAAAAAGCAAAAAAAAAACAAAAACAAAAACAAAAAAGAAAAACCAAAAACACACACACACTTTAAAAAAACATAACCTAGCTGTACACACACGATCACTGGAGGTACAGCAACATATCATGGGCATTATCCAACGGTCTTGGATCAGTTAATGCGAAAACATGGGCAACAGTAACAAGGTATATACAATAGAAAGGGACAACATAAAAACCAGAGCAGACTCAGAATAGTCAGCCATCTATAAGCCCAACAAATCAAGCATCATGAATTAAAACACACTCCAACACTTACTGACTGGAGAAAATTATTTCTAAACTGTTCAAACGCTGGCATCCTGGAATGGGAGGTCATTGGCTGCCAACAAATAAATGACTGCAAGTGGCTGAGCTAGGCATTGTCACATGAAAAAGGTAGGAGGAATGCCTCTGCTCAGCTTTCAAAGAGTCAGTACTTGCATATAAAGCCTAAAGTTGTTGCTAAGGCCCCCTTCACACTGAGGCGGTAGGGGGCATGGGCGGTAAAACCGCGCTGTTTTACCGCGGTATTCGGCCGCTAGCGGTGCGGTTTTAACACCCCGCTGGCGGCCGAAAAAGGGTTAAAACCCCTCGTATAGCGCGGCTATAGCCGCGCTGTCCCATTGATTTCAATGGGCAGGAGCGGTTTAGGAGCGGTGAATACACCACTCCTTCACCGCTCCAAAGATGCGGCTTGCAGGAGATTTTTTTCTTCTCCTGCCAGCGCACCGCTTCAGTGTGAAAGCCCTCGGGCTTTCACACTGAACAAACAGCGGAGGCTGTTTAGAGGCGGTTTGCAGGCGCTATTTTTAGCGCAATAACGCCTGCAAACCACCCCAGTGTGAAAGGGGCCTAAGGCTCAAGGTTCCTGCCCCCAGCACCCCCCCCCAATACTAACCTGATCCCCATCTTGATCCAGTGATGTGCACGGGAGCCTCACCTCTTCCTACTCAGTGACAGGCGGCAACCATCGGCTCCTGCTACTGTCAATCACAGGCAGTGAAGCCAATGAGAAGAGAGCAGAGGCAGGGCCAAGCCGCACTCCGTGTGTGAATGGACACGGCAGCGGCTCGGGAGTGCCCATAGCAAGGTGCTTGCTATGGTAGCACTAGGCAGGAGGGAGGGGCTAGGAGCACCAACAGGGGACCGGAGAAAAAGGAGGTCCGGGGCTGCTTTTTTGCAAAACCATTAAACAGCAGGTAGGTATGGCATGCTTGTTAAAAACAAAACAAAACAACAAACAAAAACACAATCCTTTAATATAACTTAAAGTGCTTGTTCACACTCATCCGGCTCTGAAGCCACAGTGCCTTGCAAACGACTTCTTTAATAGAAGTCAAGGCAAGCCGCTCCAAAGTCTCCCCCAAGTAGTATAAGAACCTTTTCTAAGTCGGAGCGACTGAAGTAGCTCTGATTAGAAAGGTTCCATTGCACTGCATGGAGCGGGACTTGTCAGGAGGCAACTGGGACTAAGGGGCAACTGCCCAAAAGAAGAAACTAAATACATGTTGTCTGTTCTAACACAGAACTTTCTACAGGCGTTAGGTCACATATTCAGTTTACATAAAGAATTTTATTAGGTTAGCGCACCTTAGACATTCTTCAGCTGTACATTAAGATGGAAACAAAAGAAATTAACATTTTACCTTGTGCTGTTCAATGGAATCTATCCAGCGCCGTCTGTGATCTGGATCCTGTGCACGCAGGTACCAGACGCTGTCATTAACACTGATATCAAAACGGCATTCATCAAATTCATGCGGCTGAAATAAAAAATTTAAAAAAAATTTCAAAAAATTTGACCTCATCAAATTTACATTAAATCTGCAAGCAAATTTATGCAGGAACTTAAAGTTTTTATAGCTGTAAAATAAATGGTTACATACATTTTATGCCCCCCCACCCACACAAACAGTTGCATTGCTCACTCTCTACAAAACTCAAAGCACTTTGAAATTGTTTATTCCTCAATTTATAGTCCACATAGGATTTCTAATAAACTTGAATGGTACATTTTAGTATACACCATCTCTTCTGAATTTTAACCATGATGAGAACTAAAGAAAAAAATAAATGATGATGGATGATGGATGATGGATGATGGATGATGGATGAGGAGGAGGAGGAGGAGGAGAAAGGCTCCCACTATGCTAGGTGTGAATGGGGTCTAAATGTGACGTTGGTGTGTCTACACGCTCCCATTCCCCGAGTTGGATCACAAGAACTTTGACAGCTGAATGTCTCCTGCTCATGTACTTGTAAAAAGCTAGCCATACACTTTGCAATCAGATTGTACTACTATCTGTACAAGTTCCCCTATTCCATAGTTTTGCTAAATCTATTCAGTTTGTGTCCAATCAGGCAGGCCCCTTGTGCTACATAATTGATGGCAGATCTAAAAATTAGATTAGATGATCAGTTTGTACAAAATATGACCACCTTTTAAAAAAAAAAAGGGAGAAGTAGGAAAGTGGGACCCTGGTGAAAAAAAAATGAAATATATATATGTGATAGAAATGAGGGAGGTGTACACGGTCCAGGGAAGTTTAAAAAACAAACAAACAAACACACCCTATTCTGTGATGCAGTAAGGCTGTGCATGATGGGATAGGAAGCTTCCTGGATGGTCACATGATACTACAGAAAGTTAGGGCTCAGTTGTTTTTGAAATCTTTAACAGGGAGATGCAGATTTAGCCCAGGTTCACACTTGTGTGAACAGACATAGCATGTGAGTCGCACCCACACTGCGGTGCCGATCGCATGCAATGTCTGTGCAATGCAAGTTTAGCCATACAGTTGAATGGCTGAACTTGCACGAAAATAGTGTAGGGACTTTTTCCTCGCACTAGAATCGGATCGTATGGGTGTCCTCAGTGGGTGTCATTAACATTGTATGGACACCTGCAGCGGTTCGCGGAGGGCAGTGTGAACTGCCTGTGGGAGAGATGCGATGCGGGAACCGGCGCTGCAATCATGCATCGCATATGTGAACCTAAGCTCAAAGCGGTCAGACTAGATAAGTGAAAGATAAGCAATTCGGGTCAGTTTGGGCAGAAGAAACATTAGAAAAAGCTTCTATTATGAAAAGTGAAATTCTGCTTGAAAAAAAAAAAGAGAAGGGGTAAACTAAGGGATGCAGGGGGGGGGGGGGGGGGAGAGAGAAGAGAGAGACAGAGAGAGAGATTCCAAGTTCAAAGTCCAGCAAGATTTTTATTTCTACATTCCTTTAACCTCTACTTGCACCCACAGTACACAATCCAAGGCTGAAATTAACAAAGCGTGAAAGACTGAATTCTGTTTACAACACTGGCACAATGCCCTTCTTTTGAAATAACAATGAGGGCATGGTGTCAAGCTATCGAAGGCTTGTTATCCATTACAGCATTGCATTTATGGGTACAAAACGATAGCAGTGCTTCTTTTCCAAGTGGCTCATACAAACCATTAAACAAATGTACGAAATCTCCACCTTGGTTAGGAGAAACAATCAAAAAAGTATACTTATGGTTACAGTTCTAGGCAGTAGCAAGCAGAGGAAAAAAAAAAAAAAAAAAAAGAAAAAACATACCTGTGAAAATTGTACCCATGGACATGAAAATAAGCCCAAACCCAAAAGTAAACATACATAGAAAAAATAAATTAGAGAAAAATGCAGAGGAAAATATATATACGAGTACATACAAGAAAGTGCCAAAACGAGCCTGTAGTCTACAGAGGTTGATCACCTAAGGCTCGGTTTCCACTAGTGGGACTTGGGACTGAAAAGTCGCATGACAAGTCGTACCCCATGATTTCCAATGAGTACCGTTCATATCTGCACTACTTTGGTCCCACCTTTGATGCAACTTGAGGTCCATAGACCTCAATACACAGGCATTGCTTCAAGTCGCGGCAAAATCGCACGACTTTTGCAATAGTGGAAACCGAGCCTAAAGCTTCATGTACACGGGATGCTTCTACAACCTCTACTAAACGATTTTAACTTGACAGATAGTAACCCATGTTTAAACCATCCGTTTTACCATGTTTACATGCCGCTTTTAGAAACGTAAAAAAAAAAACAAAAAAAAAAAAAAAACAAAGAACTTTTTTCCCCTCTTCAAAATAGCGTAAATGAAAAATTCCTGTAAACGAAACAAGTTTATTATTTATTTTATTTATTTCAGGTACTTATATAGCGCCGTCAATTTACGCAGCGCTTTACATATACATTATACATTCACATCAGTCCCTACCCTCAAAGAGCTTACAATCTAAGGTCCCTAACTCACATTCATACATATTAGGGACAATTTAGACAGGATCCAATTAACCTACCAGCATGTCTTTGGAGTGTGGGAGGAACCCGGAGGAAACCCACACAGGCACAGGGAGAACATGCAAACTCCAGGCAGGTAGCGTCTTACCGCGTTTATAAGCGCTTGGCATGCCTCTAAACTCAGCGTCTGAACCGTTCAAAAAAAATAAAAAAAATAAAAAACTCAACTGCCTAGAAATGACTATAAAAGACCCTGTGTACATGTACTGATAAGATAACAGGAGAGTTCAGGAGCAGTTGAAAAAAAATGCCCAACTGCTCTAAATGACTTGAAAACCTTCATTCAAAATTGTAGAAGTAGTGTTTACTTTATTTCATTTCATCTGCACATGACTGGGTATTTAAACAGTAAATTTGTTTTACACTAAGGATGCTCAACCTTTTTAAGAGCAGGGGCCACTTAATTACTGAGCACCTAGGGCAATTCTGACAGACATTCTCTTCATCATGTTAAAATCAGTATTTTTTTTGCAGAGACCCTAGAGAATAAAATGGTTGCCGTTGCAATTTAGGTCACTGTATAGCTGCAATGCGCACTGTGGGCCCCCGCCCCCCCCCCCCCCGCTCTGACGCAGAATGGGCAGGTGCACTATCACAGTGCGTCATCATGTATTGCGCGCCACCCTGCCGGCGATGTCGTTAAACACCTGCGAGCACTGAGAGTTAATTGGTACCAATTGACCGATGATATTGGTGCACCATGGCCTTTCCTCTTGCTCTGCATGGTTGCATGAAGTTGGTGGTGTGCTGCAGTGTGGGATCATTCCAAAGTGGTTTTAGCACTTATAGGATTCATCATTTCCTACACTGGACATTGATAGCACATTGGACCTCGATCTATATCCTAGAACGAGGCAATTTTTGTTTTCAACAGTCACTGCACAGGTTTGTTTTGATTTATTTCACTTAGTTTTGTATCTGGGTGATTCAATTGCTCTCCTTCCCCACTTATTATCTGGTTATCCCTGCAGCTGTACCCTTAATAAGCCACTGTTGAACAATTATCACCGCTCCATCTTTTGCCTGGGCTATGTTGTACAATATTGATTTACACAACTTAATATATTCTTCACAGAGGCCCCCATTGACTGATCCCACTCATCTACTCAACCACTATCACCGATTTATAGCCACCCTGTTTGCGGTCTTACGTTGGCCGACATCTGCTGACGCGCCCCGCCACAGCTCCCAGCAATGACCATCTCTGGGTGATTCGCGACCTTCAATGCCATACCATCATTATACAGACACCCTGTAACCAACACGCCCTAGGGGGATTTTTCATATCCACCGCATTGCCATTTATTATTGCCCGATTTTTTGGGCATTAATATAAATAGTTTTTTTTTTTTATCAGATACATTTTCATGTGCTTCGCTCCTGAAGATTGGCTTTAGCCATAAAATGCGTCGAGCTACAGATGCCGTGTACTTCGCTATGCCCATTCCAACCACTTTATGTTTATTATCCTAGATAATTGGTTCCATGGGTGTCCATGTTTATTCCTCATGGGGTGATAATGAATATTCATGATATGGATCTATGAGGCCCCACAATTGGGCCTTATGTAGAGAGATTCCATTGGACTATTACTTCACTGTACCAACTTGTTTATTGTCTATGTTGGGGATTAAGAGAGGCCCCAGATTATATTGGCTAAATTGTATTTTATATACGTTTAATCATGCAGGTTCGATTTTGTATCATTAGCAAGTATGAATCGAATTCTGATGTATTTTTACCATAATACATCTTGGTTATGAACCATTATATCAATTTTACTCTCACAGCGACAGGGATGGAGGTATTGAAACTTACCAGGCCATTTCCTCATTTAAAGTCCCAAATTTTAAATTCTCTCTTTTTTTGTAATAATCTCCAATGTCCAAACACTTAGCTAGCAGTGCTCAGGCCCCCGGAAAAAAATATGAAAAAAACTGAAGCTTGGCAAAAAAAAAAAAAAAAAAAAAAAAAAAAAAAAAAAAAAAAAAGCAGTCACAGCATCACCGATGTCGTCACTAGCGAAACAAACACCAGACAGTTCTGGTTTCAGTTTTTCGAATAGGTGGTAGTCCAATGGTGCGAGATCTGGTAATAATGGTGGATGGGTAACCAGAGTAAAACCACAGAAAATGATGGCAGCCATCACCATAGCAGATTCGTGTGGAGGTGCATTATTCTGATGAAACAAGACTCCCTTCCAGACAGAACATACCATGTGTTTTCACCTTGATGGCATCACACAAATGGGTTAATCAAGGTTGCATAGTAAAGCCCGGTGGTAGTTTGTTCTGAGGGTAAAAGAGCAGAACACCTTCGGAGTCCCAGACGATAGTCACCATCACTTTACCCACTGATGGAACGCTGAGCCTTCTTTGGCATAGGTTGAAGAGATGAGTTTCCACTGTTTCAATTGAGATTTGCTCTCAGGTTGTAAGTGGAAGACCAAAGTTTCATTGACAGTCATAAACCTGGCACACAAGTTCCCTGGATCTGACCCATTGGGAAGAAACCTTGTGCATATCAAGATTTTGGGTCAAGATGAGTTGAAATGTGGTTTTTGATATGCCGTTACCTTAGCAATTGCCCAGATGTCAACTCTGATCTGTTATTACCTGACCGTGCACATGGTTAATGCTTTCTGCTGTAGTCACATTTACCTTTAAGGCTCTACTCCTTGAATCCTGCTGCCCACTTAACAGTGCTGTTGGTTGGTGCATCCTCCCCCAACATTGCAATTCTCATGGATGCCTGCAGGAGTTCTTTCCATGAATTTTTGATGACCACTTCACGCTCTCCATTTTCAACTTGAAAATAGAGATTGCCAACTGTTTGCAAGGAGCACACGAAAATCATATACAACGTGCTATCCTCAGCACCAAACATCTGGAAGAGCAGCTTGGTGCGGTGGTACATTTTCAAGTCTGTAATCAATCCTTTCACATCAGGCCTTGAACTTTTAGGATGCCCCTCAGGTGATGGACTGGCCAAGCATGTCTCCAGACCTAAACCCTATTGAGCATCTGTGGGGCATCCTCAAATGGAAGGTGGAGTGCAAGGTCTCTAACATCCACCAGCTCCGTGTTGTCATCATGGAGGAGTGGAAGAGGACTCCAGTGGCAAACTGAAGCTCTGGAAAGTGCTGGAAAATAAATGGTGGCCACACAAAATATTGACACTTTGGGCACAATTTGGACATTTTCACTTAGGGGTGTACTCACATTTGTTGCCAGAGGTTTAGACATTAATGGCTGTGTGTTAAGTTATTTTGAGGGGACATAAAATTTACACTGTTATATAAGCTGTAAACCCACTACTTTACATTGTAGTAAAGTGTCATTTCTTCAGTGTTGTCACATGAAAATTTATAATAAAATATTTACAAAAATGTGAAGGATGTACTCACTTGTGAGATACTTTATATGTATACACATACACACCAGCATGCAGCTCTGCATGGTAATGCAATATCTTACATTTATTACATTTTTTGCTGTTACCTACAATAACCGTTTTCCCCACATCCTGTCGAAGGGAGAAATTTGTGATGTAACCTGGGCCATACATATGCATCCTGGAAAGGCTATGTCACCAGTCTGTTCCTTTCCCTTTGAATGACCTGCACCGTCACATGTTCCAGGAGGCAGACCTAGTGATCCAGGCAGTGTTCCAGGAAGTAAAGGAGATGGATTCATCTGCCCTTAGTGAAAAAAGCCATTAGAAGAATGGCGATAAAAACAAAAAGCTAAAAAGATGTCAAGAATAAAAAGCCTGCATTTATCTGTAAGTATCGATCTGTAGACTTCCATTACTAAACAACTCTAAAAAGGTGCTTTTGTTGTAATTTTTAAGATGAAGATGAAGTTCCTCTCTAAGTAGCTACTGCAGCATTCAATGAAATTTTACACTCCATAGAAGACTAAAAGAACTCCTGGAAACAGTGCCATGTAAACATTTTCCACCCACTGAAATGTCTAAAGCCCCATACACACTATCAGTTTTTCTGCTGACTTAGACCTTCAGATTTACCAAAACCATGTAGTGCAAGGGCCTGCCTGATTGCATACACATTGAAACTCCTAAGGTTTGACCTCATATTATATGGTTTTGGTAAATCTGAAGGACTAACTCAGCAGAAAAACTGATAGTGTGTATGGGGCTTTAGATTTACATAGTGCCGACGGACATTCAAAATTTCACCAACTCAAACACAGGATACTAAAAACGGACAAGAAGCTGGTCTACTTGTGTTACTTTCCACTAAGGAAAAAAAAAAGTAGACAACACGTTCTCCGAACTGTGGAACTGAACATCTCAGCCTGTTTGATAAGAAGATTCCAACAGTTCAGGCCGGGATACCTGAAGAGACACAACCTTGTTTTAAATTTCCTGAGCAAATTCAGAAAACTCTAGCAAGAATTTTGCAGTCCTATTTAGGTAAAGGACAAGTTAAAGCTTGTTCTAAAAGCTTCTGAATGTCTTAACATCAAAACAACAGAGCTCCATAGGTTGCCTTGGTGTGCACCTGGAAATACAAACACATACAATTTCACAACAAAACAAAAAGCATTCTCTCAACCAGCCCAAGATTTCATAGAAATCCCAGTGTCTCCTGGACCCAGGCAAAATCCCGAAGCTCAGTCCCAAAACAAGTTATGACACTGGGCTCCACTAACTCCCTGCAGCACAGCTGACTCTTCCCCTGGCTCTGCTGCAAGGGGATCTGCTCCAATAGCTGCATCCAGCGATTCCTTCCCCATCACTAATTACTGCCACATTCCCCCCACCCGCTGCTCTAATCTCCATGCTTAACCCTCCCAGCACTGCCGGTTTCTCTTCCTCTCACTGGCTGTAGCCGCTCCAGGGGGAGTCACACAGAGGGATCGGTTCCAGTTGTGCCATTCCCTCCCCTCCTTCCCAGCGCCCCGATAACCCCTTCACTTTTCACCCCTCCCCCCGCGTGAACATCTGAGTGCAGCATTGCTTTTGCCCATGTGCAAGAGACCTTACAAATTCATGTAAGGGAAACATTTTTTTTAGCTCTTAAGCTCCCTGGCACATATGGTTGCTGTAATCTTACAGAAGGCAGCAGTTTTTATCACAGACACGTGGAATACCTTTAAAATTTCATAACTGTCCTTACCAAAATGTCACAAAGCCCGCAATCTTCCACCACCACAAAATGCCTATATAACAAATAGACTTTCTATAACTGGAAGTTGTCTATCCAGCAGAAATCCCACAAGAGCAAAGCTTGGTGTTCCAGGAACCCAACTTTAGGCCTACAAAGTCCAAATTTCAAAGTAAAAAAAAAAAAAAAAAAAAAAAAAAAAAAAAAAAAAGAGGTTAAATGTTCCAGTAATCCAAGGCCCTGTGAAGGGACACTAGTAACCTAGTTAAAAAATGCCTCTCCGTTAATACAGGTAATGGACGTATCTCCTTCCTCCTGTCAGAGTACTCTCACGAATGAGAACATGACATAGGTGGACAGGGGTGGGGCCAAGCATGTCGAGGGTAGGGTTGAGCTGTGCCACTTAGGCCCCATTCACATCTGAGCGTTTTGTAGCTTGAAGCTACAAAACGCTGGAGGGGAAAAAAAAAAAAAAAAAAATCAATTATTCTCTATGGAGATGGTTCACATCTCCACTACAAAAACGCCTGAAGCTAAAAAACGCCTGAAGCTCAAAACAAGTTCTTTTTTTTTTTAGGCAGATTTGGGCGTTTCTGCTTTTTACATTGGTGACCTTTTACCCTGCACAAAATCGCGGTAAAAAACGCAGTAAAATCGCGCAATTTTCTGCCTGAAAAGCTACGCTCGGGTGTGAATGCAGCCTCAGACACTACGAAATGGTACCAGGAAGTGCCTGTGTACAGCCACATTCGGCTGCAGGAGAAAAGCTGAATTTCTATATTAGACCCCTTTCACACTGGGGCTCTTTACTGGTGTTTTAGCACTAAAAAAAAAAAAAAAATATAGCGTGTAAGGCGCCTGAAAAGCACCTCTCAAGCCACCCCAGTTTGAAAGCCCAGGTGCTTGCAGGACAGGGAGAAAAAAAAAAAAGAAAAAAAAAGTCCTGCAAGCAGCATTGAAATGAATGGGCAGCGCTGCCGAAAGAAACGTCTGCGAAGTGCTTCAGCAGTGCCGCAACATGGGCGCCATTAACCCTTTCTTCAGCCGCTAGCAGGGGTTAAAAGCGCCCCTATAACAGCGGTAAAGCGCAAACGCCCAAGTGTAAAAAGGGACTTAAAATTTTTATAATATGCAATTATCAAATTTAAAAACTATATACGGTGGGGACAGAAAGTATTCAGACCCACTTAAATTTTTCACTTTGTTATATTGCAGCCATTTGCTAAAATCATTTCAGTTCATTTTTTTTCCTCATTAATGTAAACACAGCACCCCATATTGACAGAACAGAATGAACATTTTTGCAGATTAAAAAAGAAAAAAACTGAAATATCACATGGTCCTAAGTATTCAGACCCTTTGCTCATTATTTAGTAGAGGCACCCTTTTGATCTAATACAGCCATGAATCTTTTTGGGAAAGATGCAACAAGTGATTCACACCTGGATTTGGGGATCCTCTGCCATTCCTCCTTGCAGATACTCTCCAGTTCTGTCAGGTTGGATGGTAAACGTTGGTGGACAGCCATTTTTAGGTCTCTCCAGAGATGCTCAATTGGGTTTAAGTCAGTGCTCTCGCTGGGCCATTCAAGAACAGTCATGGAGTTGTTGTGAAGCCACATTTTAGCTGTGTGCTTAGGGTCATTGTCTTGTTGGAAGGTAAACCTTCGGCCCAGTCTGAGGTCCTGAGCACTCTGGAGAAGGTTTTCGTCCAGGATATCCCTGTACTTGGCCGCATTCATCTTTTCCTCGATTGCAACCAGTCGTCCTGTCCCTGCAGTTGAAAAACACCACCACAGCATGATGCTGCCACCACCATGCTTCACTGTTGGGACTGTATTGGACAAGTGATGAGCAGTGCCTGGTTTTCTCCACACAACGCTTAGAATTAAGGCCAAAAATGTTCTCTCTCGGTCTCATCAGACCAAAGAATCTTATTTCTCACTATCTTCGAGTCCTTCAGGTGTTTTCTAGTAAACTCCATGCAGGCTTTCATGTGTCTTGCACTGAGGAGAGGCTTCCAGCGGGCCACTCTGCCATAAAGCCCCGACTGGTGGAGGGCTGCAGTGATGGTTGACTTTTTACAACTTTCTCCCATCTCCCGACTGCATCTCTGGAGCTCAGCAACAGTGATCTTTGGGTTCTTCTTTACCTCTCACCAAGGCTCTTCTCCCCCGATAGCTCAGTTTGGCTGGACGGCCAGCTCTAGGAAGGGTTTTGGTCGTCCCAAACGTCTTCCATTTAGGGATTATGGAGGCCACTGTGCTCTTAGGAACCTTAAGTGCAGCAGAAATGTAATTGTAACCTTGGCCAGATCTGTGCCTTACCACAATTCTGTCTCTTCAGGCAGTTCCTTTGACCTCATGATTCTCATTTGCTCTGACATGCACGGTGAGCTGTAAGGTCTTATATAGACAGGTGTGTGGCTTTCCTAATCAAGTCTAATCAGTATAATCAAAAACAGCTGGACTCAAATGAAGGTGTAGAACCATCTCAAGAACGATCAGAAGAAATGGACAGCACCCGAGTTAAATACTGTATTTATTTGCATATAACACTCACTTTTTCACCCTAAAAATTGGGTGCAAATAGCACGTGCGTGTTATACGCCAATACTTCAATTTTAGATGCCTCGGAGGGGACAGGGAGGGGGGCGGGACGAGCACTGTCAGATTACATACAGTGAGAATCTCCTGTTTACTTGGCGGCCTCTGTAAAAGGAAGTCCCGTCTCCTGGGCCACCCCCCTCCCTGTCCCCTCTAGGCTGCAGATGGGCATCGATCAGGCTGCACTGATGGCAATGTCGAGGCTGCTGCACTGATGGCAATGTCGAGGCTGCTGCACTGATGGCAATGTCGAGGCTGCTGCACTGATGGCAATGTCGAGGCTGCTGCACTGATGGCAATGTCGAGGCTGCTGCACTGATGTGGACTGATGAGGTTGCATTGATGGCACTTGTGAGGCTGCAGATAGGCATGGATGAGGCTGCATTGGTGGCAATGGTGAGGCTGCAAATGGGCATTGGACAGACTGTATTGATGGCAATGGTGAGACTGCAGATGGGCACTGACCCTCATTTTGCTTCAAAGTTCCTCATTTAAAATTTTATTTTTTTCCCCGAAACTTCCCTCTTAAAATTAATGTGCGTGTTATACACCGATAAATACGGTATATGAGTGTCACAGCAAAGGGTCTGAATACTTAGGACCATGTTATATTTCAGTTTTCTTTTTTAATAAATCTGTAAAAATGTCAACAATTCTGTGTTTTTCTGTCAATATGGGGTGCTATGTGTACATTGAGGGGGGAAAAAAAAAAAAAAAAAAAGTGTATATATATTACACTCATCTTCATGTGTTCTATGCATGAAGTTAAAAAACCTTCTGCTTCCTTTTTACACAGGGCGGACATATCCAAAAATGTACAGAAAACTTGATAGGGCATCACAGTGGCTAAATGGCTAGCACTTCTGCCTAGCAGCACTAGGGTCATCAATTTCAATTCCAACCATGACACTACCTGCCTGGAGTTTACATGTTCTCCCATTGCCTGTGTGGGTTTCCTCCGAGTACTCTGGTTTCCTCCCACATTCCAAAGTCATGCTGGTAGGTTAATTAGCTAAAGTCTAAATTGGCCCTTGTGTATGATTGTGAATTAGGGACCTTAGATTATAAGCTCCATGAAGGCAGGGACTGATGTCAATGTGCAACATATGTAAAAGCGCTGCGTAAATTGTCCGCACTTTACAAGTACCTGTCATAAATAGTGATGCCCAATTTCCTTTGGATCCATAAAAAGGCATCCATTGCAAGCAAGTAGATGTACATGTGCTTTGCTTCAATCCGTCAGTTTATTCCTGAGGAAGGCACATGCAATACACAGCACATGGGTACAAAGTCTGCTGAGCTGCTCTGTGTGACCCAATAGCTTCATTTATCATGAGTTGAGCAGAGCATGTGTAATACGTGCTGATGTTCCTGAAAACAGCAGGTGATGGTCATATTCTGCTTGACACCACTGAATGATGTGTGAATAGACAATACAAAAAAGAGACACCTGATCCTTAATAGGTTTGTTTATTTCCTAAGCATTTAAAGAAAACTAATGACAGAAATATATGTGAGCCTCCATTACAAACCACTTTCGAAAGATTTTAGCTGCCTGGCTGTCTCTGGATATACCCAATTTGCATTTTTGTTCCAAGTCAAGTTAAGCCATTAAATATGCAATGACAACCAGGCAATTGGCATTTATAGAAGCCGGAGCAGCAAAAGCAGCCTTCAAAAAAAAAAAAAATTGGTGCTTTTTGTTTCTTCCCCCCCCCCCCACACTTTTTTTTGGGGGGGGGGGGTTCTGTGGAGCGATTTCCCTTCAATTCCTGTCCTGAAAATGCAACAGGAAAAGAAATTAACATTTCTCCAAAGTGAGGGGGAATGCTCCTAGTGGTCACAAAAAAATAGGATTTTTAAAACAGCTTACCTGTAAAAATCCTTTTCTTGGAGTACATCATAGGACACAGAGCCTCATGTAATTACTTGGTGGGTTATGGGCCTACCTTCAGGTGTTGACACTGGTATAACCAAGACAGGAAGTTGACTCCCCTATATAACCCCTCCTCCTTCCAGGAGTCCTCAGTTTTTGTAGCCAAGCAATAAAAGTAATATACTCTCACCCCATAAAACAGAGGGGCGGGAGCTCTGTGTCCTATGATGTACTCCAAGAAAAGGATTTTACAGGTAAGCAGTTTTAAAAATTATATTTTATTTATCGTACATCATAGGACACAGGGCCTCAAGTAATTACTTCGTTGGATGTCCCATAGCAATGCTACTTGAGGGGAGGGAGACACAACCCGTAGGGCACCCCCAGACCTTGAGGAATTATACTGCTGCCTGCAGCACACTGCGCCCAAAGGCGATATCATCATTCCACCTTACATCCACTTGATAAAATTTGTATGATTACCCCTTGAGCCAATAATCGGTCTAATGCTTGCAACAGGGATTGTTTTTTCCCTGGATCTCTGGGAACATTCGATCTCTGAAAACGAGATGGTGGAAACTCTCGAAAACGCTAGCTTGTAACCTAGAGAGACTGTGGAGAGAGTCCATCTGTCCTGAATCTCCCTTGGCCAGACTTCTGAGTACCCCAGAAGTCCTCCCCCCCACCTTGGTGAGGGGAGATGCCTCTTCATGATGAGGCCTTTGTATTCTGCTTTGCAGGCTTGCGGCCCCAGGTCTTCCTTTGTGCCTGGGTTTGACCCTGAGGTCTTCCTCCAGAGTCTGACGGTGGAGGCCGTCACCCCTGCCTAGAGGCGGATGTACCTGGTGCAGGGGAAAAGGTGCGCTTAAATGAAGGACGTCTATATCTTCTTTTAACTGGCAAGAGAGTAATCTTTCCGCTAGAGATTGTCTGGATATACTTATCCAAACTTTCGCCAAATAGTCGTTCTCCCTTAAAAGGAAAACTGGTTAAAACATTCTTGCAAGGCGCTTCAGCTGACCAACACTTTAACCATATACACTTCATACTGCTGCATCTACTGACAGCCAGAAACGGTATCCCTTTGTTTCCTCTAAGAAATCCACTTTGTTCACCAAGAACCCCCCTCTGCTGCTGGGCCCACACACGGCTGTTTCAAGCCTGACACAGAGCTGTTTAAAAGGCAACAAGTAAGGTATGTGTAACTTTACTCCCTCTAGAGGAGACTTCTTTAAAGGCATATCTTTTAAAAAGATGAAAGGAAAGCATAGGCACCTTTTACAGTACCCAGCCTTTCCCTTACCTTTTCCTCGCTGCAGGATACTGCTGATTCAACAGACCGATCAAACCTTCACCCATCACGGTGGGCAGCGTAGTTAAACCTGCAAAGACTGAGGCCCTTTTTAAAGGGGTTCCGCTCCTTTGGACCTGTATAGCACCCCTAAAGGAACAACTTTAGGTAATATGAAAAACCAAAAAAAAAAGAGTCCTGGTTCCTAGGGTCCAGCTCTCAAAAGAGAAGCTTACAAGCAAAACCTCGTTCTCCAATGTGAGGCCCGGGTACCATCCTATGGCCTCAGTGGCGAGGATGGATCCGGTTGTGGAGGTTTTTCAAATCCAGCATGGATCCCTCCCTGGAGCTCTTCAGAGCACATCTTCACTCGTGACCAACACCTTAGACACTGGCGGAAAAAAAAAACAAAAAAAACTTAGGATTCCTGGAAGGAGGAGGGGTTATATAGGGGAGTCAACCCTCTGTCTTGGTTATACCAGTGCCAACACCTGAAGGTAGGCCCATAACCCACCAAGTAATTACTTGAGGCTCTGTGTCCTATGATGTACGATAAAGAAACAAGTGTAGCCACTGGAAGATTGCTAGGGTTCCCCAACTTTATTCTGGCGACTGTAAAATTTTGCATTTCCGGTCAGTTTTCCATCTCCCATTATTCTTAGCGACACAGAATATGTGGACTACAGCAGAGGCTTTTCCACCCTCAGATTATCATCGTCTTGTGCAGGGGTCTCCAAAATCTTTCCACTCCGAGGGCCACATTGTGCATTTTTCACATATTCACGGGCCGAAAAAAAAAAAAAAAATCTTATTTAAATGAATCTGCAGCAGAATAAAATAGAATTTGACAGGCTGCAGGCAATCGAGCTTGATGGCACACCTGTAACCTAATGCACAGGAGCTAAACTTCCAGTGTGCACAGGGTCTTACAGACACACACACGTCCATACATTTGGATGCACATTTGTGTCCCCAGAGAGGCCCCCCCCCCCACATTTGTGTCCCCATAAAAACTCCCTGCATATTTTTGTCCCCATCAGAGGGCCCCCCCCTCTACATTTGTGTCCCCATCAGAGACACGGGTTGTAAATCTGCTAGAGCTGATTTGACTGAATATGCCCTGCATTATGTTGTACAAAGGCCTGGGAAATTAGAACCAACACTGACCTATAATAGTAACAAGATGCAGCACCATAATTTTTCTATGGCTACAGCCACCACTACTCTTGCTGCCTGTGAAAATGTCTTCATTTAAAACAGCAGTCCTGCCTCACCTGTTTCTGCCCTTGGGCTACATGAGGTGGCAATTACAGCAGCAGTGCGCACACAACATCCACAGGGCCAGTTTCATCTAGACAAGTTACTATAGGAGCCTGCGCCCTCTGCACACCAATACCTAAGAAAACTGCAGCTAATAGTATACTGCAAGTTATGTTGCTATCTGTATGTGAATGCAGTGTTGCTTCTCACAAAGTAGAACAGACATTCTGTGTTGCTTTATTATGCTAGGTAATCTGTGCTAGATTATCCAGAAGCAATGAGGATTAAATGGAAGGGGAGCTCAGACCAGTATCTTATGCTGTGTAATCTGGACAGCCAACACATGTAACACAGCAAATTGTTTAAGATCTTCTACTATCCACTTAGAAAAAAAAAAGTTGTGCATTCGTTTAAATAGGCATGGTGTCTGCCGTCATTGTTGAGTTAGTGTTAAAGTAGTTAAGTCAGGTGGTTTATTTTAATGCATTAAGATAAAAACCTATTAAAGCAGCCCCCCTCATACTTACCTCAGCCATATGCAGGGATGTCCACAAGTGCCTCGGCCGTCCGGGACTCTGATTGTCTGAGACACAGCAGCAGTGACACGGGATAGAGATATAGATATATAGATATATATACATATATATATATATATATATATACACATACACACACATACACTAATGAGAACAGATGCTTGTTGTCTTCCCATTCAGCAGAAACCAGCTCGACTTGGTTTGTACTCCTGTGTTCAACAGAAGTTGGTCATTAAACCAGTCATGTACAGTTCAATGATTAGTCTCAGGTGATACAAAGATGAAACAAACCCTTCTACATAAATTGTAACTTTATCTGCAGTCTTGTTTCCCCTACATCTGTTCAAAGTCCAGAATTTATAGAGCTTGTCTGAGTTTTCAGAAATCAGAGGGCAGGGAGCTTAATTTACACTCAATGAGCATAGCCAAGAGTTGATTGGAATAAAGGGATAAACCCCCCGCCGCTTTGTGGGTCTGTGAAAAATTGTTTTAGTTTTACAAGGATGAACAGGACAAATTGCTGCAGATAAACAGTTACAACTCATACAGAAGGGTTTAATAAGTGTACCACCAGTCCCTTCATTGAAACCACTTTATAGGATTACAGGATTATCAGAAAAAGCATACTGTACCTGTAAAAACCCAAAATCAAAAAAAAAAACAAAAAAAAACAAAAACTCATGTTCTGGGTTGGAGCCGAAACTCTCATACCCGAAACAGAGTCCATCACAGCGGCGCTCAGCCAAAGAAAGCAATGTATTCTATCAATGAATACAAAGTTTCCTCTGATTGGCTTAGTCAGAGAGGTAGGACGACGATGCAACAACCTCTGACTCAGCCAGAGGAAGCTTTGTATTCATCACTAGAATACATCGCTTTCTCTGAATGGCTGGGCACTGCTCAGATAGAAATAGTTTGTTCCGAGTAAGAGAAAGGAAGTCTTGGATTGAACCCAGTGCAGTATGCTGTATGTAGCCTCAGCTACATACAGTATTCTCACATCCAGCAGCCTTACGTTTGTTGGTTTGGGCCAAGTTGGCAAAAAAAATAAAAATAAATAAAAAACTATGTAAAGCAAGGATATGCAATTAGCGGACCTCCAGCTGTTACAAAACTACAAGTCCCATCATGCCTCTGCTTCTGGGTGTCATGCTTGTGGCTGTCAAAGTCTTGCTATGTCTCATGGGACTTGTAGTTCTGCAACAGCTGGAGGTCCGCTAATTGCATATCCCCGAAGTGTATATATATATATATATATATATATATATATATATATATATATATATATATATATATATAAAAAGGAGTTCAGGGAGTCCCTTTCATGTCATGTCAATTGGATGCAGTCGCTGCTCCCAAGTTAACACATTCGTTTAAAAAATTACTTTTTTTTTCCCAAAGTCCCAACATAAGAATTAGATTGGCTTCATCTTCCAGTTACAAGTTTAAATATTAGCACAAGCAAGAAAAATAATCATGGAAAATGCAACATTTCTGCACATTAGGTATTTAGCACCCAGGCACCACCAAGACATATACACAGCAATCATCTGGAGCCATCAAGTAAGGAGCTCTGTAATTCTGCTTGCCGTTTGAATAAGGCATTCCAAGAACGCAACTGGTCTATTTCATAAGCATTAGTTAACTGGCAGACAAGAGCAAAGAAAAGGATAACTTGAGTTAGAACACACACACGGAAAAAGCATTTGATCCCCTGCTGATTTTGTATGTTTGCCCACTGACAAAAGAAATGATCAGTCTATAAAATTTTAATAGTAGGGTTATTTTAAACAGCGAGAGACAGAACAAAAATCCAGAAACACACATTTCAAAATAGTTCTAAATTAATTTGCATTTTAATTAGTGAAATAAGTATTTGACCCCTTGGCAAAACATGACTTCATACTTGGTGGCAAAACACTTATTTGCAATAACAGAGGTCAGATGTTTCTTGTAGTTGGCCACAAGGTTTGCACACATCTCAGGAGGTTTCTAGGCTGACCTTGGGTAACTCGAACCTTCAACTCCCTCCACATAATTTTCTATGGGAGGCTGACTAGGCCACTCCGGACCTTAATGCGATTCTTGAGCCACTCCTTTGTTGCCTTGGCCGTGTGTTTTGTGTCATTGTCATGCTGGAATACCCATCCACAAACAATTTTCAACACCCTGACTGAGGGAAGGAGGTTTTCACTCAAGATTTGACGGTACATGGCCCCATCTATCGTCCCTTTGATGGGGTAAAGTGGTCCTGTCCCCTTAGTAGAAAAACACCCCCAAAGCATAATGTTTCCACCTCCATGTTTGACCGTGGGGACATAGGCAGCATTCCTACTCCTCCAAACATGGCAAGTTTGTGCCAAAGAGCTCAAATTTTGGTCTCATCTGACCACAACACTTTCACCCAGTTCTCCTCTGAATCATTCAGATGTTCATTAGCAAACTTCAGACGGACCTGTACATGTGCTTTCTTGAGCAGAGGGGACTTTGCAGGCGCTGTAGGATTTCGGTCCTTCACAGCGTAGTGTTTTACCAATTGTCTTCTTGGTGACTATGGTCCCAGCTGCCTTGAGATCATCGACAAGATTCTCCCGTGTAGTTCTGGGCTGATTCCTCACCATTTTCATGATCACTGAAACTCCTTGAGGTGAGATGTTGCATGGAGCCTCAGACCGAGGGAGATTGACAGTTATTTTGGGTTTCTTCGATTTGCGAATAATCGCATCAACTTTTGTCACCTTCTCACCAAGCTGCTTGGCGATTGCCTTAAAGCCCATTTAAAAACATTGTGTAGGTCTATAATCTTGTCCCTGACATCCTTGGACAGCTCTTTAGTCTTGGCCATGGTGGAGAGATTGGAATCAGATTGCTTCTATGTACAGGTGTCTTGTACAGGTAACAAGCTGAGATTAGGAGCACACCCTTTATAAGCGTGCTCCTAATCCCAGTTTGTTACCTGTATAGAAGACACCTGGGAGCCAGAAATCTTGCGGATTGATAGGGGATCAAATACTTATTTCACTCCAAGGCATTAGATATACCATGGAACACAGTGAAGACAGTTATCAAGTGGAGAAAATATGGCACAACAGTGACATTACAAAAGAACTGTCCCTCCAAAATTGATGGAGACTAGAAGAAAACTGGTCAGGGAGGCTGCCAAAAAGGGGCATTAAACATTAAAAAAGGAGCAGCAGGAATATCTGGCAAGTATTGGCTGTGCGGTACATGTGACAACAATCTCCCATATTCTTGATATGTCTGGGCTATGGGGTAGAGTGGCAAGACGGAAGCCTTTTCTTGAACACACAAAATCCCCGCAAAATTTTGCAAAAACACATCTCAAGTCTCCCTAAAGCATGTGGGAAAATATGGTATGTCTAAACAAACCAAGGCTAAACTTTTTTGGCTATAATTCCAAAAGATAGGTTTGGAGCAAAAACACTGCACATCACCAAAAGAACACCATATCCACCGTGAAGCATGGTGGTGGAAGCATGCTTTGGGGCAGTTTCTCTTCAGCTGGAACAGGGGCCTTAGTCGAGGTAGAGGGAATTATGACCAGTTCCAAATAACAGTCAATATTGGCACAAAACCTTCAGGCTTCTGCTAGAAAAGCTGAATATGAATGGGAACTTCACCTTTTAGCATTAGAACGACCCAAAACAAACATCCAAATCAAAAGACATGGCTTCCCCAGATGACGATTCAAGTTTTAAAATGGCCCAGCCAGAGCCCAGACCTGAATCCGATTGACAAACTGTGGTGTGAGCACAGGAGATGCCCTCGTAATCTGACAGATTTGGAATGTTTTTGCAAATAACAGTGGGCAAATATTGCCAAGTCAAGATGTGCTATGTTGATACTCAACCAAAAAGAGAGGAGCCAAGATCGCTGCCAGGGACCCCAGAAGAGGAGGAGGAGGAGGAGGAGTGAGTCCACTCTCTGCAATACCACTGTACAGAACAGGTACAGAGAACATGTTATTTTAATAAAAAAAAAAAAAAAAAAAAAAAGTTGACTTAACACTTTAAGCAAACATTGTCCACTGCTCGACTAGTCTATACAAAATGTAAATATGAGGCTTTAGCACTACTTTAGGGCTTTCTTTTATAGGCGGGATGCATTTACCAGATTTTAGCAATTTTTTTTTTTACCAGTAAATTTTATATGAATAGCATGTTTTTCAATTTTGCACTACAGGGGCATTTAGAAATGCCAGTGCTCTAACTGAAACAGGTTGTTCTAATTCACTCTTCACTAGCAATTTTTAGCACAGAAAAAAAAAAAACCACACAGAAAGCGACTGTATATGGGATTTTTGTCAAACAACCCAATGCTGAAAGGGATTAGGTGACACCCTAATTGAATGACAAGGCTGACAACTTTCATAGTGTTTTACAGCCTGTAAATTATAGGTGGTGAGGATAATTTGGTTTGTGACTAATGTACTCAACTGCAAAAACATAAATGACTGAAAGCATCCAATTCTACAAGAAATAAATATTTTACACTGGCTGGTTATGCGTCTCAGCACATGATAACAATTATGCAATTAAAACGCTTCCAGGAAGGACAAGCAGTACGACTTCTACAATGTGCCCGGATGTGAACCAGGACTCAATGAATGTACGCCCTTTGCTCATTTAAAGGGCACCATGTAGTTTGATGTTCTGACCAAGAGCGCTTTAGAAAATCCTAAGATAAAGCCAATAACACTCTGTAAATGCAGAAGTATTTCACAAGAGAATTCAAATCCTTATGGTTCTTATCTTGGTTATGCAAGAGCAAAGCCAGATGTGATCAAAGTCAGCTGGCCCTCATGTGACATGCACACCACTTTGCAAAGAATGATTTTATTAAATACATCTGAAGGGTCAAGTGTTCTTTTACACTGGGACATTCTTCTGCAAAAAGCTACTTGAGGAGCTTATTTTTTACAGATAAAACACTTGGCCGTAACAGAGCACTACTTACAACTTGAAAGCAGGTGCTTTTATTCAATATATCGTACCCTTTAAAGCATAGGTTTAAAAGAATCCCTACAATTTGAGTCTCATCACCTGTAATAAAGTAGGTCTTAGGCCTCACGTACACTGCTGCTGGTAAACTTTTTTTTCAGCTGCCCCTGAACTCTCCTCTGTGTCATCTTATCAGTACATGTACACAGGGTCATTTCTAGGCAACTGAATTTAGAAGCTTTTTTTTGCATTACAAAAAATAAGCATTCAGGACGAATGTTCAGAGGCATTTAAGCTGGATCATCTATAAAATGTTCATTGAAGGGATGCCAGTCCTCTTCCAGTCTTTGAACTTCCAGCGTTGTTTTGGGTCTTTGGGTAGAACAGCAGTATATACAGCAGATATCCTTGCATGGCCCACAGCTTAAAGCAGTGGTTCTCAACTCCTGTCCTCAGGACCCACTAACAGGCCAGGTTTTATGTATTACCTTGGGGAGATGCAGACTAGAATACTGCAATCACTGAGCAGCAAATGATATCACCTGTGATGGATTTCAGTTACTTGGCAAACCTGACCTGTTAAGGGATCCTGAGGACAGGAGTTGAGAACCACTGGCTTAAAGTGATGTGCAGGCTGCGGTTCCTTCCCGAAAAATAGGGCGGCATTTACTAAAACCGGTGCACACACACAATATTGTGAAGTTGTGTTTAGTAACTAATCAGCTGCTAACTTCAGCTTATTCACGTAATGTTTGACAATAAAACCTGGAAGCCGATTGGTTACTATTCACAGCTGCACCAGATTCTGTGCTCACCAGTTTCAATTTAAACCAGTTTAAATTTCCCCCATAGGGTCTCCCTTCAATTACTGAATCTGGTGACAAAATAAATGTGAATACGGCCAGCTGTGCTTACTGCATAACAGCAGTACAGATGGTCCGACAGGGACAAGCCCGTCCCTTCCATGAGAAAAAGTGCTTTCAATAATTACACTGCTTTTAACAGGATCTGTGAATAAGGGAGAGAATCATCTGTGAGAGCAGACTCTCCCCCAATCAGATCATGGTACATGTAGACTATTCAATTGAAGACCTTTTCATCATGGGCAGAGGAGGAGGCTTGTCCCTATTGGACCATCTGTACTGCTGTTCTGCAGTAGGAGCACACCTAGCCACTTTCACGTTTACAGTATTTTGTCACTAAATTGCTATTGTATCATGGTCATTATCACATTGCATTAAGCTTTGGACCAAGCAAGGATATCTGACTCATGGTCTTCTACCAAATTATTCTGCTCTTCTGGATACTGAACTCCAGTCCATTCCCCTACACACTTGCAAGCAAGTCCTCTCCTATGCTGAAATAGTACTAATGTCTCGGCAAACTTGCATCTCCACAATATAAACCCTTAAAGCTGCAGCAGCCATCTTTAGCACACCTTCAAATTTGTCTGACCGACCACAATCTTCCATCAAAACACACCTCCTCCTGATCTATATGGTCTCACACCCATTTGCTTTTTCCATGACTCATTTTGTTCCATAGAATTTAATAAAAGAACACATCCCCCTGGAGGTGCATGATCAAGCAACCAATCCGTACATTGCACAGCTCAAGTCTGCAGCACCAAGGGGCCAGCAGGGAGCAGCAAGTATATCTCAAAGGGATCCTGAGGATTTGTTCTATAGCTTAATTTTATAGTTTGTAGCACAGTAAAGCCTTCCCAAAACATTTGCATATCATTCTAGCACATAACCCAAAAAATAAGATTATTTCTCATTTCAGGACAATGGGAAGAGCCAAATCAATACTTTACACCCCATTAGCTAGACATACATCTAGAACTGCTGTTACCCCTTTATAAAGGGTTTTATAACTTGCCCAATGCATTCAGCTTTGTCCTTCTGCGATTCCACAGGCTGCAAGAGGTGGCTGTCTCTTATGGTTTTTTTTTTGCAGCTGTTCTTCCTCCAATGACTCGCTGCCAGGCTCACCCTTCATCCACCGTGTCCTTCCACTTGCAGCCTCCTGGAATATGCATCAGGAATGTCCCAGGAGGCTGCATGCATGGGACACATTTTCACCCAGGTGAGAATTGAGGTGGGGATGGGAGGGATCAGGGGGCTTTTAAACTTAAAAATTATTTTTTTAATAATGTGGGTGTGTTGGGGGTGGTTCAGGAGGAAAAGTCAATTTTGGGAGTTGGTCAACTTTATCTAGTGCTTTGGGTGACCAAATTAAAATTGAAACCAAAAATTATTATACATACATACACACACACACTCGAAATTTGGCAGGTTCAGCAGGGGCCAGCCAAATGTAAACCATGTATGGGCTAGCTGGTTGTACAGACTTCGTCTCCCACCCCCCCCACCCCCACCCCAAATATAGCTGCCAGCATTGAACAGTGTATTTTGATGGAGAGGAAGGCTCCCTGCTGTCAAAATACAATAGCACACTGGGAGCGAATCCCCTATCCACATCAAGTATTTGGATGGGGGAAATCTGGTCTTTTTTTTATGCTCAACCTGCTGGTTGAAAGCATGACCAACATTCAAAGAAACTGACATATAGCACATTTAAGGGCATGTGCAACACCACAAAAAAACTTGTATAACTGTTATTATGGTGCATATATACCCCAAAACCAACCTCCCAATTGTTAAACTGCCCCCAGGGCTTATAAACCGTCTTCTCGCTTTAAATGTGTTAAAACTACAGCAGTTTATATAAAAAAAAAATAACAAAAAAAAAAAAAAAAAAAAAAAAAAGTGTTTCTAAACTCAGATTTATAGAACAAAAAACAGCCAGCATAAATGAAATTAAAAAAAATAAATTAATTGAACTCTACTCTAGGTTCAGGACATGGTGCCATGCAGAGACATCCCTGTATAAATGAATGGGTAAGCCTCTTGTTTGAACATGCAGAGAGACACCTACTGAATAACACGCCAAGAAATATCCCAAAACCCATAATTCTCCTTGGAAATTTGGCACAGGGAGGTAAAAGGAAACTAGCACTTGATGATTTGGGCGTATGGGTGGGAGGTGATCATTATTAAGTGATATGTCAGTAAACTAGTAGAGAATAAGAGCAGAACAAAGACCTCAGACAAAGACCGGCAACAGCTGCTACAAACCAGCACTGACTTATTAACATCATTTAGAAGTCGTTACTGAGATTATTTGCGTTACAGAATTTCCATTGGAGTTGTTTGCTAAAAGCAACAAAGTACACCGTTAATGACAACTGCTTTATGAACTTCCAAAAATACCATCCAAGCAAAAAAATGTACACATTAAGGCTTAGAGTAAAGTGGGGTATACACACTGAGAAAAAAAAAAAAAAAAAGAGAAACGTTCGTCCGATTCGATGTTTCACAGCAAATCGGAATCAATGAATGAAAATTTGTGCAAACATTCTTACGAATATTCTCGTACAACAAAGGCTTTTTTGTTATTGTTTCTGATCATGCGCTGCCTCTTTTCTGATTTTTCTGGTACAAAAAAATGGTACACATTAAAAACAAAAATTGCTCATTCTGTTCCTGTATGAGAATAATTTAGGAGTTTGCCCCTTCTGGAATTTTCGTTCGAAAAATGCAGAATTGGCTGTCGAAAGTGGTGTACACACTATACGAAAATTCTTTGGACGAAAACGTTCACCCGATTTTCTTAGTGTGTAGGAGTCTTAAAAAGTCCAGCCTGAGTTTTTTAGGCTGGGCTTCTCCTCTGGGTCACAGGAGTGCAATTCGTTTCACTCCTGTGACCAGTTTTCAGCGGAGAGCGGTCTGAAGTCTGCTCTCCACTGACGTCACTAGCATCAGTCCAGGCAGCGCGTCATCCCGACTTCCCCAAGTCTGGATCCACCAGCTGCCTTTGTTGATGGCATGCCGCTGAGATGGTCGCTCCCTGCCCCTCCACAGCCCTCCAATGAGCGTGGAGAAGCAGAGAGGAGACACTGACTGCTCTCCTCTTGGGGATCTGCGAAAACTGAGCCATCAGCGATGTTCGGCGGCTTAGTTCTCAGTGCAGAGACGGCAGGGATCAGATGCAGCATTCACATAGGCAAATATGAATAGGAAAAAAAAAAAAAAAAAAACCCCACACACACACACAAATACTTCTTTTAAGAAACCAGACTATTGGTTAAAAAAATGCCATAGAAAACCATATGAAGCATTTGTTTTATTGTTCTGACTTCTCCAAGCAAATGAGAAATTAAACCCATTTGGTAATTGGCAATTGTGGACTCGTTCATTCTGATAACCCTCATCGCCCTTTGTACTAACTCACTGATTCACAGAAACGCTCATAGCAGTAATAGATAACAGACCTGAACAGGATACAGCCAATAAAACTAAGATATTAATGCTAGCACCTAATCTTTAAGAATTTTTTTGTCTACATGTCATGTCCCCTGGTACCAGAGAGAAAACCTGCACTCTGCTCAGGGCAACACAACAGATTTGCATTAACAACCCTCCACGCCATATACACTTACCGCTTACCTTTTTTTAGCACCTCCATTGCTTCGTTCAGGGAACAGAAGTAAATACCCGGTGCAACTGGGTATGTCGAAACTGATAGGCTATGTCCCAGGCGAGTCTTTTGGAGGGGACTGAATGCTAGCCTCTTGCCTACTGGACTATGGTCCCTGGCACTTGAGGGAGCTACAAGCATTTAGGAAGATGTTCTGTAGTGCAAAAGGCCATCATTAAAAAGGCCATGATGGTCTCTGTCAGCTTCGGACTCATAGCTGATGCCATCAGCAAGTCACCTGTCTGGGGCCCGCTGTCATAAGTAAGTAGGTCTCCTATTGTCTGAAGGTGTTGTGTTTATAATTAGGATAATATGTATTGCACTGAATAAAGTTCAATGATCACAAGTCTAACCTGTAGGGAGATCCTGATTAATGAAAGCATTGTCTAGGTGGGAATTGCCATTCACCTATTGTTTAAGTCTGGGTGGGCATTGAGTTATCTAGGTGGCCAATTAACGGAATGTTTATAGTATATGCCTGTGTGCAGTTTGTATTGTTAGGGTAATATGATGAGGGGGATGTCGTCCTATGGTGTATATTCTGTGTTAGTTTGTTAAACAAATGTGTTCCAGCTCTGCAGCCAAACGAGTCCTGCCTAGTTCTTGGTTCCAATATATGACTATAATAGCTGATATCCATCTTCAGACTGGAGGAAGCGGTATATGACGGAAGCACTCAAGCTGAGTGTAGGACCTTCCGTTACAAGAACATGTGACTCATATGCACTGAGCCAAACAACACGGTCACAGGGAAGGCCATAACTTTACATCTAGCCAGAGAGAAGCTTTGCTTTCACTACTGCCAGCTGATCATAGCAGCAAGATCCAATGGAAGCCAAGAACATAGGCTTATGCAGGTCTGCATTACAGGAAACCGGTTGCTTTACCCTGTGGCAGGGCAGAGAGTTGTACTTTAAAGTAATCTTGTCCTGACCAAATTGAAGCAGGTTGACAAGGACTGGCAGTTTCCCTTCCATCAGGGGATACTTTGTCCGAACTCTAAGGCTGCAGTCAAACCTGGGCATTTTGAATTGCAGGCAGGCAATTCTGCCTATGATTTCAAAACGCTTTGCAGTCTCTGTCCTGGAACAAGTCTAGATCTAAGGAGTTCTTCATTGCTATGCGACTCCCATTTGTCCCATACTTGCTCAAAAGCCCAGACACCAGGCAAAGCCAGGTAACTAGGTAAAAAAACAAAAAAAAACAAAAACAGAAATGGCAATATCCATGTGTCTCATGATAGGTGTAATTTAAAACCTACTGTTGGTTTTTATACTGAACTGAAGAGCTCCTGAACTCTAGATGGATAATCCAATCATCTGCTGAATCCAACCATAAGTTTTACTTTATAGGTAGGAGGGCTATAAACCATAATCTGATTGGCTGCTATGGGAACTTGCACATAACAGGCCTTTGCATCAAAATAAAGCCTCAGTGTAATTTCGCTTTTCTTATTGTAGACTCAACTACTGACATATGAGTGCATCAAAGAAGACAAAATGAAAGTGGTTGTAAACCTCAGACATAAAATGAACAAATCATATTCCTCTGTAGTGTGTCCTTGTTTCAATAAAGAGCAATATGTGTAATGTTTGTCTGCTGCTTCATCCCCCTGCTATCAGCAAGAATCGGACAAGTTTTTCAAACACCAAGAGAAAGAGAAAAAAAAAAAAAAAAAAAGTTAAAAATAGGGACGAGGAGGGACCTCGAGCACACAGCCTGTGATTTACAGCCTCCGCTCTTTCCCTGTGTTCTCTGAAGGGGAATTTGTCCCTTCCTCAAATCAGCTTTCTTCTCTCTTTCTAGGTTTGTCCCAAGCATGTTTGAAGCTATTTACTGTTGGCTTCAAACATGCTTGGGACAAATATAGATCTATACTTCGACAAAAAAACCCTGCGCTCCGTAGAGTAATTTCAGCTCTCCGACAGCTCAGACAAAAAAAAAAAAAAAAAAACAAACCACACACACACACACACACACACACACACACACACACACACACACACACCTTAATTCTGGACTTTTAAACAGATGTAGAGAATACTGCAGATAAATTGGTACTACTTATGTAGGAGGATTTGTTCATCTTTGAGTCATCTGAGGCCACTCATATCTATTATACCACCACTTTAATAAGTTATAACTCCAAAAATCTGGAACAGGCAAAAAAAAAAAAAAAAAAAGTAGTATTTAATTAGGCTGTGTGATGTCATAACCCCTCTGAGTTATTAAAAAGGAGAAGTCCAGCCTGAGCTTGTTTGCCTGGGCTTCTCCAAAATGAATTGCACTCCTGTGATCCATTTTCAGCAGAGAGAGGGCTGAAATCACAGGAATCAGTCCAGGCACCGCATCATCACGACAATAAAGTCTGGACCCGCCAGGTGCCTGGACCGATACCCGTCTCAGCCTCAGTAAACCACAGAGCCTGAGACGGCCGCTCCCCAACATTCCACAGCTCAACACACCAGTGAGTGCGGGGGGGGGGGGGGGGGGGCAGAGCAGAGAGCTGCCCATTGTCAGTCAGCAGCTCTCTGCAGGGAGCGGTGAGAACCGAGCCATCGGCGGTGCTCAATCGCTCGGTTCTCAGTGCAGAAGCGCCGGGGGACAGGTGCAGCATCGGAATGATGCTGCATCCACCTAGGCAAGTACGATTCAGAGTAAAAAAAAAAAAAAAAATATATAACACCCCACACACTTCTCTTTTAAAGCAAAACCAGTGCTCTAAGGATTTATGTACACTACCATTGCTCATCTTATGTTCTGGAAGTTCTTCTACCACACCGATTAAGAGTCACTCGTCAAAAACTGATCTGGAGTAATGATTTTTTTTTTCAATGACCTCAAGGGCTACAAGTAGGTTACCTACACCTTCATATTTGCCTCTGATTCACTATAATGTACTGTAAAGCCAGCCTCTTCCTTTTGTATGCTGCAACTACTCAAATATCTGGTGATCCTGCAAGCTTTTTCATTTTCATTTGGCAAGCATCGAAGAAGACCCACTAATGGTGCGTTTGTGTATCCCTGCTTTCTCTTTTGATACAGGACACTAGTCGGACACGCGGCGTGCCTGTATTACAGGTGATCAGATTAACAATCAGGCCCTCACCCTGCCCAGACCTACTGTCTTGATTGACAGCGGCTCAAAGCAGAACCCTCCTACATAAAAACAGCTGCTTGTGTGCACAATAGTGACAGAGAGGAAGAACATCCTTCTGGAACATATGCAACACCAGTTTGGTACATAGATGGAAACAGTGTCATGCTTTGAAAACAGACAGTCCTGACTAACAAGGAAAGAAAAAAAAAAAAAAAAAAAAAAAAAACACAAAACAAAACAAAAACAAACACCCCACCATTGAGATTGTGGTATACATAAAATGTGCCATTACTAGATATGTGGTCACATGCACTTAATTCCTACCAAAGAACCCCTTTTAAATATTTAGAATATATGATCTAACAAACAGGTCAAATATGCGGGAAAAAAAATAAAAAATAAAAAAACTCTAGCGAAGATAATATATTAAAAGACAAGTAGGCTGATCATGGAAAAGTATTGTTGGGAAACTGTTATGGCTAGTCTTTAACAGAGGTGACAAAGTTCAACAGTTCATCTAAGGGATTACAGATCAGGAGGAGGAGGTGGAGGGAGGGGGGAGGGATACAAAAAAAAAAAAAATCTTGAAATGCTGTACACACAGGTAATAGAGGATTGATCTTTGACTTTATCATTGAAATAATGTTCAATACAAAAAAAATAAATAAAAAAAAATATTTTTTGATAAAAACACACGTATCTAACCTTGACTTTATGAAATTGGATTTTTTTTTTGGAAATTTTATGAAAAAGGATTCTTTTATCAATCAAAAATCATTTAATTTAATCATATCACTTTGTGTATAACCAGCTTAACCTGTTCAAGATTCAATAATCTGCCCCATTCAGAGGGTCAGCTCCTGGCACCCATGCTCCTCCAGCTATGCACAGGACCAGCATCATTTCCTAGATCCATAAGTGCCTAAGATTTGGTGTCAATTAGATCTGTGCAGATTAGAGGATAATCAGCACTGGTGCTGATAGCCCAATCTGTGGTTTGAGAGGGCAGATCAGCTACAACCTTACACCCTGTAAAGCTGAAGATTAGGTATAAATTTAATTGCATATTTACACTGATCCAGCATGAACCAAAGTATGAGCAATGCCCTGTGGAAGCTGCAAATCACTGTAGTCTTCCAGGTCCATGAAGTGAATAGGCAGGGGCAGTGATGTCTTGATCTCCAGCTCATCCATTCACAGAATGGCTTGTATTCACTGAAGAAATACAAAGGCATTCTGTGAAGGTGGAGAGCAGTACCAAGCAAGTAACCCCTGTGGTTACTATGCAGAAGGGCAGTTCAGCGCTGAACACAAAGTTTGCTGCTATCACTGTAGCAGAAACTAAATCAGCGATTTGCAGCTTCCACATGTCATCGCTCCAGTATGAGGTATGCATATGTACATCAGTTCAAGCTGGATAAATGCAACTATGGGATAAAATTCATACTTAAAAACGTTAGCTTAAGCCCTACCTAGGCATGGCTGTTTACCATCTGATCGGCCGTGATAAAGTCACGGCCGATCAGATGGTACCGCCCCACTTTGCACGGCGCCTGTCGGTGGCAGCATGTTCCTGGGAACACTGCTCGTCACCGACGCTGGTAAACAGCCATTGGCCAGTGGCTGTTTACCACGCGATTGGCTGTGATCCTTTCACAGCCGATCACTAAATGTAAACACAGAGCGGTAATGAGATGTTACCGGGTTCTCTTCCTCACACATGGATCGTGTGAGGAGATTGTGGTAGCACCTCATTACTGCCTACAGTGTACACCAATCACACTGATTGTCTCCCCAATAAAGAGGGCCTGTCACCAGCCCATCAGAGTGCCCGAGTACCTGTCACCAGCCCATGCCTCAAAGATTATACGTTGGGGTGTTTGCTTTCCAAAATGGGGTCATTTTGTGGGCAATTCCACTGTCCTGGTGCTCAAGGACCTTAAAAAGTGTGATAGGTAGGAATGAAATGAGATGTGTAATTTATGCTCCTAGAACGGACGGACGGACGGACGGTCGGACGGAAGTCTCGTGCTGTCACCTGCGGGCATCACAGATAGTTATACACACACGCGGTTTTACCAGGCACTTGGTTGAAGTGCCATATTTTAAGTTTTATTACCATTAAATAATATATACCTGTGGAGAGCACTATGTATTGTCTTATATTTGCATGATCAATGCAGCTCTGGAGCGGAAAGTGTTTACTTTCGTATTTTGAACCGACCAAAGAGGGGAAATTCCAGGATTGGCTTGCTGCATCATTATCATATACCCCGAGTGGGAAAGTATACCAGACCCTCTATAAACAAAGAGTCAACTTTGTGAGGTGAGCTGCCATTTCTATCATTGGTGGAGGTTCTGTTTTCCCACGAAGTCACCTGCATGTTTTGTCTGTATCTCATCACTGAAGACGTCACAGATTGTGTTTGTTGATTTATGGACTTACTTTTTTAGATTTATGCTCCTAGAACACCTGAAGGTACCACTTCAATGTTGGGCCTCTATATGTAGCCAGGCTGTGTAAAAGTCTCACACATGTGGTATCGCCATACTTGGGAAGAGTAGCAGAATGTATTTTGTTGTATGCATATGCTGTGTGTGAGAAATAACCTGATAATAATGGACAATTTTGTAAAAAAAAAAAAAAAAAAAAAAAAAAAAAAAAAAACTCACCATGCTACATGCTTAATACCTTTGAAATTTCATAAGGGTACATGTTGCATGACTGAGTAATCAAAGTGTGAGAGCGTGAAAGCTGAAAATTGGTCTGGGCAGGAAGGGGGTGCAAGTACCCTGTATCGAGGTGGTTAAGAGAACATTACACACTCAAAATAAAATAGGGCACCTTTAAAAACAGTTCTAAATGAAAAACGCACCTAAAAACGCTGGTACTTTAGGCGCGTCTGAACCCATTTTTTTGCTTTCAAAGAAAAGCCTCTAAATGCACCTGCCTAAAAACATTAAACGAACCTGTGTACATGTACACAAAAGCTAACATTGGATGAGTTCAGGGGCAGCTGAAAAAAGCATCCAACTGCCTCTGAATGTCCGTTTACCAGCAGCAGTGTACATGAGGCCTTACCTGCTCTGTGCAGTGGTTCTGCACAAAGCAGCCCAGCGCTTCCTCTTCTTGGGTCTCTCGCTGGCGCTCCTGAGTGCCCCCACAGCAAGCAGCATGCTATGGGGTATCTGAGCCGCTGCTCTGTGTCCATTCAGAAAGAGCCTCGTCTCTGCGCCCCCCCACCACCACTCCTCATTGGCTCACTGACTGACAGCAGGAGGAGGCAATGGTGCCGCTGTGTGTCTCAGCCAATCAGGAGGAAGAGTCCCGGACAGCTGAGTCACTCGTGCAACATCACTAGATTGAGATGGGGCTCAGGAAGGTATTAGGGGGGGCTGCTGCACACTGAAGGTTTTTTTTATCTTAATGCATAAAACGAATTAAGATAAAACAAAAATTCTGTAGTAGTAGTATAAAGTATTTTTACTGAGAAAAAAAAGTGTACAAGCAAAAAGGTGTTAGCCAAATCAAAAGGTGCTGGATAAACTTAAAAGCAGAGTTTTTTTTTGTTTTTGTTTTTTTAAGGGTCAGCGGCTACAAATACTGCAGCTGCTGACTTTTAATAAATCGGACACTTACCTGTCCCAGGGTCCAGCAATACGGGGGATCGAAGCTCCACTCGTCTCCCCCTCCGCTCGGCGGCGCCGGCATTTTAACTGCGCATGTGCGAGCCGTGACTGGCCGCGCAATCTGGGACCTGTCACGTGTCCCAGATGATTGACAGAGGGAGGGGGCAGAGCTGAGCCTTTCCTGCGCCGAGGGAAGAGACGTCAGGAGCCCAGGCGCTGAAGGAGGCAGACTACGAGGGACCACCTAGCAACAGGCATTTAGGAGGTGAGGGGAAAAAAAAAAAAAAAAAAAAAAGAAAAAAAAAACATTTTCTCCAAATGTTTTTTTTTTTTTAAAGCACATTAATTTTTCTTTTTTTTTGGGGGGGGGAGGGTGGAACTCCACTTTAATTTTTACAGAGTAAGTGTAAAGTGTGTTTGTTCCACATACAATGACTTGTGCGCTGGTTGACTGCTCTTGCTTGCAAAGCTCACTGCATTGTTGATAATTCACTGACGTACCAAGTAAGAATGTGTCAGTTAATGAACCTTCAGAGAGAGAAAAAAAAAAAAAAAAAAAACACCCTTCTTTGTGACAAGTAACCAATTTTATACACTTTAAGAATAAAGTTTTACTAATTTTCAAACATAAAAACACAGGCATAGAAAAGACTGCATTGTGTCAATTCCAGAAAACATTCTCAGTGTGAAGACCAGAAAGGTGTTGAAGCAAACAGTAAAAAAAAAAAAAAAAAAAAAAAAAAAAAAAAAAAAAAAAAAAAAGGAACCTACTTGACCTTACATGTATACTACAGCGTATCTGACATACATCATTTGTCGGGGACCCGTGGCGGGTGAGCATAGATCCTGGATTCTAGAATCTCGTACTGGGCGTGTTGCAGGGGTCTTCATGTGGGTCTTGGAGTGCAATGAGTAGCCAATATTAGGAATGTTGCCCTATATACACAGTATTTAATATCTAAAAGCTATTTTCTCATTGTATTTGGGGAAGAAAAAAAATAAAAATAAAAAACACACACACACACACACACACACACACACACACACACACACACACACACTTGACAGAAAAGGCTCCGACTGTGCTGATGGGAGAATTGAGCAATTTTTAAGGGGTTGAAGGAAGGAAAATTGCATAATGTAAGGCCTTGCCTTAGAGTGGCAAGTTGAATTACAAACAAAACCCTAGTAAATGCCTACCTAGAGCAATTACACGCTGGAAGATTAGGATAAGTAAAGCTTACCGTGATAACAGCTTTGCTGAGACAGATGGATCCCCTGCAGCCATATTCAGTCTCATCTTCTGACTTATAATAGCTTAAGGTGTTGTTTTTCAGGACAACCCATCGATCCTGCCAGCCATGGATATAGTTGGTCCACTAGATAAAAACAAATGAAATTAATTTAAAAAAATATTTTGTGTGAGTGTAGCACAAGACAATATATACACTATACTGCCATGCAATCATATCAATCACAATGAGCTTGGCAACTAAAGATTTAAAGGGCTGGCCATACAAAACTGAGAATTCAGTAGATGCTGGAGAGTTAGACATCTGGCCAATTTAAAAGTAAACCTTCAAACACTAAATTCCACTTTACATCAATGTAATCATCCACTGTTTTATGAATTTAAAGTGGTTCTAAAAGGCAGGTTTTATTTTTTATACCTTAAGTGCCAGTTCACACAGGGGCGGCTTCAAAGTCATCTGACTTTAAAGCCGCCTTGTACAGCGCGACTTCTGTAAAGTAGTCAATGCAAGCCGCTCGGAAGTCACCCCAAAGTAGTACAAGAACCTTTTTCTAAGTCGGATCGACTTGAGTCACTTCTATTAGAACAGTTCCATTGCAATGCATGGAGCGCTACTTGTCGTCAGGCAGCCAAGTCGCCCCTGTGTGAACCGGCACTAACGCATTCTCTGCATTAAGGTAAATAACCTGTGTCTATGGACACAGGCAGCGCTCGAGCCAGCAGGTGTGCTGCAATAGGAAGCAGTTTCTTATGGAAACACACTAAGAGGAGTCAGGAATGCTGGGTGGGTACCAGAGAAGAGGATGAACGGGGCTGGAAAACCATTGCACAGAGCGGGTAAATAATATTTTTTTTTCTTTTAAATATAAAATAAAGCACCACACAACTTTTTGTCTCTGCTTACACTTCTATATATTTTTCTTTAACTCGATTCTCAGTCCACCCACCCCTTATGTCACACTCTGCTGGTGTGCAGCCCGACGATCACAGCAGGTTTTTTTTTCTTTTTTTAAGCAAACTTTATTGAAATGTCAAAACAGACATTTCATAAAGTTCTGATGGCTGACACGTGGTGCTTCATGATGTGAGCCAACCCTAAATATTTCATGTGGACCAAGCTGGTCCAGATCAGCTTTTTCCTTGATTAATACATGCAGGGGCTGTCAGCTCTGTATAAACTGTATATAGCATTAGCTACAGATGTGTTGTGTTCCGGCAGTGGTACGAGATTTCCCATCCCTGAAACAAAATCAAGTCCGGCGCTGCTCAGCCACTCAAAGGAAGTCTTGTATCTTATGAATGAATGGTTAACATCACAATCGCTGATTCGGTCAGCCACCACAGCCTGTCCAACATAAAAGACTGTTTTAAGACACCTAGAAAGATGGGGAAAATACTAGATGTACTTTGTCCCACCAGAAACCAAATGTAGAAAAAAAAAAATTTAATAAAATAAAAAAAATTGTGATAACTTTTATAATCTATGGCAAAGAATGTGTGGGACTATAGAAAACAAAATGCATTAGCACTATTCTGTGAGCAAATGGTGCTGTATTTCTGCTTTATGTAAAATTACCACAACAGCAACCAGAATATTGTAGTATTAAAAACAAAAATTAAATAAAATATGACTGCACAGGAGATCACAAAAAAAAAAAAAAAAAAAAAAAAAAAAAATCAGCCAAAAACCACACAACGGAAAGTAGTGTCTGAAAAAGAAAAAAAAAGTGTAGATCTAATTTATAGCTTTATTGGTCAAGTGTCAGTTAAAACACATTGGAACAACGTCCAGGAAGGAAATGACAGCTTCCTGGTGATCCTCAATTGTAAAATAAGTTCCACTACTCTAGGGCAAACATTACCCAACCCACAACCACACATCACTGCTTTCAGCCACTTAACCACACTGACTGGATATACGCTGAAATCAAGTAGTAGATGAAAGAAAACTTAATGTGGTAAACTGTTTCCTTACAGTCTACTATGTAATGGTCATCAAAAGATTAGAATTATCGGGGTACTACCTAGCTGTTACAAGTCGAATCTCAAAACTCACATTTGTGGATTGGCTATTAACTTCAATACAGGGAACTTTCGCCGCCTTGCTGCCCAGGCCAATCAGCTCTCAGCACTGTTGCACTTTGACAATTGTGCTGTCATGCAAAACTGAATCCAAATTTTTATATTTTTTTTTTTTCACAAAAATAGACCTTTTTGATGGTATTTAAAAGAAAAAAAAAAAAATAAAAAAAAAAAGAAGAAGACACCACAAAATTAAATAAAGTTTTAGTTTGTTAGAAAATTTTGTAAATCAGTAAGTTTTTTTCCTTCACTGATGTGCACTGAAGAGGCTGCGCTGGTCAGGAAGCACCAATATGCAGCATTGATTGACATCAATATGCGGCACTGTTGGGGCTGCTCTGATGATCAGTGCAGGTCTCCCCTTTGAGAAAATCCCGCTGATCGGCTCTCCTCACACTGTCAGAGCCCATTCACACAGGGACAACTTGTCAGGTGACCTAGTCGCCTGACAAGTCGCCTCCCGTTCTGTGCTATGGAACCATTCTAAGGGGAGCGACGCAAGTCGCTCCGACTTAGAAAAAGGTTCCTGTACGACTTCGGGGGCGACTTGCATAGACTTCTATACAGAAGTCGTTTTGCAAGTCACCCGGGCAGTCGTGTGCAGGTTGCCTCGCTGAGGCGACCTGCAAGTCGTGTTGCTCCTGTGTGAATGGGGTCTTAGTGTAAGAGGAAATCCAATAACTGGCTTTCCTTGTTTACATATGATCAGCCATGATGGGACACAGCTGATCACATGGGTAGAGAGCCTCGTCATTGGCTCTTTACGGAGACTGGGGAGGCGTTGTGTCTCAGGGACACATCGTGCCACCAATCACCCCCACAGGTGCGCTGAGAGTGGGACATAATCACAGAAGAAAGCCACCCCACCGCTGTCATCTTTCTATACAGGTGATTAAAGTGACATTAAACCAAGACTATGAAAAACTCATTACATGCCATGTAACAGCGTCTACATACTCACAAAGCCGCTAAAAGATTGGTTGTGTAAAGAGCAATATACCTGGTTGGGTCCTGTCTTCAGTGACCCCGCTGCAGTCTGAGCTTGTATAGCTCAGCTGCTGCCACAACTACTGTGCATGCTCTGCTTTGACATCACCTCTGTTATAGCCAGAGAAACCCTTAATTGTCTTTACCTATAGCCAAGCTGGGGGTGGGGCTATATTGAATCATTTCCTAGGATGTTGCCCGCCCCCCCCCCCCCCCCAAGTCGATTTGAACGGTCAGTCATGGGATCTGATCTACCCAAAAGGCATTGGTGGGTGGATCAGATCCTTGATTGACAGCTTTGCATGGCCTGGGGGAAGGCCTGGTCTAAGCTGGAGCCACGTAACAGGTAAAATGAATGTGACCCTTTTTTTACCCAATTTCCAGCTCCCCTATGTACCAATATAGCATTAAATATATTACTTTTGCTAAAATAAAAAAAAAAGGTTTTAATTGAATAAAAGGCAGTTAAATAAAAGGATAGGAAGCCTAAAAAAAGAAAATACAGCCATCTAAGAACTGGTAAGCTGCAATATAATAAAATGTTGGGTTTTGAGTTTAATACTGTGGAATATAAAATGGCTACTAAATGTTTCAGGTAAATCTCGCCATCTGCCCTGCAGACTTGGAACACTTTCTCCCTATACAAAGTTCTAGATGTACACACACACACACACACACACACACACCCACCAGCCTCAATTTCTCTCTACATGAGACAAGTCCCTCTTTGGGTGTCCATATCACTGCCTCAACATGTATGCTTCCTTTTGGCTGTCCAGTGATGGGGTCCTCGGAATCCAGAAGAGAAGTGATGCCATTGTAAGAGCACTTTAGGGGACTTGCAGTGAAAACACATCTACAGCGTTGAACGGTCCCCGCACCTAGAAATGGCGCTGGCAATGAAACCAGAATGCGGACTTCAATATACCTTGCTTGCTGTCTGTCCTGCTGATCCTTTATTTTGAGGATCTAACCTATTGCAAGCAACCAGTAAATCATAAATCTAGATTTGCTTTCTTGTACAAGGTCAGAAGCTCAGAAAGCATCAAAAGTCATTGGATCAGCATAAAAAATATAAAAAAAAAAAAATATGCAATTCTGGACGGAGCAACCAGCAATGGCTGCCCAATATATCTCCCAGTACAGGGAATTAAAGCAGACATTGCAGAAAAATGGAAAGTTTGCATTACAATATAAGGGACCATTCCCGATCACAAATAGCAGCTTTTAGCATTAAAAAAAAAAAAAAAAAAGTTTGTACATATAAATTACTTTACCCCTGGCTTCTGATCTACTGGGCGGCACAGTGGTGTAGTGAGTAGCACTTTCACCTAGCAGTAAGAAGGGTCGCTGGTTCGAATCCCAACCACGACACTACCTGCCTGGAGTTTGCATGTTCTCCCTGTGCCTGCGAGGGTTTCCTCCGGGTACTCCGGTTTCCTCCCACACTCCAAAGACATGCTGGTAGGTTAATTGGATCCTGTCTAAATTGTCCCTAGTATATGTATGAATGTGAGTTAGGGACCTTAGATTGTAAGCTCCTTGAGGGTAGGGACTGATGTGAATGTACAATGTATATGTAAAGTGCTGCGTAAATTTACGGCGCTATATAACTGAAATAAATAAACAAATAAATACATACATACAGGGGAAAATGGCTAGCCACATTCCAAAGGAAGCCATGTATCTGAAATACTAGGAAGCCGCAGCATAGCAGGGGAGCGACTACTCCTGGGATTGGCGATATTCAGCATTCCAGGTGATCTGCTGGAATGAGAACGAGGCCACCCTCACCCAGGTGCTACAGGCAGAAGATAGGGGTAGGGCAGAGATATAATTTTTTTAAAAGTAAGGTTGGCCACACAGTTTTCCTTTAGAATCTACTTAAGCATTATTATATGAGGTCAATACTAAACAGTTCAATTTGTATGCAATCAGGCAGGCCATTGCACTACATAGTTGACGATAAATATAAAATTTAAAAAAAATAAAAATAAAAAATAAAGTATAATGTATGGCCAGCTTAAAAGCTTCTTCGTGATGAGGGAGGGGACCCCGAGATATTAGACAGACTTTGCATTTTTACTGACTGCTTTACTAAGAAAGTGATATATATTTTTTTTCTCTAGTTGAAACAAAGGATCATTTCTTGAGCTACAGCCAACAGCTTCCGATCAATTACTATCACTGAGAGTAAATGGTAGATGAAGGCAAATTAACGGTTGGTCTTGTCGCATTTTTTCATTAGCCGGGTTAAATGATGCATTTAGGGCTTGTTCACACCAGAGGCATTGTAGCTACACTGGCATCATTTTACAAATCAGCCCAATACATAGACAAGGCAAAATGTGTTGCTGTGGTGTGCAGCAGGCACATATAAAAAAAAAAAAAAAAAAAAAAAAAAGTGTACAGCCACTAGTGCTTTAAAGAGGAGTTCCACCCAGGGGGTCCAAAAAAAAAAAAAAAAAAAAAAAAAATTTTAAAAAGTCAGCAGCTACAAATACTGCAGCTGCTGACTTTTAATTGGACACTTACCTGTCCCTGGGTCCAGTGATGCGGGGGATCAAAGGAAACCGCTCGTCCCCCCCCTCCGCATTTTAACTGTGGGCGCCAGGCTGTGGCTTCACAGCCTGGCACCCACTGCGCATGCGCGAGCGGCGCCGCGATTGGCCGCTCAGTCACCTGGGACCTGTAATGGGTCCCAGATGATTGACAGGAGGGAGGGAGCAGAGCCCTTCCTGTGCCGAGGGAGAAGTGATGTCACCAGCCCAGGCAAAGGAAGAGGCAGACTACGAGGGACCACCTAGCAACAGGCATTTAGAGGCAAGTAAAAAAAAAAAAAATATCCAAATGTTTTTTTGTTTTTTTTTTTTAAATTTCTCAGGTATTTTTGTTTTTTGGGTGGAACCCCACTTTAAGAACAGACACACACACACACACTCCCCCCCACCCTGCGGTGCTTCAACACTGGTGCATCAGCATGCGTCTCCCAGCACACACACTGCCCCAAAACAGTGAGTAAAGAAACACACACCTAAATGACTACAAGTGCATTTATCGCCACACAAATTTGAAGGGCCCTTGGTTTACATTCGGTCCTAGCACTAAACTGCATTTAGGAGGCCCGCATTCATGAATGGATACACATCAGCTGTACAGACTCATCCGCACAGCCAAGTCCCACAAGTACGCAGGGGATGTGTGCACCCAGGACATGTCCATTCACTAATAAGACTTCATGAGGATTTCCAGTATGCAGCTCAACACTAGGACAGAGAAGTAAACAAAAAAGGTAACTTCACACTGTACAGGGCTGAACCACACGTGAATAAGCCCAAAATACCCCATTTAAAAGAGCAAATTCTTTAAAACAAAAAAGTTCTATAAAAAAACTAAATGCTTCAGAAAGAACATTCATTTTACAAATCCTGAAATGCACTTTGTATCTGGATCTAGACATTTTCAAGAAGCGTTCTGCAGAGTCTCCAACATTACAGACACACCCAAATGGACTTGAGAAATTCCAAAGGCTACTACTGGGACATCTGATGACTTCCAAGTGTAAGAAGGGAGGATGGGCAGTACAGCACGTCTCCGATCATCCCTGATCTACTAGGATGGATGTTAGGCTAGGAAAGAACTACAGGGAACAAGAGAAAGAAGTGTATTTATCTGACATTAACAGCAACAAACCACGTTGCCTGGAGAGGCATTGCTCCACATACAAAGATTAAGCAAGGTTTAAATTGTCATGTTCTCTTATGTCCTAATAAACACAATTTCACAATCCGTATTCTCATCTCTCATTTGTCTGGCGTTTGAAAGGCAGTGGGGAGGTGCTGATTTCTATGCAGAGCAGCACCATACCTTACACTCCCCAGTTTTAATAAATAAACCCCCCGATGTATTCTTACAGCAGGAACCATCCACTGCCAGAATACAATAAGTGGCTGCAGATGCCCATTTGAAAGAAGGCAATAGTTAGATCGACTAGTCAAGCGAGAGTGGCCACACATCAAAATCTGTCCGGAGCCTGCTGAACCAGACAAATTTTGTTCAGTCTACGGCCAGCTTAAGACCCCTTTCAAACTGGAGTGTTTTGCTGGCGCTATAGCATTAAAAATAGCGCCTGCAAACCGCCCTAAAACAGCTGCTCCATTCACTCCAGTGTGAAAGCCCTAGGGCTTTCACACTGGAGCGGTGCGCTGGCAGGGCATCAGAAAAAGTCCTGCCAGCAGCTTCTTTGGAGCGGTGAACTCACCGCTGCTGCCTATTGAAATCATTGGTTCAGCACTGCGATACCGGCGGCGGTTTGCGGGCAGATTTAACCCCTTTTCGTCCACTAGCGCCCGAATATCGCCACTAAAAACGACAGTAAAGCGGCGCTAAAAATAGCACTGCTTTACCGCTGACGCCAATGGCGGCACAGTGTGAAAGATGTCTTACTCACCACATGTCTGAATGAGCTCAAAAGGCAGAGATAAAAAAAATGTAACTCAAGGTATCCAAGTTCCAGGAATCTACTACTATACAGAACATTTGAGGTCCTGATCACACAGGATACCTTGTCCTGTACTGCACACAGGCAAAATGTGCACAGAAGAAAAAATAAATCTGGGGAAGGGATATTAAAAAGGTTGTTTTTTTTTTTTGTTTTTTTTTTTTACTAAAACAGGTTATACTTACATGCTCCGTGCAATGGTTTTGCACAGATTAGCCCCAATCCTCTTCTGGAGTCCCCCGCAAGCGCTCCTGGCTCCTTCTCCGAGTGCCCCCATAGCAAGCCGCTTGCTACGGAGGCACTCATGTGTGCTCACTCCCGAGTCCTGCTCTGTGTATTCATAAGACACAAAACGTGGCTCAGCCCAGGCCCCACTCTCTCATCACTGACAACGGAAGCAAATTGCTCCTGATGCTGTATCTAAGCCAATGAGGAATGAGAGAGCCAAGATGCCCTCAGCTCTCGTGCATATCTCTGACTAGAGATCAGGTAAAGGAACAAAAATTCTGGTATTCGCTGCACTCCAATATCTTTACTGGAGAAAAAATAAAAAATAAAAAAAAATTGACATCACAGGCATAGTAGAAACATTGGCATTGATGACAGTTCTATTTTATTAGCACCCTTTCACACTGATGCACTTAAAATTATGGTATGCTTTTTTTTAACACACCTCTAAAAGTTGAAGAATGCCCTTTTCTAAAAGGTGTAGATCATTTACATACCTCATGTCTCAATCCTGACTAGAAACATTCAGGACATTGCTGAGAGGCCTAGCTGTTACTGTTCACCTTCACAGAAGTTCTCAAACACTGATATCAGAGCTAATGCATCAGGGGAGAGAAAGAACGTGAGAGGTTTGAATCAGAGAGGTCAGTCCTGAGATAGTCAGGGTAAACAGAAATAGCTGGGCTTCTCTTAGTAACATCCTAGGAGTTTTTCAGTCAAGCTTCATGAGGTATGTAAATAGTCTACATTACATGGGTCAAACACAAGGCCCGCAATCTGAACGTGGCTCACCAGGCCTGGTCATGTGGCCCTTCCACCCAGTTTTGCAGCCGGATTGTGGCAGAAATCCATTCCACCACCTCCAGCTCCCACCCTCCGCTCTCTGCTGTCACTTTTAAACACAGAATCTGCGCCCCCAAACTCTGAACCCCATACACCGCACACCCCTAATCCCTGTACGTAATGCACTCCTGCATAAGAGTAGGTGGATTTATAATCTTCTAGATACAACCAGCCCTTTGAGGGAAACCATACTGCTGATGTGGCCTGCAATAAATTGGAGTTTGACACCCGTGGTCTACACCTATAGTAAGGATATTAGTCACTGTTGATCAAAGCTGCAGTCTGTTTATCTACAGACACCCCTTATCTTCATAGGCAAAATTGTTTATTAAAGTTTAACTAACCTTTTAAAGCGGTGTTCCAGACGCTGTTTTCAAAAGTCAGCAGCTACAAACACTAAAGCTGACTTTTAATAAGGACACTTACCTGTCCAGGGAGCCCGCGATGTCGCCCCCCCGAGGCCGTTCCGTCCATCGGATCGGGTGCAGGCGCCGCCATTCCAACTAAGGGAAGCTGGCAGTAGAGCCTTCAGGTTTCCTACTTCGCATGCGCGAGTCGCTTTCTGAATGAACCCCTCGTCTTCTGGGACACACAGGTGCCAGAAGGCAATGGGGGAGCAGGAGGAAGAGACACCCTGGGGCCACGGCGAGCTAGGACAGAAGTACATTATGTACTTCATTAAAGGTAAGAAAAATGAAATAAATAATTTGTTATCCAAAAACAAGGGGTGGTCGTTCCTTTAAGACCAAGTTGTAAAAGTGGGTGGAACTCCAATCTGAATGTACACTCTCCTTCACATCTACCAACAACTATGCAGTGTAAACGCCTGCCTGGATAGTTTAGGTAGGTCCTCAGGCATCGTTCTGGTAAATCTAAAGTTGGTTGTATGCTGGGACTGTACATCTTATGGCTGATTGGCACCAGGATCACATGCATTCTGGGAGTCCATTTCTTTGAATGGGCTGCAAAACACACTGGACTGTGGAAAACGTAGTGCCTGAGCTCCTTCTGAAAGACGCACAGTACTGTAGAACCAAGCGATTTGGTGCCCACAAACAAACTGCGTTTGCGATCTGCATTTGGGCTGTCAACTACACACTGGTACCCACATGCAGATTACACACCTGGAGTGAGAGAAACACACAAGGAACGCACCTTTCCAGGACTGTGTTGTGGGGTTAACTGGCCCTTAGGATAGGTCCGTACATACACACTCACCGGCCACTATCAGGTACACCTTGCTGGTATCAGGTTGGACCCCCTTCTGCCTTCAGAACTGCCTGAATTCTTCATGGAATAGATTCTACAAGGTGTTGGAAACATTCCTCAGAGATTTTGGTCCATATTAACATGAAAGCATCACACAGTTGCTGCAGATTTGTCAGCTGGACATCCATGATGCGAATCTCCCATTCTACCACATCCCAAAGGTGCTCTATTGGACTGAGATCTGGTGACTGTGGAGGCCATTGGAGTACAGTGACCTCATTGTCATGTTCAAGAAACCAGTTGTGAGATGATTTGATCTATGTGACATGGTGCATTATCCTGCTGGAAGGAGCCATCAGAAGATGTGTACACTGTAGTCATAAAGGGACGGACATGGTCAGCAACAATACTCAGGTGGTCGTGGTGTTTAAATGATGCTCAATTGGTACGAAGGGGCCCAAAAATATCCCCCACATCATTACACCACCAGCCTGAACCATTGATACAAGACAGGATGGATCCATGCCTTCATGTTTATGCCAAATTCTGACCCCACCATCTGAATGTCACAGCTGAAATCGAGACTCGGGCTGAGCAACGTTTTTCCAATCTTCTATTGGTGAGCCTGCTCAAGTTGTAGCCTCAGGCAACTTTCACACTGAGGTGCTTTACAGGCGCTACAGCGCTAAAAATAGCCGAGGGCTTTCACACTGGAGCGGTGCGCTGACAGGACGGTCAAAAAAGTCCTGCAAGCCGCATCTTTGCAGCGCTGTAGGACCTGTGTATACACCGCTCCTAAAGCGCCACTGCCCATTGAAAACAATCGAGAACACCCATGCAATCCGATTCTAGTGCCTTCCCAAATCCTGCTACAAATCGAAGGGAGAACGAAGATTCGCAGTCCAAGGACCACGGCTATGGAACGCTCTACCGACCAACATCCGTATGGAAGAAAACCATCAGGCACTCAGGAAAAAACTCAAGACCTACCTCTTCTAACAAGCTGGACCCACAGGATGGACCAAGTGCCTTGAGGCAATTCAGTTCGCATTTGCAGCGCTATACCAGTCATTCATTCATAGTGTGGGGAAAAACAAGTCTCTGCACTATTATCTGTGCAAATCCAAGTAAAGCCATAAAACTGTATGACTGAACTCGCATTGCTCAGAGATCCCATGTGATCGGCGCCTGCAGTGCGGATACGAATCACATGCGATCTCTGAGACCACAGCAGTCTGAACCCAGGCTCCAGGTTCAATGTGTTCATTCAGAGATGGTATTCTGCATATCTTGGTTGTAACAAGTGGTTATTTGTTGCCTTTCTATCTGGAACCAGTCTGCTCATTCTCCTCTGACATCATCCAGGCATTTTCCTCCACACACCTGCCGCTCACTGGATATTTTCTCTTTTTCGGACCATTCTCTGTAAACACTAGAGATGGTTGTGCATGAAAATCCCAGTAGATCTGCAGTTTAAAAAAATACTCAGATCAGCCTGTCTGGCTCCAACAACCATGCCACGTTCAAAGTCACTTAAATCCCCTTTCTTCCCCATTCTAATGCTCGGTTTAAAATTTAGCAAGTCGTCCTCACCACGTCTAAATGCCTAAAGCCATTGAGCTGCTGCCATGTGATTGCTTGGTAACAAACACTGCTAATCACCCAAACAGGTGAAGCTAGTAAAGTGGCCGTGTGTATAAATAATAATAATTTCTTGATTTATAGAGCGCCAACAGTTTACACAGCGCTTTACAACATGAGGGCAGAGAGTACAGTTACAATACACTTTAATAGTAGGGATCAGAGGGCCCTTCTACACACGTCACGGTTACAGGTGGCGATTCGTTTAAATGGGCTGCTGTAACCGTGAGAAACGCAGGAAAGAAATCTCCGCCCCTTTTTTTTTTAAAGGTGCATGGACCCACCTGCGATAATGCAAAATCCACACACGGGTGCCGATGTATAGGGAGTGCCATTAAGGATAAATGGTGCGACTGCTAAAGAGCAAGGCGCTTCTGCACAGGTTGGCACCACGTACATTCCTTACCTGCACATACATAAACCCAGACCCAAGCCCACCATACACTATACAATCAGATTGTCCAATCCTCAGTCCTGTAGTGGAATGGTGTGATAGGAATGGATTCAGAGATTGTATGGCCAGCCGTACTCTCCATAGAAGTGAGTAGAGGAAGCCCCCGATGACACAGCCGGGATGTCACCAGTTGCCGACCTGAAGAAAAGTCGCCGGTCACTCCTCCCCTCCCCCTCCTCAGTGGTCACATGACCCCCCGCTCTCACCTTGGAGAGGACTCCGCAGAGCTCCACGGGCGGCCCGGACTCGGTCTCCAGGTCTTCCTCTGAGCCCGAGGAGTTCCAGCTCTGGTTATCCGACATGAGCGGGAGCCCGAGACTCCGCCGGCCGCCTCCCGACACGAAGTGACGCGCTGCCTTCCCCGAGAGTCCGGGCTGCTGCTTCTTCTGCTGCTGGCCACTGCTCGGAGCCCACCCCACTCGTGATGAGAGACCCGGATGTAAATAAACAGACGGCGGATCGCAGCGACCAACTGTCCAACTCAAACAGCCGCCATCTTCCTTCATCGACGTCACAGCCCTGACTGAAGGCGTGGAAGCCAAGCTGTCATCTTTGGACAGAACCACGCCCATCTCCTCTGGCCCGCCCTCTGTCAAGTTGAATTATAGTAAGGTGTGCCTCAAAGGGCGCCGCCCACACGTGGGCACGTCGGCGCTCCCTCTAGTGAAAGGAATGCTGGTGGCCATGTTGGAGACTGGCACGGTGCTCGGAATGGGACTTCTACACCTGAAGAGTTACAGTCTGAATTTTTATTTAGCTGCCAGCACGTGTGAGAAGTCAGGCTGGTTGTTATAGGATACAGTAGTCCCAAACCCATTCACTGTACAAACCACTGAGGCTCCATAATTCACACCTAGGCGTTTGGAATCGCATCGTTGCAACATTGTAAAAAAATGTATACGGACCCTTTTTTGGCTATAGGCGGAGCCATATTATAATTAGGGGGCGGGGCATGCGTTTGTAGGTGTAACATAGCAAAAAAGACAGAAAAATGTGGCGCGGCGCGACAAAAAATGGGCGTGGTTTATGTGAAATAGTGGGCGAGCCTTATATGGGCGTGGTTCAAATTGGGGTGTGGTTAGAGTCTGAGAGATGGAGAAAGAAAGGGGAAAAGAGGGAGGGGGAGAGAGAGAGAAAGAAGGAGGGAAGGAGAGAGAAGGAAGGAAAGAGGGGTGGAGGGACAGCAGGCCCAGATCCTACACCAAAATAGAAATGTGTATTTCACAGTTTAACAATCAGCAGATAAAGATACTCCAAACACCTGGTGTTAGCGCTTTAATCATCCCAGCACCATGGTTGTTGTGGTGTCAGAATGACTGAAACGCCCAGCACCATGGTTGTTGTGGTGTCAGAATGACTGAAACGCATTATTTCTATTATTACATTGTAAATTAGAATGAAATCATTCAACTCACCATAATCCAGAATCAGTGGGACCCCTGAGCGTGTCACCTGCCACGTCGCCTGCCACCAGATGCCATCAGGTGCCCCCAGCAGAGTCCGTCCTTGCATCAGGTGCCCCCAGCAGAGTCTGTCCTTACATCAGGTGCCCCCAGCAGAGTCCGTCCTTACATCATTTGCCCCCAGCAGAGTCTGTCCTTACATCAGGCCCTCCTTACAGATCTGTGTCCCTGGCAGCGGAGCTCCTCCTTACATCTGGTGTCCCCAGCAGCGGAGCCCTCCTTTACATCTGGTGTCGCCGGCATCGGAGCCCTCCTTTACATCTGGTTCGCCGGCAGCGGAGCCCTCCTTTACATCTGGTGTCCCCAGCAGCGGAGCCCTCCTTTACATCTGGTGTCCCTGTCAGCGGAGCCCTCCTTTACATCTGGTGTTGCCGGCAGCGGAGCCCTCCTTTACATCTGGTGTCCCCGGCAGCAGAGCCATCCTTTAAATTTGATGTCCCGGCAGTGGAGCACTCCTTTACATCTGATGTCCCTGGCAGCGGAGCCCTCCTTTACATCTGGTGTCCCCCAGCAGCGAAGCCCTCCTTTACATCTGTTGTCCACCAGCAGCGGAGCCCTTCTTACAGATCTGTGTCCCCCAGCAACAGAGCCCTCCTTACTTCAGTGTGGCGATTCCAAACCCTTAGGTGTAAATGGAGCCTCAGCGGTTTGTAAGCGATTCCGCCTGTGATTCCAAATGCCTAGGTGTGAATGGAGCCTCAGCGTCTGCTACCCCTCTCTGACAATCCTTCTATTGGCTGCCACTCACCAAACAAATTAAATAAAAATACTAACAATACCATACAAAGCCATCCACATCTCTGCCCCCAGCTACTTCAATAACCTAGTCCCAAAAAACCCAATTGTCCCTTTCGTTCCTCTTAAGACCTCCTGCTCTCTAGCTTTCTCGTCACCTCGTCCTACGCTCGCCTCCAGGACTTCTACTGAGCCTCTCCCATCCTATGGAACTCTCTACCCCAATCTGTCCGACTATCATCAACTCTATGCACTTTTAGGCGATCCCTGAAAACCCTACTCTTCAGAGAAACCTATCCTGCCTCCACCCACTTTCCTTTTCTTTATCAGCTCATCCCTCACAGTTACTACCTTTTGTATCACTTGACCCTCCTTCTTAGATTGTAAGCTCTAACGAGCAGGGCCCCCTGGTCTCTCCGGTATTGAATTGTATTGTAACTGTACTGTCTGACCTAACGTTGTAAAGTGCTGCGCAAATTGTTGGCGCTATATAAATCCTGTATAATAATAATAATTTTGAATAGAGTATGGGAGAGTTATAACACCTGTCAGTTTTTTCCCCATCTGTGTCCCCGTTGGGGAGATTTGCCTTCATTTCCTGTCCCATAGCTAAAATAGGAAGTTAGGGGAAATCCCTCCAAAGTGAGGGAATCCATTGTTGTCACCAGAATTATTGCAAGATTTGTGTCTTCAGAAGTGCCATTTATAAACAGTGCTCCACTATTACACGTTCATCTTTTCCTTATTTTTTACATTACAGTGGTATTGAGGTGGATAAAGCAGATCTAAACCATCCTATCCTTTACAGCTGTGGAAGCTGCCATCGTAGCCTCTGTTTGATCTGCAGTTGCCATGGTGCTCTACATGGGATCAGTTATGACCCAGCCATTTGATGGTTTGGTTGAGAGCACAAGCCGCCGTGACAGTTAGCATTCATGGCATGCCTTCGTATTGGAACTTTTTTTGGGAAACAGTGTAAAGCAGAACTTTATGCAGGCCATACATGGGTTCAAATTCCACACAAATTTTCTTCAAAAATCAGATCTGATGATGCCACCAATGATTTCCAAATTCGACCAACCGAGCATTCAATTTCACCTCATGTTGCTACAGAAAAGAAACAGGGTGGCCGGGAATAGACATGTGCGGTTCGTTTCATTCTGAATCGAAAATCAGACAGATTTTTCATTATTCAGAAATTCGGATGTATCCAAATTTCCAAGTTACAATACTAACAATTTTAAACGAATCCAAAATAACAAAACAAACATTTTGGACGAAAATTTGAATTCTAATAGTTTTTTAATCAAATTAGAATGGTTAACTGATTTGAATCGTTTTCAAATTTCAGAAGAGAATAAAATAGAATGGAAAATAAAGGAATAGAAAAGAATATAATAGAAAATAAAATAATAGAATACGATAGAGTAAAACAGAACAGGATAAAAAAATAAAAGAATAGAAAAAATAGAATAGCAAATAAAGGGATAGAATAAAATGGAAATAGAGTAAAACAGAACACAAAAAGAATAGAAAATAAAGGAACAGAAAAAAAGAATAGAAACTAAAGGAATAGAATAATAAAAAAAATAATAGAATAAATTAGAATATAACCTTCCTCTGAAATTTGAATTTCAAATAAAATACATTTGAAGTCAAATAACATAGATGTCAGGTACTCACCAAGGCCGAGTTGCTGAGAGAGGCTCCCCTTGCAGCTGGGCGCACGATACCCTCTGGAAGTGGCACAGCGGGTATTGGGCACGAAGAAGCACGGGTCGCCAGCAGGTAGTAGAGGAGCTGGGCAATTCTTCAGGCAGGGAAGAGATCCGTGCTGGGTAGATGAGCCGGGTACTGAGGGTCAACCACAAGGCAGACGTCTGGAAGTAGGCCGAGGGTCAAACACCGGTATGCAAGTAGGCAAAAGTCCAACACTGGGTAAGGTTGAGACAAAGTCCAAGAACAGGCCGGGGGTCAAACACAGGTGGCCAGGCAGGCAGATAATCCACAGTAGGGTGAGGCAGAAGCAAGTCCAGGAGCAGGCCGAGGGTCAAACACAGGTAATCAGGCAGGCAGATAATCCACAGTAGGGTGAGGCAGAAGCAAGTCCAGGAGCAGGCCGAGGGTCAAACACAGGTAGTCAGGCAGGTAGGGAAGTCCAGAAAGGCAGCCAAGGGTCAAGCACAAGAGAGGTTCAAGCAGAGTCGGGGTTGGTCCAGGTCACAACGGGTAGGCACAGGTACACGGATTCAGGAGCAGGTTACAGGAGCTGAAAAGACAAACCAGCAACAAAACACAGGCCATAGCCGTCTTTATATAGGCCCGCCCGGGGAACGTCCCGATGTGCGTGCACGCGTTCGTAACGATGCGCTGCGTCGTGCACCCACGTGAGCGGATCCGTTCGGAACACGCGCTCGTACCCGCTGACTGTGAAACGGTACGTGCCGATGTGCAATTCTACCACGCAGGCGCATGGGGAAATGCCTATATTGACAGGCCCTGATTCTGGCATTTCCCTGACAATAGACTAGAAAAATAAAGAATAGAATAGAAAATGATAGAATAGAAAAAAAAACCCTATAGAATACAATAGAAAGAATATAACCTTCTTCGAATGTTGAATTTCGCATAAAAGAAATTTGAATTTGAATGGAATAGAAAAGAATAGAAAATAAAAGAATAGAATAGAAAAAAACAATAGTATAGAATCAAATTTTCGAATAGAATAAATTTGAATAGTATAAAAAAATAATAGAATACAAAATAATAGAAGAGAATAGAATAGAAATATTAGAATAAAATGGAAAAAAAACAATAGAATAGAATTAAAAAAAAAAAAAATATAACCATCTTCCGAAATTAGAATATAGAATTCAAATAGAATAGAAAGGAATAGAATATAATAGAAAATAATCAAATAGAACATAAAAGAATAGACTAGAATAGAAAAAGTAGAATAGAATGGTAAAGAAAGAATATAACCAAATTTCAAATAGAATAAATTCAATTTCGAATAGAATTCAAATTAGAATCAATCAGAGTTTTCCGAATTCGGTCAAATTGAGTTCAATTTGACCGAATTCGGAAAAATCAAATCGATTCGAACTCGAAAAAACTAAATGATTTCCATAAAACAAATTGAACAAATGAAACCAATTTACCTAAATGAATTTATGAAAATAACGAATCAAAACAAAACAAATTTGTTTGTTCTGCTCATGTCTAGCTGGAAATCTTCTTTTCTTTCCAGGTCATAGTTCATGCTCATTTCTTTTTTAGTTTTTCAAAAAATTTCCAACATGCAGATCACTCACAAATCGGCTAATGATGCGAAATTCAAACTAATTATGATTTTCAAAAGAAGATTAGTTCGCAATTTGACCCAAGTATGGCCGGCTTAACCCATAACAACTTGATAAAAAATAATGTGTTTTAGCAAGGAACATACATTCCTCATTAAAGGGGTTGTAAAGGTAAAAGTTTTTTCACCCTAATGCATTCTATGCAATAAGGTGAAAAAACATCCGACAATAACGCCCCCCCCAGCCCCCCTCTTTTACTTACCTGACCCCTCGAAAGTCCCGCGCTCGCCCCCAATATCCTCTTCGCCGCTCAACCTGGTCGTTGATTGGCTAGAGTGGATGGATTGAAAGCAGCGCAGTCATTAGCTTGCGCTGCTGTCAATCACATTCAATGACATGGCGCGCCGGGGGCAGGGCCGAGTATCACGGGAGCGCACCCGCAAGCACTCAACACCATGCGAGGGAGCTCGCATGAAGGTGTTGAGTCCTTGCGGGGGGGGGGGAGCCGAGACAGCCGCCGAGGGACCCCAGAAGACCAGGTTCAGGGCCACTCTGTGCAAAACGAGCTGCACAGTGGAGGTAAGCCTAACATGTTTGTTATTTAAAAAAAGAATAAAAAAATAACTTTAGAGATCCTTTAATAATATTTCTACCAAAATGAGCGTGTGAGAAACATTAGTAAACCCAGGCTGGTTGTGTTGGTGCTGACTATAGCACCTTGAAATGCGAGTGGCAAATTTATAGCTTTAATCCTTGTTTTGACTTTTAATAAAATGGTACCACACTATCCAGGATTATTATCTCTCCCCGGGTCTCGGTTACTGATGTTTGAGGAGATCAGCTGGTGGTTGTTTCCCAGATACCATTCTCAAGGTGGGACATTGTGAAAACAACATGCAAAAAGGGTGGTACCCTATGACCAGACATCCCAAGTCTCCTGTGAGGTGCGGGAGTCTCCCGCATTTCTGCTGCGGCTCCCAGACACCCGTAAGTGCCTCCCGATATCCCAGGAATGAGGGAGGGAGGGACAGCTGTAAACACCGATCTCCCTGTATAGCTTTTCTTTTTTAATAAATATTTTATTTAATTTCTTAAACAAACAAACAAAACAAAACACGACAAAACATCATACATATTGAACCTAAAATATATTAGTAGAATATCAAGATCCCATCACATTGCATAGCAACTGACAATCAAAAAAAAATTTCTATAGGTGTCTCTGTACAATGGAAGATCATTATTTATCAATTGTTTCCAATATAAAAGCGTAGGAGGACAGGGTTTCTTCCAATGCAAAGCAATGGTTTTCTTGCATAGAATAATGTTGTATTAATAAATATTCGCTCAGTCACTGTATGGATAAAAGCCTCTGCCAAACCCAACAAGCACACAGACATTGAAACCGGTAAAGGAGCAGAGGTGATAGAATTCAATAAATCCAACACCTCCACCCAAAAATGAACTATATATGGGCAAGTCCAAAAGATGTGTGTGAAATCCCCCTAAGATGCTCCACACCTCCAACACTTAGAACAGTAACCAGGATTTATCTTTTGAAGCCTATAAGGAGTAATATATGCTCTATGTACCAGTTTAACCACTTGACCACTGGGCACTTAAACCCCCTTCCTAACCAGACTTTTCAGCTTTCTGTGCTCTCACATTTTGAATGACAATTACTCAGTCATGCAACACTGTACCAATATGACATTTTTTTCCTTTTTTTCACACAAATAGAGCTTTCTTTTGGTGGTATTTAATCCCCGCTGGGTTTTTAATTTTTTGCGCGATAAAAGAAAAAAGACCGAAAATTCTATTAAAAAAATGCATTTTTCTTTGTTTCGCAAATTAGTAATTTTTCTTCATATATTTTGGCCAAAATTATATATCTTTGGTAAAAATAACCCAAATCGGTATATATTATTTGGTCTTTGTGAAAGTTATAGAGTCCACAAGCTATGGTGCCAAACTCTGAAAATTGTTCACACCTGAAGTACTGACAGACTATCTCATTTCTTGAGACCCTAACAAGACAGGAAAGTACAAATACCCCCCAGATGACCCCTTTTTGGAAAGTAGACATTCCAAGGTATTTAGTAAGAGGCATGGTGAGTTTTTTGAAGTTGTCATTTTTACCCACAATTCTTTGCAAAATCGAGATTTTTTTTTTTAACAACATTTTTATATTAGCAGGTTATTTCTCACACACAGCATATGCATAGCACAAACTACACCCCAAAACACAATCTGCTACTCCTGAGTATGGCGATATCACATGTGTGAGACTTTTACACAGCCTGGCCACATACAGAGACCCAACATGCAGGGAGCGCCATCAGGCGTTCTTGGAGCATAAATTACACATAAAATTCCTTGACTACCTCTTACACTTTTGAAGGCCCTGGAGAACCAGGACAATGGAAACGCCCCAAAAATGAACCCATTTTGGAAAGAAAACAACCCAATGTATAATCTAAGAGGCATATCGAGTCTTTTGAACATGTCATTTTTTTCTACAAGTTTTTGGAAAATGTGTAAAGAAAATGAAATGCATTTTTTTGTCCATTTACACAATGTTTCTAACACATAGCATGTACATACCAAAAATTACACCCCAAAATAGATTCTCCTACTCCTCCTGAGTAGGGCGATACCACATGTGTGAGACTTTTCCACAGCGTGGATACATAGAGAGGCCCAACATGCAGGGAGCACCATCAGGTGGTCTAGGGACATAAGTTTCAAATCTAAATTGACTACCTATTACACTTTTGTGAGGCACTGTAGTGGCATGGATGAGAACTGATGTGGCATGGATGAGCATGAATGGGGATGGATGAGCATGAATGAGTATGGCCGGGTACGGCTGAGTACGGATGGGTACGGCTGAATACGGATGGGTACGGCTGAGTATGGCTGGGTATAGATGGGATGGCAGGGTACAGATGAGTAAGGATGGGTACGGCTGAGTATGGCTGGGTATAGATGGGATGGCTGGGTATAGCTGAGTATGGCTGGGTATAGATGGTACGGCTGAGTATGGCTGGGTACGACTGAGTACAGCTGGGTACGGCTGGGTACGGCTGAGTATGGCTGGGTATGGCTGAGTATGGATGGGTATGGCTAATTATGGATGGGGGTGGATGGGATGGCTGAGCATGGATGGATGGATGAGTATTGCTGATGATGGATGGATGGCTGAGCATGGATGGATGGATGAGTGTACTGAGTATGGATGAGGATGGATGGATGAGTATGCTGAGTATGGATGGGTGAGCATGGATGGATGGAAGAGTATGCTGAGTATGGATGGGTGAGAATGGATGGATGGATGGATGGATGAGTATGCAGAGTATGGATGGGTGAGCATGGATGGATGGGTATGCAGAGTATGGATGAGTATGCAGAATATGGATGGGTATGCTGAGTATGGATGGATGGGTATGCAGACTATGGATGGATATGCAGAGTATGGATGGATGGGTATGCAGAGTATGGATGAGTATGCAGAGTATGGATGAGTATGCAGAGTATGGATGGGTATGCAGAGTATGTATGGGTATGCAGAGTATGGATGGGTATGCATGGCTGAGTATGCAGAGTATGCATGGCTGAGTATGCAGAGTATGGATGGGTATGCATGGCTGAGTATGTAGAGTATGGATGGGTATGCATGGCTGAGTATGCAGAGTATGGATGGGTATGAATGGCTGAGAATGGATGGATGGATTTGTCACTAAGCAGCGCTGTGGGCACTACACATGCAGCCCACAGCGCTGCTGCCACCGACCTCTCCCCTCTCCGCTCACACTGGACGGAGGGGAAAGAGGAACCGGATATCACGCCGGTTTGTTTACATGTGATCGCTTCGTCATTTGACGGAGTGATCACATTGTAAACGGCCACGATCAGCGGCCGTTTACCGTGATCCATGATGCATAAAAATGAAAGTAAGATGAGAGTACAGTCTCGAGGTAGGCTTATCCAGACGCTCAGACCTAAGTATTAATTCCAGAGTGGATTGTATCATCATTAAACTATCCCGTGGAAACTGTGCATGAAAAGTGTGAAGAAGCTGGAAGTATCTAAATAGATGGGAACTAGGTAAACTAAAAGTTGAGGTAAGTGTAGGAAAAGTAGATAGTTTCCGATCAATAACCACTTCACAAAGTAATTTAATATTATATTTAATCCATGCAATAGGCTCTGGTGCTTTAAAAAATTGAGGAAGATAAGGGTTAAACCATAGAGGGTCATTTGGAGTAATCGCACCCTTTAGATAACACTCGCCTCTAAGACCAGCCTCCCAGGCTCGAATAGCAAACTGCTATTGACTATATTGAAGCAGTACACATGGCAGCTCAGTGGTTGCATCACCTGTTTTGTTTTGTTTTTTGGATGCTTGTGTCCTACTGAGGTGAGGTTGGACAGCACCTAAAGAAGACCAATCAAAGCCTTTTCTCATACAGCAGCATTTGACAAGAAGCCCGTCAATATGACCTCAAGTGTAAGGCAAAACTTTTTTTTTCATTTTGGACAGAGTAACGGGAGGATTTTAACCGCTGTCAGTTTTTTTTTGACAGTTGTTGATAAAAAAAAAATTCCCTGCAAGGCAATGTCGTAATGTGCTAGTATGCATCGTATACTAGCACATTATGAGTGACTTACCTTAAAACGAAACCCTCCAGCGCCGCGCTGTCACCGCTGAGAGGGCTGACATCTTCCCCGGTCTTCCTACCGTGGGGGTCAGAAACCTGTAGATCATGTACAGGTGACTGGTAGATCTCGGTCTGGGTTTGCTGACCCGTCATCCCAGAGCATCAAACAGAATGCAATGCAGATGGACTACTTGTTAGAGCTGTAGTAGGGAGCAAGAGCCGCGTAAACCGTTGTCTCCTCTGTAGTGCTGGCTCCTGTCCCATGCGGGTGATACCAACTGCTCTCCATCTCTTATCCCAGCTAGCGGTCTCCAGAGTGGTGCCAGCAGCAGGAAAGAAGAGATCTTCAGGTCAGTGGGAAGCAATACACTGGGCATAATAGTATAGGACTGCTTTCACACTGACCTGCTGCAGTTTACCCACACCGTGAGGGCAGGGCAGTGTACCTGCAGCTGTCCTGTGGGTTTGCTGCACTTAGCCATGAACTTCTATTATATCCTGCTGTTTTACCAGCCCCAACTTTACGTGTCAAAGAGACCTAAGGGTGCCGCTTCTGAATGCAAGGGCTCATTCAAGTGTTGCTCCTCTGAAAAGTGATCCGCGTGTGTGTTAGGTGGTGAGGAGGCGATATGTTGCCTTCTCACTACCTGATTTAAACCCACGATTGCCATGCAATGCACACGTTTGCAACACGACAGTACTGCAATTAGAGGGTAGAGGTTTAAATTAGGTGTAAGGAGGCGATACTGTGCCCGGTGATCTTTGACTTCTCCCATGTTGTTCAGGTAGAGATCTCCACCTCTTTAAGTTTCACATCAGCTTTCAGCTGTAATAAGAATATCCTCTTTAACTAACCTATAAACAACAGAGAATCAAAATACAGAGCTATTATACAGAGAAAACTTTCACTAGGTACAGAATTATTGGAGCTATAGATGCAAATTTCCCATATCAAAGATGGCCGTCGCGGATTCATGGGTAGGAGGAGCTATCCAGGAAGCAGGAAGAAGCTAAAGCAATAGAGGAAACTATTACAAGTGAATGGAGGGAAAGAGAAAATAAGATGATTCTGCTGCTGCTGATGTTCCCCGGACTGAAGAAGTGGTAGGTGTGTGATCATAGGGAGCTGCACTGTATAGGGGGATAGTGTATATGGAATATATCAGTAGTGAGTATGGTGGGCACCCTGATGGATCTATGTCTGAGCTTGTCCTCCTCTTGTCTCAGAGTTTTGGATGTCATTCTCAGCAGTGATGGGAGTAAATGAATATTGTCCTGTGCTACAGTTTTATAAACAAATAATTAAAAAACAGTAGTTTTTTTTTGTAATAAAATATTAGAATGGGAAGGAATTTTCATTATTTTAGTTAAAGCTGCGGTTTATTCTGCTTAGATTTTGCCTTCCGTCCCCAATGTCAACATGATAACCAGATATTAACCGCTTCTGATATTTTTTTCATTTTTTTGTTTTGTTTACATGTTTAACCACTTCAGCCTCGGAAGGATTTACCCCCTTCCTGACCAGAGCACTTTTTGCGATTCGGCACTGCGTCGCTTTAACTGACAATTGCACGGTCGTGCGATGTTGTACCCACACAAAATTGACGTCCTTTTTTCCCCACAAATAGAGCTTTCTTTTGGTGGTATTTGATCACCTCTGCAGTTTTTATTTTTTGTGCTATAAACAAAAAAAGAGAGACAATTTTGAAAAAAAAAAAGCAATTTTTTAAAAACTTTTTGCTATAATAAATATCCCCAAAAAATATATAAAATAACGAATTTCTTTCTCAGTTTAAGCCGATATGTATTCTTCTACATATTTTTGGTAAAAAAAAAATCGCAATAAGCGTATATTGATTGGTTTGCGCAAAAGTTATAGCGTCTACAAAATAGGGAATAGATTTATGGCATTTTTATTATTATTATTATTATTTTTTTTTACTAGTAATGGCGGCGATCTGCGATTTCTATTGTGATTGTGACATTGCGGCGGACACATCGGACACTTTTGACACTATTTTGGGACCATTCACATTTATACAGTGATCAGAAGGGAAGGGGTTAACACTAGGGGTGATCAAGGGGTTAAATGTGTTACCTAGGGAGTGATTCTAACTGTAGGGGGTGGGGACTCTCAAGGGGGGGGACCAATCAGTGTTCCTCTGTACTGGGAACACATAATCGGTCTCCTCTCCCCTGACAGGACGTAGATCTGTGTGTTTGCACACATAGATCCATGTCCCGGCTCTGTTCCTGGCAATCGCAGGTGCCCGGCAGACATCGCAGCCGCTGGGCATGTGCATCGGCTCTCGAGTGACGTAGCAGGCGCGCCCGCGCCCCCTAGGCGGTCGGAAAGCCCAGGACGTCATATGATGCCCGCCCAGGATAGGAGATCCCTCCTGCGGACGTCATTTCGCTATGGGCGGGATGTCAAGAGCTTAAAAATGATTTTTGGCCTGATGATTATATAAAAACCCCCCAAAACAATATAAATTGTCTGAAAGCAGACATCCTAGAGCAGGGGGGACAAACTCAATTTCATTGCAGGCCACATCAGCATTATGGTCGCCCTTAAGGGGCCGGTTGTATCTGTAAGACTATGGTAGATGTCCAGAGCACCCCACTCCCCCTTAAATCAGAAGTCGAGCCCCCCCCCCATCCTCCTTAAATCACAGTGCACCCTCTTACTTTGTGCTGCTGCCAGGAAGAAGCTGGAGGCGGAGCTGGGAAGCAGAGGGTGCGGGGACTGAAGGAGGACCAGAGTAGGGATGGAGTCTGCTGAATGCTGAGATGAGGGGGAGGCAGAGACAAGGGGGTGCTGCGGCTGCACAGAGAGGAACGGGATCTGTAGAAGGAATTCTGTCCTCCTCTCTGCCGCCAACTGCTGGGATGGGATATGGGGTAGGGGCAGAGATGAGCCTCTACGGGGGTGCAAAGAGAATCACGGGATCTGGTGGAGGAGTTCTGTCCTCCTCTCTGCTGTTGACTGCTGAGACAAGGTGAGGGCAGAGACAAGGGAATTGCAGGAGAGCTGCGGGGGCCACATGAAATGGCTTGGAGGGCCGGATTCCCCCCCTCCCCCGCGGGCCTCGTGTTTGACACTTGCCCTAGAGAATAAGATAGTGGTAGTTCCAATTTTTTTATATTACTTGATTTTAGTACAATGGTTTATGAAATGCAAAATTACAGTAAACATATTCACTAAGTTAATATAAGGGGAAATAAATACAATATAGTACACAATAGATACCCAGCATGTAAAACTTTAAAAATGTATGCCTGTGAAATAGCAACAAACTTCAGAAACCCCATATTTCCCATAGGTGATGCTTTAAATACTGTACAAATCATCAGTTTGGGGTTTAAATGTGAATAATGGCCTAGCACGGTTATATATTGCCGTTTTCGTACATATGCACCCCAACCAATGTGGTATTGTATGTATGTGTGTGGGGATCTATTTTTCTTTGTCACCTTAGCAATACTAAGGCTCCATTCATACCTAGGCGTTTGGAATCGCGGACAGAATCGCTGTGATTCTGCCCACGATTCCAATGCCATTACTTCTTAACGGTACCCCAATCGCGATGCTTCTTTTTTCTGTAAATTTTTTTGGGCGACAGGTGTCCTGCAATTTTGTTTGCAAGGTTTTGCTGCAATTTGTCGCGCTGCAATTGGGGTGCCATAGGAAGTAATGGCATCGCAAATGCGTAGGCATTTTGCCGTGATTTGAAATTGCGTGCAGAATCGTGGCAATTCCAAACGCCTAGGTATGAATAGAGCCTAAAGTTGTTTGTTATTTTAATTAAAAAAAAATGTTTACCTGCTCTGCGCACTTCTATAGCACAGAGCATCCCAATCCTCTTCTCGGATCTCCAGCCGGTGCTGTTTGCTCCTCCTATTCAGTGTCTGCCTCCGTAGCATGCGCTTGTTATGAGAGCAGGCATGTGGGCTCCCTCCCGAGCCGGGCTCTGTACTTCTAGAGATACATTAGTTCTGTAGTTCTCCCACAAAGCAGCTGTGGATTATTTATTCTGGGGACCCAAAGCTTTTTCCAGTTTATAGGCTTCTGCCAGTTTAATGGGATCATGTAAAAGAGTCTCAGACATTTGTGGTTTTCTGACATGAGTCTGTAAAACATTTCTGAAGAAGCATTTACATTTTGAATTGGATCTTATGCACCGCTATATTGTTTGGAAATTACACAGATGATGGTGGCAGATTATATGGAAATCCCTCCAGGTACAAGGAGAATGCATATGTACTAGGGGTGCAACGGATCAAAAAACTCACAGTTTGGATCGTTGTTCGGATCATTTTCGGTTCAACAAAAAAAAATCTCCCCCACTGTAATATCCACAATCTCCCCCACTGTAATAATATATTTGCAGGGTATTGGCGGGTATATTGGCAGTGTATTGGCAGGGTATGACAGGGCATTGCAGAGTATTGTGAGGGCATTGCAGAGTATTGTGAGGGCATTGCAGAGTATAGTGAGGGCATTGCAGAGTATAGTGAGGGCATTGCAGAGTATTGTGAGGGCATTGCAGAGTATTGTGAGGGCATTGCAGAGTATTGTGAGTATTGTGAGGGCATTGCAGAGTATTGTGAGGGCATTGCAGAGTATTGTGAGGGCATTGCAGAGTATTGTGAGGGCATTGCAGAGTATTGTGAGGGCACTGCAGAGTATTGCAGAGTTTTGGCAGGGGGGGAGAGAGAAACCGCGTCATGAGATGACGCCGGTTTGTTACAAGTGATCGCTCAGTCATTTCACGGAGCGATCACGTGGTAAACGGCCGCCGGGTGTACCAAGATGGCCGCCGCTCCGGAGCTAGGCCGAAGCCGCGGCCTTTCCTATGGCCGAGGCCACAGAGCGATCTGCGGATCGCGGGTGTCCGATTCGCGGAGGTTGATCCGCATGGATCACGGATCAATGACGATCCGTTGCACCCCTGATATGTACTGTGTATGACAGGGCTCAAAATTTCAAGTCCTGAGCTACTAGCCAGGCCTTAAAGGAGTTGTAAAGGCAGAAGGTTTTTTATCCTAATGCATTCTATGCATTAAGATAAAAAATATTCTGTGTGTAGCAGCCCCCCCAGCACCCCCTAATTACTTACCTGAGCCCCATCTCTCTCCAGCGATATTCGCAAGTGTCTTAGCCATCTAGGACTCTCCTCAGGGCGGGCCAGGTTGGGGCTCCATAAAAAAAAAAATGAATGGACACGTTGAGCTGTGATTCGGCTCGGGTGCCCCCATAGCAAGCTGCTTGCTATGGGGGCACTCGACAGGAGGGACAAGTCAGGAGCAGCGAAGAGGGACCCCAAAAGAGGAGGACCCAGACTGCTCTGTGCAAGACCAACTGCACATAGCAGGTAAGTATAACATGTTTGTTATTTAAAAAAAAAAAAAAAAACGAGACCTTACAATCACTTTACCACTTTAATCACTTGCCACCAGTTGCCCCACCTAACCCTTAACCTGCCTGCCCCTAAACACGCTCTCGTAAATCATCTTTTGAAATGACACCGTTAAATGTTTGTAGCAAGGTCCCAGGCCTTCTTCATTCTAATGAGAACCTCCAGGGCAAGAGATAGCTGACATCCTTCTGTATATGGTGATTTGCAAGGTATGGTGGGTGTAATAGTGTAATACAAGGTATATTAATTGTGCACCAGACATTTCTTGACTGCAAAGAGATTTTTATTTCTCTTAAAGTGTTTTTTAACCCAAAAAAATATACATATCCTGGTCCCTTAAAGCAGATTACACAGCACAGTGCTTTTGCTGTGTAATCTGCCCCCCTCGAAACTGTAAAAAAAAAAACCCTGAACCTGCCACTTCCTGTATCCCCTCTCTGCACTGACCACTGAAAATCTGGGCTGCTCAGCCCTGATCACCGTGGTCATACGCTGATGTCCTCTTTGCTCTCCTCTCTCCCCCTCACCCCCATCCTTCCTGCCTGCAACTCCCCCGACCGTGTGTAGGCTCCATCGGACATTTTCAGTCGGAATTTCCGACAAACAAAATTTGAGATCTGGATCTCAAATTTTCCGACAAAACAAAATCCGTTGTCGGAAATTCCGATCGTGTGTACACAATTCCGACACACAAAATTCCACGCATGCTTGGAATCAAGCAGAAGACCCGCACTGGCTATTGAACTTCATTTTTCTCGGCTCATCGTACATGTTGTACGTCACCGCATTCTTGACGTTCGGAATTTCCGACAACATTTATGTGACCGTATGTATGCAAGACAAGTTTGAGCCAACATCCTTCGGAAGAAAATCCACGGTTTTGTTGTCAGAAAATCCTATCGTGTACAGGGCATAAGGGTGTCCTGGCCTCTCTCCCAAAGTTCTGTTAAAGTGTTTGTTAACCCGTATTTATAAGACTATGCCAGACCCTCTATTAGAGGCTGGCATAGCACACTATGGAAGTGGTTTTAAAAAAGCGAGTGTTCTAAATACTGAATTTGAGCTATCTTCAGGCCGGTCACGTGACTCGTGCACGCTTTACAGCTACGAGACATTGCTTCTGCAGAGGAGACGAGTGGCCGCGCAATCTCCCCAGCTGACGTCAGAGGGAGATCACGGCTCCTCCTGCAGAAGACATCCATCGGAGCTGTAAAGTGGCCGCGAGGCATGTGACCGGCCTAAAGACAGCTCGAATTCGGTATTTAGAACTCTAGCCAGTGACCTTTCACGCAATGACAGGTTTCAGTAAGGTCAGAACAGGCAGCTACCTGCAGCTCCAGACTGGAGGGGGGGGCTCGTTTGGGGGAGCGGAAATTTAGTTTTTGACAAATACCTGCTCGCACTTTTGCTCAGATTGCCCGGGCGATTCCATTCAACCCCGGCAGGCGGGGCTGAATGGGAAGCGATTCTCCTCCCAGCGATAAGCCAGGAAACTGTGGGGAAGGGAGAGGAGGGAAGAGGAGAGGAAGAGGAGAGCCAGCCGGATCACAAAGAGGGGGACTCCTATGACACAGCTTGGATGTGAAACGCTGCCCACTGTCAAACAAAGTTCCGCCTCCTATGATAGACAGCACACTGGTCCAATGCCGGGAAATTGAAGTAGTGTAACGTCTATCATAGGAGCCAGGACCTTGTTTGACAGCGGCTGGCATTTCACATCCAGGCTGTGTCACAGAAGGAGAACCCCTCTCTGTGTCATTTGGCCGGCTCTCCTCTTCCTCTTCTCTCCTTTCCCCAATTTTCTGGCTGATCGCTGGGAGGAGAATCGGCTCCCATGAGGCTGCATTGATAGGCACTGGTAGTCTGCGCTGATGGGCATTGATGAGGCTGCACTGATGGGCACAGATGAAGCTGCACCGTTGAGCCCTGATAGGCTGCACTGATGAGCACCAATAAAGTTATTGTTAATATTTATTTTTGTAACTTAATTCTGCATAAAACAAGTAGCACCCTGGTGTTTAGGGTTGCACCTACACTTACCTGCCAGGTATGCTACCTTGGCTAATTGTTGAGGATCAATTGATTTCACTCTAAGTCTGTAATGGCTGCACTTCTCTTTTTTGCCGCTCGGTGCCAGGGCACTTGGTGGCATAAGATAAGGGCACTGCAAGGTCAGATTATGGGTATATAGGGTGCCTCAGCCAATGGACAGGGGTTTTCTTAAATCCCTTGGCCTGCTGGGAGAACCTATATATTTGGGTGCAGTCAGGTGATTAGTGTTCTGTGCCACCTGGACGGCTGTCTGGTTGGACATGTGTTGTATTGACCAGGATGCTAAACCGGAGATTTGGCCTATCCCGGGCACATCTGGCTGCTAGGCTGTCTGAGGGCCTATCCAGAAGCAAGAGAGCAGCGCAGGTTTGGGATTGCGGGTCACCGTCTGTCAGATACTTTCCCTTACTTTTTTGGATCAGTGATGGAAGTGATGCATGTAGAGAGTTCTTTATTTGCATGTATCATACAATTACAACACTAAACATGCAGGCCTGGCAATCTGTAACAATCCACATGCTCAAGGCAAAAAAACACCTTAAAATAACTTTTCTAATGACCCTGCTTAGAGAAAACCAGGATGGCTTTAAATTAAATCAAGTCGATTTAAATCATGATTTAAATCACCAGTAAAAAGGCTTGATTTAAATCAACTCAATTTAAATCATAATTTTTAAAGAGCAACTGTCATATCTGTCCCGTAGCGGCTCCTCCTCTAACCCGCTGTTGACTCGCCAACAGTTCCCATTCACTTTAATAGGACGGCTTGTGATGCGGCAGTGACACAAGAAGGTGAGGGACATGGCGGCAGCAGGTGAGTGGATGCCTGCTAACAGGCGCTGCCATGATGGAGCTGAACGGACAGGTGCTCTTTAAGGACTCATTCTTGCTGGTAGTTAGAATCTTTAATATTTACAAACAAAAAGAAGGCTTCCTATTTAGGATAATAAGCTGTCAGGTTAGTAAATATTCCCAAACTGGGTCTCTTTTACGGCCTGCTGCCATTTTGCTCCTCAAGGGAGTAGTGAAGCACTTCAAGCTATGTGCAGAAAGATCACAAGGTTTATAAGCTGCTTAGGTTTTACTTTTATTTTTACTGCTTGCCCTTCCTCCTCACCCTTAGAGCCTGGTACAGTTGCATTTCTCTTCAAACAATCATACAGTTAGTTTCTGAACTTTGTTTTATCTCATGGTTACTGTGAAATTGTGTGAATGCAATAATGCAGTGCATGTTATCTTGGAATTTACCAAAAATGTAAATATTGCAAAAATATACAGCCTCATGCTACATAACTAAGCTCCATTTCATGCTGAATAAACTAAATGATTAATGTATCTTAAATAGAAAACTATCTTTAGAAATAAAAATAAATTTTGATAAAAATCCAAAAAAAACAGATTTAAATGAAAAAAACATTATTTTTTATTTTTAAAAACATTGATTGTTATCCACCCTGTTCTGCTTAGATTTTGCCTTCCGTCCCCAATGTCAACATTTTAACCGGATATTAACCACTTAACAACCGGCCCATAGCCAAATGACGGCTACAGGGCGGTTGTTTTACTCTGGGAGGGCGTCCAGGGACGTCCTCCCAGAATCCTGCTCTCGCGCGCCCCCTAGGGCGCGCACTCGAGAGCATCCGTGACCGCCGGGTCCAGAGGACCCGGCGCATCACGGATCCTGGTAAATGGCCGCTGATCGCGGCCGTTTACCATGTGATCGCTCCGTCAAACGACGGAGCGATCACATGTAAACAAACCGGCGTCATCTGATGACGCCGGTTCCTCTCCTCCCCTCCTGTGTACCGATCGTTACACAGTGACCGGAGAGGCGGATGGATGGATGGCTGCAGCGTTGTGGGCTGCATCTGTAGTGCCCACAGCGCTGCACAGAGACATCCAGCCATCCATCCATCCATGCTCAGCCATCCCTACTACTCTGCATGCCCTGCAATGCTGTGCAATACTCTGCAATTCCCTCTGCAATGCCCCACAATACTCTGCAATACCCCTGCAATACCCCACAATACTCTGCACTACCCCTGCAATACTCTGCCATACCCTGCAATACTCTGCCATACCCTGCAATAACCCGCAATACTCTGCCATACCCTGGAATACCCCGCAATACCCCGCAATACTCTGCCATACCCTGGAATACCCCGCAATACTCTGCCATACCCCAAAATACCCCGCCATACCCTGCCATACCCTGCAATACCCCGCAATACTCTGCCATACCCTGCAATACCCCGCAATACTCTGCAATACCCCGCAATACTCTGCCATACCCCAAAATACCCCGCAATACTCTGCCATACCCCAAAATACCCCGCAATACTCTGCCATACCCCAAAATACCCTGAAATACCCCGCAATACTCTGCCATACCCCGCAATACTTTGCCATACCCCGCAATACTCTGCCATACCCCGCAATACTCTGCCATACCCTTGAATACCCCGCAATACTCTGCCATACCCTGCAATACCCCGCAATACTCTGCCATACCCTGCAATACCCCGCAATACTCTGCCATACCCTGGAATACCCCGCAATACTCTGCCATACCCTGCAATACCCCGCAATACTCTGCCATACCCTGAAATACCCTGAAATATCCCGCAATACCCAGCCATACTCTGCAATACTCTGCCATACCCAGCCATACTCTGCATTACTCGGTGATACCCAGCCATAGTCTGCAATACTCGGTGATACCCAGCCATACTCTGCCATACCCTGCCATACCCAGCCATACTCGGCGATACTCTGCAATACTTGGTGATATCCAGCCATACTCTGCCATACCCAGTCATACTCGGCGATACTCTGCAATACCCAGCCATGCTCAGCCATACCCAGCCATGCTCAGCCATACCCAGCCTCTGTATATGACCAGGCTGTGGAAGTCTCACACATGTGGTATCGCCGTACTCAGGAGGAGTAGGAGAATCTATTTTGGTGTGTCATTTTTGGTATGCACATGTTATGTGTTAGAAATATTGTATAAATGGACAACTTTGTGTTAAAAAAAAAAGCATTTTAACCACTTCCCGCCTTCCGTCATACAACGTCCTTGACTTTGTGTGGGGATATCTGAATGATGGGTACAGCTACAGGCATCATTCAGATATCATCTTTTTCAGCCGGCGATTCCCTACACCATAAGAATGATCATAGCGGCTGTTCCACTGCTTGATCGTTCTTACGGGAGGCGAGAGGGGACGCCCCCCCCTCCCGCCGCCCTCCGTTGCTTCTACCGACTCACCGCTGCGATCGAAGCCAGGATCTTTTTTTTTAATTTCAGGAACAGCCTAGAGGTGAGATGTGGGGTCTTATTGACCCCATATCTCACTGTAAAGAGGACCTGTCATTAGAGGTCGACCGATATATCGGCCGATATTTGGCTTTTTTTACTTAATCGGCATCAGCCGATTGTGCTGATAAAAACAGCCGATTATAACTTCAGCTGTGACTTGCAAATGACTTCTGTAATAGAAGTCAATTGCAAGCTGTTTAAAGTTTGTCTTCTCTCCTCCCTGGGCAGCCTGCCAAATCTGATAAGAAGATACATTTGTATCTCTTCGGGTTCTTTTTATCAATAGACTGAACTCCGTGGAGAATTTCTCAGTTTAACCATTTAAAGACTAAATCTTTTTTGACATTTGTTGCTTACAAGTAAAAATCCTGTATTTTCTGCTAGAAAATCAATTGGAACCCCCAAACATTATATATATTTTTTTTAGCAGAGACCCTAGGGAATAAAATAGCAGTTGTTGCAATATTTTATGTCACACGGTATTTGCGCAGCGGTCTTTCAAACGCAATTTTTTTTAAAAAAAATACACTAATTAAAAAAAAAAAACAAAACAGTAAAGTTAGCCCATTTTTTTTTTTTTTTTTCGTCCAAAAGTTTTGATTACCTGTTTTTGTGTTTTTAATATTTAAGATATAGTTATTTTTTTTAATCTAAATTCTACATACAAGTGAACTGATTGGAGGTTTGTTTTGTTCAATAAATGTTTAAATGTAAAAAATTTTCTGTATCACTTATTACTTAAGATTGCTTTCACACTGGAGCAGGCATGCGTTGACGGTAAAACGCTGTTAGTTTTAGCGGCGCTTTACCGTCATTTTAGCGGCGCTATTCGGCTGCTAGCGGGGCGCTTATAACCCAGCTAGCGGCCGAGGGGTTAAATATGCCCCTGAAGTGCTGCTGCCAAAACGCTATGCAGGTGCTTCGGCAGCAGTGCGCATTCATTTCAATGGGCAGGAGTGGTGGAGGAGAGGTATACACCGCTGCAAAGATGCTGCTTGCAGGACTTTTTTTTTACATCCTGCCAGCGCATCGCCTCAGTGTGAAAGCACTCGGGATATCACTGAGACTGCAGGGGAGCCGTTTTACTGGCACTTTACAGGCGCTATTTTTAGCCCAAAAGCGCCTAAAAAAATGCCCCAGTGTGAAAGGGGTCTAACTGTTAGATTTTATGAGATGAAGGGGGAAAAAAAAAGAAAAAAAAAAAAAAAAATCGGCCTAATATATCGGCCCAAAAAAATCGGCATCATATATCGGCCATCGGCCACCGCGATTTCTAAATATCGGCATCGGCATTGGCCAGAGAAAAACCCATATCGGTCGACCTCTACCTGTCATGCCATATTCCTATTACAAGGGATGTTTACATTCCTTGTAATAGGAATAAAAGTGATCAAAAAAATTTTTTTTTTTGGAAAAAAGTGTCAAACTAAAATAAATAAAGTAAAATGAACAATAAAAAAAAATAAAAATTTTTTTAAAGCGCCCCTGTCCGTGTGCTCGCATGCAGAAGCGAACGCATACGTAAGTCCCGCCCACATATGAAAACGGTGTTCAAACCACACATGTGAGGTATCGCTGCGATCGGTAGAGCGAGAGCAATAATTTTGGCCCTAGACCTCCTCTGTAACTCAAAATTTGTAACCAGTAAAAAATTTTAAAGCGTCGCCTATGGGGATTTTTAAGTGGCGAAGTTTGGCGCCATTCCACAAGCGTGTGCAATTTTAAAAGGTGACATGTTAGGTATCTATTAACTCGGCGTAACTTCATCGTTCATATTATGCAAAAACATTGGGCTAACCTTACTGTTTTGATTTTTTTTAAAGCAAAAAACTGTTTTTTTTCCAAAAAAAACGCGTTCGAAAAATTGCTGCGCAAATATCGTGCGAGATAAAAAGCTGCAATGACCGCTATTGTATTCTCTAGGGTCTTTGCTAAAAAAATATATAATGTTTTGGGGTTCTATGTAATTTTCTAGCAAATAAATGATGATTTTTACATGTAGGAGAGAAATGTCAGAATTGGCCTGGGTGCTCAAGAACGCCTGAAGGTGCTCCCCTGCATGTTGGGCCTCTGTATGTGGCCACGCTGTGTAAAAGTCTCACACATGTGGTATCGCCATACTCGGGACTAATAGCAGAATGTGTTTTGGGGTGTAATTTGTGGTATGCATATGCTGTGTGTGAGAAATAACCTGCTAATATGACAATTTTGTGAAAAAAAAAAAAAAGAAAAAAAAAAAAACTTGATTTTGCAAAGAATTGTGGGAAAAAATGACAACTTCAAAAAACTCATCATGCATCTTTCTAAATACCTTGGAATGTCTTCTTTCCCAAAAGGGGTCATTTGGGGGGTATTTGTACTTTTCTGGCATGTTAGGGTCTCAAGAAATGAGATAGGCCGTCAGTACTTCAGGTGTGATCAATTTTCAGATATTGGTACCATAGCTTGTGGACGCTATAACTTTCACAAAGACCAAATAATATACACTAATTTGGGTTATTTTTACCAAAGATATGTAGCGGTATAAATTTTGGCCAAAATATATGAAGAAAAATTTTTTTTTACAGATTTTTCGGTCTTTTTTCTTTTATAGCGCAAAAAATAAAGAACCCAGCGGTGATTAAATACCACCAAAAGAAAGCTCTATTTGTGTGAAAAAAAGGACAAAAAATTCATATAGATACAGTGTTGCATGACTGAGTAATTGTCATTCAAAATGTGAGAGCACCAAAAGCTGAAAATTGGTCTGGTTATTAAGGGGGTTTAAGTGCCCAGTGGTCAAGTGGTTAACCAATTCAGATACTTCACCCTGGAGAAAACTCTTAAAAAAGAGCTTTGTAAAAAATATATGATTTTGTAGAAGGTAATAATATGAGTGAGCAATATGATATTTCTTTGAACTTCTTCTGTAAATATTAGTGATCCCTTCATCATAACTAATTTTATGTTTCATGCTGATTTTAATGATGGCCCTGTGTATAAAATAATCTTGTATAGTCCATTAATCCTTCAATACTGACCGTGGCATTCTTAGCAGTATTGATAATCTAGGGCTTTTAACTTTATTGGATTCAAGCCCAGCTGACTAGGATTCTTTCGATAATACCTTATTTAAGCTTTTCGAAAAAAAGAGAAAATAAACACTCCGATGCCGCGGACACACGACCGGACTTTCCATCAGAAAAGATCAGACGGAATAATTTCATCGGATATTCCGATCGTGTGTGTGCTTCGTCGGACTTTTTTTTTTTTTCAAAAATTCTGACGGACCTAGAAATAGAACATGTTTTAAATCTTTCTGACGGAATCAATTCCTATCGGGCCGAAAACTACACAAGGGCAGCTATTGGCTACTGGCTATTGAACTTCCCTTTTCTAATCCCGTCGTACGTCATCGCGTTCTAAACGAACAGACTTTGGTGTGATCGTGTGTAGGCAAGTCCGTTTCAGCGGAACTCCGTCGGAAAGACTGTCAGAGTTTATTCTGACGGAAAAAACGGTCGTGTGTACGCGGCATTAGATGGGCCTTTCATACGTACAAAGTGACACGACTTTGGACTTATATGTGTTTGATATCTAATCTAACAAAAAGTGATAATGGCTGCTGATGAATCAATTACGCCTTAATATTTTATATATCTTATGATATCTCTGGCGTTGAACTTTGCTGGAACATGTGGGTATTGCATGCATGGTTCCTATTACAACGCTTAGTAAGGGCGTCAACTTGCCCCTTCTATGTTTTCTTTATAATGTAATATAATATTGTTTTAATAATTCACCCATATGATCTATTAGGGGTGGGGCAGCAGAAATATGAACAAAGGCAGAAAGATCTTGCTTTTGGGATGCTTGTAAGATATAAGAATGCAACAAGTGGCCCAACACACTCTGTGCATCCAGAACTAAAATTGTCCTATGAGCCCACAATAGCACCTCTGTGTGACTTTTTCCTTACAGCCTGGTTGTGGAAAGTTCCTGTCGGGTTGGTCTACCATCAACCAGTAAAGAATCCCTCTTCCTTACTGGGGGTTCACTGACCTGGTGGTAGCCATGTGTGAAAGTTGCTTCTTAGCTGCTCCTGGGCTACTTTAGAATCATTGATCCTCCCAGACGTAGACAGTGGTAACTGGAGAATGGCTTTGTTGACATCCAGTCTCAATATCCTGATGCCCCAAGAAGCCCTTCTGTCAACGAAACTGGTTGGGCTGAGCTGTACGTTTCTGTTATCGCACATTTTACATGTTTGGATGTTTTGTGGCGGCCGCCTTCCTTTTTTACCATGCAATGCTGTTTTTACTATGGATACGTGTATGTGCAATACTTCATATTAAATGCAACCCTTAAAGTGTTTGTTAACCCAAAAAAAAATACAGATCCTGGTCCCTTAAAGCAAATTACACAGCACAGTGCTTGTGCTGTGTAATCTGCCCCCCTCTAAACTGTAAAAAAAAAAGTCCCTGAACCCTCCAATTCCTGTATGCTCTCTTTGTACAGACCACGAAAATCAGGACTGCTCAGCCCTGACCACCGTGGCCTGATTGCCTCCCTTCGTCATATACTGCTGTCCCCTCTGCCCTCCTTTCTAGCCCCCTCCTTCCTGCCTGTCATCTCCCCCTTTGTGTCTCTGCCCCCCCCCCCCCCCGCCGCTATTCTTAAAAAAAAAAAACTTAAAATTGTCACTGCCAGCCCCCCCTAAAAAACGAGTGTTCTAAATACCGATTTTGAGCTGTCTTCAGGCCGGTCATTCGCATCCGCTTTACAGCTACAAGACAGAGCTGCTGCGGAAGGAGACAAGCGGCCACTTAATCTCCCCGGCTGACGTCAGAGGGAGATTATGGCTCCTCCCACAGAAGACATTCATCTGAGCTGGAAAGCATCTGCGAGTCATGTGACTGGCCTGAAGACAGCTCAGAATTGGTCTTTAGAACACTTGTTTTTTAAAACCACTTACATAGTGTGCTATGCCAGCCTCTAATAGAGGGGCTGGCATAGTCTTACAAATATGGGTTCGCAAACACTTTAAGAGGTTTTACACTATCAAGCGTTTTATGTTTTATTTGGATCTGACTACACGATCGTCATTTGGGTGGAGTCCCCTGGATGCTCTGGAGCTGTTCCTGACATGGTTCCTTTGTATATCCCCTGCTGATGACCCCTACTGGGACATATTCATTAAGCTCTTTGGTAAGAGTCCAACCTATTGTGGTAGTGGTGTGTTCACTTGGTGAAGGTATTGGATAACCTTATCCACCGTTGAATAATGGAGTTTGCCATTTGACTATTGTGGTCCATTTGAGAGACTGATTTTTCTGGACTGTTTATTTATAATTTTTTTTTCCCAGTATTTTTAATAACAATCAATGTAGTGCAACACACCTTTGTTTTTTGTGGTAATATTTCATAATTGTGGTGCTGCTTTTTTTCACACTGAATTATCTTTTCACATGCGCAGTATTATTTTTGTATTTATTTTCTATTCAATATCCTGATATCCAATTCACAAATCATAGTGAGGTTGGGGAATCGTTCTGTTGGACTCTCATCCCATTCCTGAACCCGTGTGTCAATGCATAATAGATGCTTAGGTGGAAGATTTCAAATGCCATAATCCTTGGGAGTGAGCACATTATTAGTGATGATATTCCAGACACAGCATGAACATGGATTTCCCAAATCGTCTTCCAGGACAGCCCATGAGATAGGTACCTCTTCCAACAGGAACAGGAAACACCAAATGCACTTTAAAAGGAAGCTTCTCTCCTGAACGGGTCAGGTTTATTGTGTTTCCTCTGGATGGAGATCACCTGGAACCTGGGTGAGGGAGGCCTCTGTTTCTCCGGCTATCCTTTTTTTTTTTTTTTTTTTTTTCCATATACATCTTTACCTACCTGGCTCCAGCAGGTAGTAGGATTTTCTGCAACATTGCCCTCCCAGGACTGCTCAGTACAGGAAGGAGGTAGCTTGGTTCCCTTTCTCCTTCTGTGCCTGGCGAAGACCATCTCTGGAAGTGCCACACCCCTTTTGACATGGGCCAGCACAGGCAGTGTGGGTTCCCAGCCTGGGTGTCTGGGTGCATGCACTGCACTATAGGACACTTTGTGGTGGGGAAGTACACAATAGCCCTTGAGAATTTAATATAACGAGGTCCACCATATCTATGATATTTTTGGTCATCCCGGGGGTGGTTCCTGTTCCTGTTAGAGGAACTAACTACCTTATATCTCATGGGTAGAAATGGGCTCGGGCGTGTTCGGGATCCCACCTGCCCTATCCCGCCAGGAAGCCAACACTGCACACGACTAATCACAGGCAGTGAGACATTTCCTGGTCTGTGCAGCTGCGGACCGGGAAATGTCTCGCTGCCTGTGATTAGCAGTGTGGAGTGTTGGCCTCCTGGTGGGATCGGGCAGGTGGGATCCCGAACACGCCTGACCCCATTCCTACTTACGGGCTGTCCTGGAAATAGAGTTTCCGGTAAGTCTAACGTCGGTTTTCATTGGTTAGACATTGGGAAGGTTCCATTCACGCATCCCAGTCTTGGCTTGAATATCAAACAGTAAAAAATCATTATGTATGAAAGATATTTCTTCTGACATTGGTACATAGAAGATTGTATGTCTACACTTTTTGTACGTAAGGTGACAGAAAATCTGCTAATCATATTGCATGTTGAGTGGTTTCTAGTCCTTTAATGCATTTCTAGTAAATTGATTATTTGAAACGCTTGAATCCTGAGTGGCCCATTAATTCTGCTAAAGTAGAGATATTGACAGTATTCCCTCAGAAAATCCTGTGCTTCTCTTCAAAGCCATTAAGTGCCAGTTAAAGATTTCTGTTTCCCAATTTTCAGGACATTTTATATCTAAAAATTAAAAGTAGATTATATATATATATATATATATATATATATATATATATATATATATATATATATATATATATATAATCCTAATACCCTGAACAAATATATATTTTGGGGTTAGCATCAAATGGCAGGGATCCCCAAATAAAAGGTCAAGCACATGTGAAGACAAGAACAGACATACAAGTCTATATTCTATGCCTGTTCATGGATTTCCTGCCCCGCTGTAAATAATATTCCTTTATGCAATACATCACAAGGCAGATATGAAAGTTTCCAGATTAAAAGTGTCCCAAAGGTGTGTTTTGTCTCCAAAAGCACAGACAGATTTTCATACACTCCCCTTGCTAAAAACTCGCCTCCAGTTAAACATATGTAGGGTGTCAGTTAGCTGCCAAAAGTTCAGTTTAGGAGGAACCACAGCCTGGACGTATTATAAAACACATCCAAGATTATTACCACTATATATAAAGGTTCCTTTGTTGTATTTTTGTATGGCCCCCAGCCTGCTGAAGCCCTCCTTAGGGCTCCCTACCTCCTGTAGTGTCCCACAGCTCCCCAACCTCCCACATTGTCCCCCAGAAATCTTATCCCTCACAGGACCACCAGGTCTGCTGTAGAGTGCGCTAACCCAGCCTTTTTCAACCAGGGTGCCTTAAGGTTTCTTCAAGGGTGCCTTGGCAAAATGCCTAAAAATGTATAAAAAATTATAAAAGGTGCTTCAAGCCTACCTTTTTAGTTACATAAAGCCACGGGTTTTCATTATGCATCATTACGACTTTCTAGACACTGGCATACTAACAACCAATGATGTCATCAGTTAAAGGGGTTGTAAACCCTTGTGTTTTTTTCACCTTAACCATTTCATCCCCGGAAGATTTGCCCCCTTAATGACCAGGCCATTTTTTGTGAATCGGCGCTGCGTCGTTTTAACTGACAATTGTGCAGGTGTGCAACTTTGTACAAAAACAAAATTGATGTCCTTTTTTCCCTACAAATTAAGCTTTCTTTTGGTGATAATTGATCACCTCTGCGATTTTTATTTTTTGCGCTATAAACAAAAAAAGAGCGACAATTTTGAAAAAAAGCAATTTCTTTCTCGGACATCACGGGACACAGAGCCACAGTAATAACTGATGGGTTATGTAGGTACCACTAGGTATTGGACACTGGTCACACCCTAATCAGGAAGTTCAACCCCCTATATAATCTCTCCCCTTCCAGGGATACCTCAGTTTTTACGCCAGTGTCTTAGGTGTTGGACGTGCAAAGATGTCCTGTGCTGAAGCTCCAAAGGGAATATCCTATATCCTATACTGGGGCAAGCCAGGCGAACCGGATCCATTCAAAGTGTCTTTCATGGCCGAATTGGATGGTACCCGGGCCTCGTGTCCGAAGAAACTAGGTTTTACCTGTAACGCTTCTCTTTTTAGAGAGCTGGACCCCGCAGATCACAAAATGGCTTTAAACCTCCTAATTTCTGGCTGGGTGCTTTACAGGGCCAGAACTGCAGGATCCCCCTACTCGTAGGGGGCCCCAGTGTCTGACGGTTTTTACAAACGGAGCCCACCGTAAGAGGTGAAGATTGGGTCTGTGTATACAGAAACCTGCGGCTGGATAAGGTAAGAGGAGATTCCACAGAATTTTTGAATTCTAGTGGGTTTTCCCCTTTAAGGTAAATGCATGCTATGCCTATTGTGACCACCGGGGGCTGCCAAGAGCACAAACATTCTCATGCTTGATTCTGTCTCGGCGTTCGCTGCACAAGCTCTTCCGCCGGCTCCAGGTAAGATGGATGGGGGGTTTTCTCATCTGGAATGTTCCCCCCCAGGCTAGGGGCAGGCTTCAGGTATGCTGTAAGGCGGTTTTAGACCGCACTGTCGCCGCCGCTGCCGCCGCCGCCAAGCCGCCTTTGCAATACAGGGCCCATCACTGCCGGCCTCCTCCTTCCTCCCCCTCCCCCAGCCTTCCTCAATGCTTGTCAGGAAGGGTCGGCTCGCGCGGGAAGCGATCGTTTTTCAAAAACGAGGGGGGGGAGGGGCGTCAGCACAGCGTCAGCGTGCTCAGACGCCCACAGTGCCAGAAAGCATGGCTATTTAAAAGCACACTTTACAGGTGCTCTGAGCCTTGGAGGGACACAGAGCTGACAGTCACATGTAAGGTGGGACACAGGCATTCTCCTAGCCTGCATTTACTAAGGGAACACCAGACTGGGCATTTGGTAGCAGGGCTTTGCCAGACTACATCGCTCAGCAGTCAGTGTTCATTTTTGGATACCTCACACCTTGTTGCTTTGCACTATGGGTAGAAGAGGTTCAAGTACCCCCAGAACCAGAGACACTGGGGGATCTCGTTCAGGTTCTGAGGACCCCCTGTCTGCTACACCCTCCCCTCCTGAGGGGCCAGGGACGGCTAGCCAGGGAGAGCCGTTGGGGTCAGGGGCTACACCTGCTTCTGGCACTTCAGCCCCTGTATACATTACGCAGGAGGTTTTTTCCTCAACCAATTCTGGGTTAGAGGAAAGATTAATGGCCGTGATTACATCTTCACTCAGTGGAAGAAAACGCACTAGGCCTTCCTCTGTTTCCCAAGACCCTCAGACAGAGGAGCTCTGGGATAAAGGAGACGAATCCCTTTCAGAGGATCGGGATGGGACGGATGATTCCTCTGCGGAGGAATCAGGTGGAGAGGGACCCTCTTCGACTTCCCAAGAGGAGAAGGTCTTAGTACAGATCCTTACTGGATTGGTCCGCTCCACATTTAAGTTGCCCGTACCTGAGTCTGTTAAGGAATCTTCATCTTCTTTAGGGTCGCTGAAACCTTCTCAAACGGCACATGCTTTTCCTGTTCATAATTTACTTGAAAAGCTCCTTTATTCTGAGTGGGATCACCCAGATAAGCGATTCCTTCCGCCGAAGAAGTTTTCAACACTTTATCCTATGGAAGAAAAATTTATTAAGATGTGGGGAATGCCGGCCATTGATGCGGCCATTTCCTCTATAAATAGTAGTCTGACTTGTCCTGTAGACAATGCACAGATGCTCAAGTATCCTGTGGATAAAAAGATAGAATTCTTATTGAAGGATGTTTTTTCCTTAGGAGGATCAGTGGCCCAACCTGCAGTAGCAGCGATTGGAGTCTGTCAATACTTAAGAGACCATGTTAAGCAGGTCATCAAAGAATTACCTGAACAGCAGGCCCAGGGGTTTGCTAACCTTCCTGCGGCCTTATGTTATGTTGTTGACACCATCAGAGATTCTATCATGCAAACCTCTCGCCTTTCACTTGGGTTGGTGCTAGGGTTGTCCCGATACCACTTTTTTAGGACCGAGTACAAGTACCGATACTTTTTTTCAAGTACCGTATATACTCGAGTATAAGTCGTTCCGATAAGTATAAGTCGAGGCCCTAATTTACTACAAAAAAATGGGAAAAACTTATTGACCCGAGTATAAGACGAGGGTGAGAAATGCACAGCTACTGTAAGTGGAAAAGAGGGTCAACAATGCCAATTTGCAGCATCACTGTGCCCATTTGCAGCCTCACTGTGCCCATTTGCAGCCATAGGTCCCCTGAACTTCAAACTCGGTAGTTAAGGGTTCCTAGATGCCCCCTAGCTGCAGCCAAAATTTGGGGTCTCTGAACCCAAAGGGTCCCGAAATGACATTGCTGCAGATGGACACAGTTGACTGAATTTGAGGCCCTGTATCTCGGGGCCACTTAGTGCTAAGAACCCCACATTTGGTGTGCGAACCCAGTGGAACTAGCACCATAAAATTTCCAAAGCTGGGGTTTCTAGCACCAAGTGGCCCCGAGATACAGGGCCCAAAAAATCAGTTCAGAAAATGTCAAGCATTTTTTTGCAGCAGAGAATGACATTTTCCGAACCGGGTTTGGGGCCCTGTATCTCAGGGCCACTTGGTGCTAGGAACTTCAGCTTTGGATATATTAGGGTACCAGTTCCACTGGGTTTGCACACCAAATTTGGAGTTCCTGGCACCAAGTGGCCCTGAGATATGGGGCCCCAAAGTCGGTTCAGAAAATGTCAAGCACTTTTCTGCAGCAGAGAATGACATTTTCCGAACCGATTTTGGGGCCCCGTATCTCAGGGCCACTTAGTGCTAGGAACTTCATCTTCGGATATGTTGTGTTACCGGGTCCACTGGGTTTGCACACCAAATTTGGGGTTCCTAGCACTAAGTGGCCCTGAGATACGGGGCCCCAAAGTCGGTTCGGAAAATGAAATTTTTTGCTGCATAAAAGTGCTTGACTCGAGTATAAGTCGAGGGGGGCACTTTCAGCACAAAAAAATGTGCTGAAAAATTCGACTTATACTCGAGTATATACGGTACTCGCCGATACCGATTACCGATACTTTTTTTTAATGTCATGTGACAGTGTTTTTTTTTTGCTATTTTTTTTGGGGGGGGGGGGGTGAACGTTGTATGTGTGTGTGTTTTTTTTTTTGTTTTTTTTTTACAATTTTTATTTTTTCCAATAATATTTTTTTATTCTTTGTTTTTTTTTTTTTTTTTAATCAGCCCTTTTGGGGGGCTTTGGTGAGATATCAGGGGTCTTAACAGACCTCTGATATCTCCCCCTTGAGACAGAGAAAGAGACAGAGGATTGAGATTCCCCAGTCCCTTTCTCTGCAGCGTCAGCTGCACTGAGAATCAATGGAGAGAAGACAGCAGCTTCTCTCCATTCATAAACTGACACATTGTAATCACAGGAGATTACAATGTTTCAGTTATGTGAATGGACAGAGTCAGCTGACTCTCTCCATACACAAAGGAAGGAGGAGGGGGACGGAGGAACGGAGGGGGAGAACGGAGGGGACAGATAAGGAGAGAGGAATGCAGGGGACAGATAAGAAGAGCAGAACGGAGGGGGACAGATAAGGAGAGAGGAACGAAGAGGACAGCGGAGAGGCACAGAGGAAAGGAGGGGGCACGGAGGAGGATGCAGTGACAGTCAGCTGTGAGCAATCACCGCTGTCTGTCACTAAAGCTGGTGAAAGCCGCTGGGGGAGAATCTTGTAACTCCCCCACGCGCCGATCACAGCTGTCTTCCAGGTATCGGGGGAAGCATCGGGAGCATTTGCCCGAGTACAAGTACTTGGGCAAATGCTCGGTATCGGTGCCGATACCGATACTAGTATCGGTATCGGGACAACCCTAGTTGGTGCATATGCATAGAATCTTATGGTTGAAAAATTGGTCAGCCGAAGCACCATGTAAGAAGCTCCTGGCTGGGTTTCCCTTTCGTGGTGAAAGGTTGTTTGGAGAAGACTTGGATAACTATATCAAGAGAATCTCTTGTGGGAAAAGCACTCTCTTACCTGTTAAGAAGAAGAGTAAGCGTCCCTCTTTTAAACGGACTCTTTCCCCAGCGCCAGGGGCATCAGCCTCCAGGCAGTCACGACGGCCTCCTCTGTCTGGGGCAAGAAACAAGAGTCAACCCCAGGGACAGAAGAAGTCCTGGGGGAAGAAGTCTTCTAGACAAGACACTAAGGCCTCTTCATGAAGGGGCGCCCCGCTCGCTCGAGTGGGGGGAAGACTGCTGCAGTTCTCAAGGCTCTGGCAGGAGGACTTCCAGGACAGATGGGTAATCTCCACGGTAACCTTAGGGTACAGACTGGAGTTCCAAGAATTTCCCTCTCCTCGTTTCCTCAGATCAGGTGTACCCAGAGAAGAAGCAGTTGCTCCTTCTAGCGATAGAGCGACTTTTGTCGCAAGAGGTCATTATGGTGGTTCCCACAAGGCATCAAAGATTGGGCTTCTATTCCAACCTTTCTATGGTCCAAAAACCAAATGGGCATGTCAGACCCATTTTGGATTTAAGAGATCTGAATCGATTCCTAAGGATACAGTCCTTCCGTTTGGAATCAATTCGGACTGTAGTCTCCACCCTGCAGGGAGGAGAATTTTTGACATCAATAGACATCAGAGATGCAGGCCTACCTGTGCCCATTTTTCCTGCTCAGCAGAAGTGTCTGCAGGCAAAGATCACTGCTCTAAGGGAGCTGATTCTGACAGTCAGGACCAAGAAGGGTCCTTCTGTCTGCCTTTGTATGAGGCTGCTGGGGAAGATGATGTCTTCATTCGAAGCAGTTCCCTATGCTCAGTTCCATTCAGGACTGCTGCAACACAGTATTCTGTCGGCCTGGAACAAGAAGGTTCAGGCATTAGACTTTCCAATGCACCTGTCGCATGCGGTGCGTCAGAGCCTCAATTGGTGGCTCATACCCAAAAACCTGCAAAAGGGGAAATCCTTTCTACCGATTGCCTGGGATCCTCTTGCAGGCGGGATGGATGCGTTGGTGATTCCGTGGCATGGGTTCTCACTGATTTATGCATTCCCTCCTATTCTGTTACTGCCACGACTCCTTCGCAGGATCAGGCAGGAAAGAAAGTCGGTACTTCTGGTGGCCCCCGTTTGGCCCAGAAGGACTTGGTAGGCAGAAATAGCAAGGATGACGGTGGGTTCCCAGTGTACCCTACCGGTACGCCCAGACCTGTTATCTCAAGGTCCAGTGTTCCATCCTGCCTTATAAACGCTAGATTTGACGGGTTGGCTATTGAGACCCATGTTCTGAAAAGTCGTGGGCTTTCAGGTCCTGTCATATCTACCTTGATCAATGCAAGGAAGCCAGCTTCCAGAATGATTTATCATAGAGTCTGGAAAGCTTATGTATCCTGGTGTGAATCCAGGGGATGGCATCCCAGGAAATATGTCATAGGTAGAATTCTTGATTTTCTACAATTAGGATTAGAGATGAAGCTGGCCTTGAGTACCATCAAGGGCCAGGTCTCGGCCTTATCAGTATTGTTTCAACGGCCGCTTGCTTCGCATTCTTTGGTCCGAAACTTTATGCAGGGGGTGATGCGTCTTAATCCTCCGGTTAAGGCGCCCCTAAACCCCCGGGACTTGAACTTGGTTCTGTCGGTGTTACAGAAACAGCCTTTTGAACCAATATGTCAGATTCCTTTGGTCTTGCTGACGAGGAAACTAATTTTTCTGGTAGCCATCTCTTCTGCTAGGCCTCTATGGCTCAAATCTGCAAGGCCGCAACCTGGTCTTCAGTCCATACATTCACCAGATTCTATCAGGTGGATGTGAGAAGGCATGAGGATATCGCCTTTGGGCGTAGTGTGCTGCAGACAGCGGTACAGGGTCCTCAGGTCTGATAGCACCCTACTTGGTTGTGATTCCCCCCCCCCCCCCCCCTCAGTTGTCATTGCTTTGGGACATCCCATCAGTTATTACTGTGGCTCTGTGTTCCGTGATGTCCGAGAAAGAAAATAGGATTTTTTATAACAGCTTACCTGTAAAATCCTTTTCATTCGATGGACATCACGGGACACAGAGGTCCCGCCCCTCTTCTAATATACTTATATTGCTTTGCTACAAAACTGAGGTATCCCTGGAAGGGGAGGGATTATATAGGGGGTTGAACTTCCTGATTAGGGTGTGACCAGTGTCCAATACCTAGTGGTACCTACATAACCCATCCGTTATTACTGTGGCTCTGTGTCTCGTGATGTCCATCGAAAAAAAAGGATTTTACAGGTAAGCTGTTATAAAAAATCCTATTATTTTTTTACTTTTTGCTATAATAAATATCCCCAAAAAATGTTTTAAAAAACAAATTTCTTCCTCAGTTTAGGCCAATATGTATATTTCTACAGATTTTTGTTAAAATTGCAATAAGGGTATATTGATTGGTTTGCGCAAAAGTTATGGCGTCTACAAAATAGGGGTTATATTTATGGCATTTTTATTCAAATTTTTTTTTTTTTTTACTAGTAATGGCGGTGATCTGCGATTTAATTTTTTAATTTTTATCGGGACTGCGATATTGTGGGGGACAGATCGGACAATGTTTTGGGACCATTGACATTTATACAGCGATCAGTGCTGTCTGTTTAAATTGCGACCGCCGGGCACGCGCATTGTCTCCGGCGATGCACCGTGGGTGGGCGTGCGTGCGCCCCCTAGTGGTCTGAAAGCGAGCCGACGTATAGCTACGACGGCTCGCCCAGGGGAGCCGACCTGCCGCAGGTTGACTGCGGCGGCTGGTCGGGAAGGGTTAATGCATCCTATGCATTAAGGTGAAAAAACTTCTGTCACTGACTAGCCCCCCTGTTTTACTCACCTGAGCTCGTTCGTTCCCACGCCGGAGATGTGCTCACCCTTTCTGCCCATTGTCTCGGCTCTTGATTGGATAGATTGATAGCAGCACAGCCATTGGCTCCCGCTGCTGTCAATCAAATTCAATGATGTGGGCTCCGACGGGGCGGGGCCGAGTCTGGCATTCTGTGTCTATGGACGCAAATACTGGACTCAGGAACCTGGCAGCACAGTAACCCTGAGGGAGAGCGCTTCTCCTAGGGGGTTTCCTGTTGCGGGGAGGAGCCATGAGCGTCGGTGGGGGCCCCCAGAAGGCGAGGATCTGGGCCACTCTATGCAAAAGGAACTGCACAGTGGAGATAAGTATAATATGTTTGTTATTTAAAAAAAAACAAAAAAAACGAGGGTTTACTAACCCTTTGATAAGGAGGATGTCTTTTGCTTTCACAGTATCCTTGTTTGACCCTCCTGTGCCCCTCACCCTCAGCACTGGGGTCACATTAACTGACTGATGGAGAGAAATTGAGAGAGAAGAGAAACATAGTACTACTAGTCAGTACCAGTGTGCAAAAGTGTACAGTTGTGCTCATAAGTTTACATACCCTGGCAAAATGTATGATTTCTTGGCCATTTTTCAGAGAATATGAATGACAACACAAAAACTTTTCTTTCACTCATGGTTGGTGTTTGGCTGAAGCAATTTATTATCAATCAACTGTGTTTTACTCCTTTTAAATCATAATGACAACAGAAACTACCCAAATTACCCTGATCAAAACTTTTCATACCCCAGTAGTTTATACCGTGAATTGCCCCCTTTAACATCAATGACAGCTTGAGGTCTTTTGTGGTATTTGTGAATGAGGCTCTTTATCTTCTCAGATGGTAAAGCTGCCCATTCCTCTTGGCAAAAAGCATCTAGTTCCTGTAAATTCTTGGGCTGTCTTGCATGAGCTGCACGTTTTGAGTTCTTCCCAGAGTGGCTCTATGATATTGAGGTCAGGAGACTGAGATGACCACTCCAGAACCTTCACTTTATTCTGCTTAGCCAATGACAGGTCAACTTGGCCTCGGAGGCTCTGAAGAAGAAGGTGCCACCTTCAAAACGCGTCAGCCAGCAGCGGTCTGTACGTCTTGTCCATAGGTCTGGAGACTGCCATCGGTGGATCTATCACCACCATCATTAGACCACTTATGCATGATTTTCATCTACCCTTGTGAGTAGTAACCTTTACGTGATCTTTTTTAAATAAACTTTTTTAAGGATAATGCACAAGGCCGGTGCGCCCTCTCTTTTCTGTTTTTTGCTTGTGTTTTGGATCATTGTCATGTTGGAATGTCCAACTACGTCCCATGCGCAGCTTCCTGGCTGATGAATGCAAATGTAGCTCCAGTATTTTTTGGTAACATACTGCATTCATCTTGCCATCAATTTTGACCAAATTTCCTGTGCCTTTTGTAGCTCACACATCCCCAAAACATCAGCGATCCACCCTTGTGTTTCACAATGGGAATGGTGTACCTTTTCATCATAGGGCCTTGTTGACTTCTCTCCAAATGTAGCGTCTATGGTTGTGGCGAAAAAGTAAAATTTTGGTTTCATCACTCCAAATGACTTTGTGCCAGAAGGTTTGAGGCTTGTCTCTGAGCTGTTTGGCGTATTGTAGGCGGGATACTTTGTGGCATTTGCATAGTAATGGCTTTCTTCTGGCGACCCGACCATGCAGCCCATCTTTCTTTAAGTGCCTCCTTATTGTGCATCTTGAAACAGCCACACCACATGTTTTCAGAAAGTCCTGTATTTCCCCTGAAGTTATTTGTGGATTTTTCTTTTTATGCCCACAACAGTGCCAATCAGTGCACCATCAGTAATGCCTGTCAGTAGCTCCTCATCAGTGCTGCCTATCCAGTGCCGCCTATCAGTGCAGTCAATGCTGCCTATCAGTGCCGCCAATCAGTGCCCATCAGTGCCCATCAGTGCTGAAAGCCAAAAATTGTCCTGGGCAGGAAGGGGGGAAAGTGTCTGCTATGGAAGTGGTTGAATTTCACTTGCCACACTTAGGCCTCATTACTGCCAGACCTGTTTAATCAAGAAATCACATAAATAGAAGCTGTCCTGAAGCACCCTAATAGATCACAAAAAGCCACACGTCATGCCACAATCTAAAAGAATTCAAGAACAGATTAGAAACAAAGTAATGTACATGTATTGGTCTAGGAATGGTTTCAAAGCCATTTCTAAGGCTTTAGCACTCCAGTGAACCACGGGGAGAGCCATTATCCACAAATGGAGAAAACTTGGAACAGTGGTGAACCTTCCCAGGAGTGCACGGCCTACAAAATTTACTCCAAGAGCATGACGGCGACACATCCAGGAGGTCATGAAAGAACCCAGATCAACAACTAAAGAACTGCAGGCCTCACCTGCCTTGGGTAAGATCAGTGTTCATTATTTAACAATAAGGAGACTGGGCAAAAATTGCATCCATGGGAGAGTTCCAAGACCAAAGCTGTTGCACATTTACCAAGAAACATCTTGATTATCCCCAAGACTTTTAGGCAAATTTTAAGTGGACTGATGAGACAAAAATTTTACTTTTTGGAAAGTGTGCGTCCCTTTACATCTGGCATAAAACTAATACAGCATTTCATAACAAGAACATCATACCAACAGTCAGACATGGTGGTGGTAGCGTGATGGTCTTTGGCTGCTTTGCAGCTTCAGGACCTGGATGACTTGCCATAATTGATGGAACCATGAATTATGAGCTCTACCAGAAAATCCTAAAGAAGAATGTCCGGCCATCAGTTTGTGACCTCAAGCTCAAATGCACTTGGGTTATGCAGCAGGACAATGATCCGAAACACAACAGCAAGTCCACCTCCCAATGGTTCAAACAAAGCAAAATGTAGGTTTTGGAGTGGCCTATTTAAAGTCTGGACTTAAATCCAATTGAGATGCTGTATCATGACCTTACACAGGTCGTTCATGCTGGAAAACCCTCCAATGTGGCTGAATTTAAACAATTCTGCAAAGAAGAGTGGGCCAAAACTGCTCCACAGCAATGTGAAAGATTCATTGCCAGTTATTGCAAATGCTTGATTGCAGTTGTTGCCGCCAAGGGTGACACAGCAGTTATTAGGTTTAGAGGGCAATTACTTTTTCACATAAAGCCAGGCAGGTCTCTCCTCCAATGATCAGACTTGTTCTGACCCCCCCCCCCCCCCCGCACAGCCTTTCACTGGTAAGTTAGTGATTGTAAAGTCTCTGTTATAAAAAAAACTGTTATACTTACCTATTCTGTGCAGTTGGTTTTGCACAGTAGCCCAGATCCTCCTCTTCTAAGGTCCCTCTTTGCTGCTCCTAGCCCCTGCCTTCTGTTGAGTGCCTCCATAACAAGCAGCTTGCTATGGGGCACCCGAGCCGAGCTGCAGCTCCGCTTGTCCACTTAGACATGAAGCTGCCGTTCGGCCCCACCTCATCTATCTCCTGATTGGCTAACTGACTTTGACAGCCGCGGGAGCCAATGGCGCAGCTGCAGTGTCTCAGCCAATCAGGAGGGAGACAGCCGAGGAACTTGTGGACAGAGATGGAGGTGCTTTGGAGGCTGCTGCACACAGAAGTTTTTTATCTTAATGCATACAATGCATTAAGATAAAAAAACCTTTTGCCTTTATAACTCCTTTTAAATCGGTAGTAAACCGCCACTAGAATAAAAATAAAGTGTGCCTCTGGTTGCGAACCGAATCAGTTGTGAACCGAGGCAAATTTTCCCATAGGGTTCAATGTAAATCGGGTTAATTGATACAGTGTACATAAAATTATGAAATATATGTACAAAAAAAGGATTTTAAACATATGACATACGGTCTTTTACATTAAGCTGACCTCTTTCATGTGTACATCTAAAAAGAAAAAAAAAAAAACTATAGCTCCTCCTTAATCCTTCTTTGAAAAAATCCCATACCCAAATTTAAATGAATAATCTTGGGGCCAGAAAACAGCACTGTGCATCCAGGAAAAGATCATCTGAGCACATGATTATGTTGTAGAATTAATTTATTAAAACTGTTTTCCATGATTCCCAATTAAGTGAGCCCACCCTCAAAGTATTCGGGGGGCATAAACCCCTATCTGAGTGGACTGGTTCGCCTAAGACTCTCATCTTGCTCTGCTCTTCTCAATTTGAAAGTGTCAGAACGGGGAAGATGGCCGCGGCTCGTGTCCGTGAACCGAAGCAAATTTTAGTCAACACTCCTGTTCGCGAACCGAGTTGTTCACGAACAGAAGAGTTCGTGAACCGAGGTATCGCTGTTTAAATGAATCGGGCCGTGGTAACGTCACTCCCTCAGCTCTGGCACAGAGCTCTGAAAGTACGACACGGGGATGCCATCCCTTTTAGAGCACATTCGCCGGTGACATCGCCTGAAGCATCCCTTGTGAATATCTTCTAAATGGTGCAAGATTAGGAGATATTCACTTGTACCTATAGGTAAGCCATATTATAGGCTTACCTGTAGGTACAAGTTCAAAGCTTTAAAGTGATTGTAAAGTCAGTGGATTTGCACAGGGCAGCCTGGATCCTCCTCTTCTCGGGTCCCTCCTCGCTGCTCCCGGCCCCTCCCTCCTGTTGAGTGCCCCCACAGCAAGCAGCTTGCTATGGGGGCACCCGAGCCGCAGCTCCGTGTGTCCATTCAGACACGGAGCTGCCATTCGGTCCCGCCCCCTCTCTCTCCTGATTGGCTAACTGACTTTGACAGCAGCGCGAGTCAATGGCACCACTGCTGTGTCTCAGCCAATCAGCAGGGAGAGTCTCGGATGGCCGAGGGACTCGTGGACATCACTAGACAGAGATGGGGCTCAGGTAAGTATTAGGGGGTGCTGGGGCGGCTGCTACACAAAGAAGGCTTTTTATCGTAATGCATAGAATGCATTAAGAAATAAAAAAAAATAAAAAAACTTCTGCCTTTACATCTCCCTTAAGTGTTCTGCTGTTTCTCCTCCCCCAGCTCTCTTGAGCTCTTTGTGTAGCGGAGAGGGTATTTGAATGAATAAAAGGTATTTACATTTTTTTTATTTATATGTAAAAACAAACATTTATCTTTCATTTCTATTTTAAATTAAATGGATTATTTTACAAGGTGAGGGTTCACATGTCAAAAGGGTTTTGATTGAAGCTGGACAGATGTTACCCTGTCCAACATTTTTTGCAAAATGCCTACCCATCTATGAGAAGCATGATTGGATGGTCAGTCAGTAGGGTTAGAAGACACAAAATTATCTATTTCTGGTGTTGCTAAGCTTATCGGGGGCCCATTCACTGTATCCACCCGCTACAGTGCTTTGTTTTAGCATGCAGTCTAGTGTCTGTTACAGATGGTGAGGGGCGGTGTGATGTGTTGTTTCAGCACATTGCACTGTTCACTTTTCCTTTTTTTATTGATTGAAGTGTGACACATTTACATTTACGGTACCATCTGATGCAGAAAAATGCAGCATGTCTGCATTTTTTGCACCGCATATAACACTAACATTATGTTATGAATGGGGCAGATAGAAAATAATTGTTTTTCTAAGTGATCTAGAGGTGACTGGCATTGATTAGTTTCAGAAAACGACATTTGTTGTGTATATAAGTGTGAACATTTTCCTATATCATAAAATGTTGCTGTTTATGTATATTTTATATATAGAGTCAACCTGTGTGTAATTTATTCTCAGTATAAATACAGCTGTTCTGTGAAGCCTTCAGAGATTTGTTAGAGAACCTTTATGGTCCGTACACACGATCCGAATATCGTACGATAGATCGTACGACTTTTCCCGCTTAATAGTCGCAAGTAGAAATTGAATAGGTAACTAAAGTCACGAAAATTCTCATACGACAGAAAAAAAAATCAGAAATGATGTCATATGTTGTAATGTATTTGTATTGTATTTTCAGACGACCACTATTATGACTAAACGAAAATCGTACGATCTGGTATCGTACGAGGAAAATTTTTGTGCTTGTCCGATAATAATATCGGATGAACTGTCGTGATCGGCTCTCGAAAGTAGTGTACACACGATACGAAAATCGTACGATTCTTCCTCGGACGACAGTTTTTGTATGATATTCGGATCATGTGTACGGGCCATAAGTGAACAAACAGCATCATGAAGGCCAACGAACACACCAGACAGGTCAGGGATAAATTTGTGGAGAAGTTTAAAGCAGGGTTAGGTTATAAAAAAAAATATCCCAGGCTTTGAACATCTCATGGATGTCAGAAACCATAAAATCAGGCCAAGACAGAAGTACAGTTAAATCACACTTGTTTAATAATGAAAGTAAATAGGACAAACGTAGTCAAAACTTAGCCAAAGTTTGGTAACAGGAACGGACAGTCAACCAAGCCAGAAGTCGGGGTCAATGTAGTGGAACAGCAAGCAGGATCTGGAGCCAGAATGGATGTCAGCAAAGCAAGTCTTGAACAGGATCGCAGGAGATAGTTTCTGTGACGTTGACCAAGGCGAAGGCAGAGCTCCTCTGGACTGGACGGCTTAAGTAGGCAGGACTGACGAGCAGGATATCATTAACAGCTGAGTAACTGTGGAGAGATGGGAGCTGGGAATTAGCCGACAGGTGAGCGGCCAGCTCAGAGAAGGAAGGGCTGAGCCCAGCCCCGACAAAGGAGCACTGTTCAATCCATCATCTGAAAATGGAAAGGGTATGGTACAATTGCAAACCTACCAAGACATGGCCGTCCAACTAAATTGACAGGCCGGGCAAGGAAAACATTAATCAAAGAAGCAGCCAAGAGGCCCATGGTAACTCTGTAGGAGCTACAAACATTCACAGCTCAGGTGGGAGAATCTGTTCACAGGACACCGATTAACACCCTACAAATCTGGCCTTTAAGGAAGAGTGGCAAGAAGAAAGCCATTGTTGAAAGAAAGCCATAAGAAGTCCCGTTTGCAGTTTGCGAGAAGCCATGTGGGGGACACAGCAAACATGTGGAAGAAGGTGATCTGGTCAGATAAGACCTAAATTGAACTTTTTGGCCTAAAGCAAAACGTTATGTGTGGCAGAAAACTTTTCTTCAGCAGGGACAGTGAAACTAATCAGAGTTGATGGGAAACCTGTTAGAGTCTGCAAAAGACACGAGCCTGGGGCAGAGGTTCACCTTCCAGCAGGACAAAGACCCTAAACATACAGCCGAAGCTACTATGGAATGGTTTAGATAGCATATTCATGTGTTAGAATGGCCCAGTCAAAGTCCAGACCTAAATCCAATTGAGAATCTGTGGCAAAACTTAAAAATTGCTGTTCATAGATGCTCTCCATCTAGTCTGACCGAACTTAAGCTATTTTCTCAAAGGAGAATGGGCAAAAATGTCACTCTCTCTAGATGTGTAAAGCTGGTAGAGACATCCCCAAAAAGACTTGCAGCTGCAATTGTAGCAAAAGGTGGTTCTACAAAGTATTGACTCAGGGGGGCTGAATACAAATGCACGCCACACTTTTCACATATTTATTTGTAAAAAAATTTGAAAACCATTTATCATTTTCCTTCCACTTCAGAATTATGTGCCACTTTGTGTTGGTCTATCACATAAAATCCCAACAAAATACATTTATGTTTTTGGTTGTAACAAAAACAAAATGTGGAAAATCAAGGCACTATATGCTCTGTTTTTATGCAGAACACACCAGAGTTTTCAATAAAATGGCTGTGCCACTTTTCTGGAATTAATTACTCTTGTTAAAGGAGAGGTTTGGCTAAAGTTTTTTTTTGGCTATTCTTCTCCTGTGGGTCACAGGAGTGCAGTCAGTTCTGCACTCCTATTACACGTTTTCAGCCGACAGCGGGCTAAAGCTCACTGTCGGGTGACATCACCATATGGTCAGGATCTGGCCAGAAGACTGGCATGGCAGCTGACGCGAGCCGCTGAGAGCCCGAGCCAACTGCTCCTGCCCTCTCCACACCCCAGCGCTCCAATGAGCGATGGAGGGACAGAGCAGAAAGCCAGAGACTCACAGTCACCGGCTCTCTGCAGGCTTAGGACCGAGAGCTGAGCGATCAGCGGTGTTTGATTGCTCAGTTCATGGTCTTAGAGGTGGCAGGGACAGCTGCAGCTGGGATCAGTGCTGCAGCCATCTCGGCGAATACGTTATTTATTTATTGGTGATTCAAAAACGTCTTTTTAACCACTTAACCACGAATCCGCCGCAGAGACCACTTTTATCTGAAAGCCGACCGCCGCACGAAAACGTGGACACCGGGGTTATGGCAGCTAGCTCGGCAAGTGGTTAATATGTTGCGCCCAATTCAAAAAACATCTGACAGCAACTAGTGCGTCGGATTCAGGTAGTTCTAATTTGCTCCAGTGGGACACACCACCTGCACCAAATTCTAAATAAAATACTGACAGTTCATATCTTATGAAAGTGGAGCTAATTAAGACTAACTTTCCTTTGGTGTACAGAGACAGATTTGGCAAAAGTGTCTTGCCTGCGTTCTAAAAGTGGTGTAGCAAATTCAAGTGCAAGTTCTAGACGGGTACATAGATGTGGCGCTAGCTGCGTCACTTTTAGAACGCATGAGAGACACTTCCTCAAAATCAGTTTTTATAAATTCCAGGGCATGAGTTTTTTTTTATTTTTTTAAATGAGCTTTTATGTTGAGCCTACGTTGATCTCTGCAGATGAACACAACTCCAAGGACATGGTGTGAAGCTCCAAACCTGTTTATACAAAATCTTGAATAACTTTCTACAGTTCATGTGTTGCGAGATAATAACCTTTGAGATGTTTTAACATTAATATTTCACTCTGAGGTCCACAAAGCCTGCCCGGCCAGGGTTTTCTGAAGTCGGGTAGAGGACAGATACAAGTGCAGGCATTTTCCTGGCATTGAAACATAGGATATGTCTGTTTATGAAGCTGTGCAGGCCGCCACTTACCCTGTACGGTTTGTTTAAATCTCCTGCACAGGTTGGCCGCTTCTCAACTCCATATTTTATTGCTCTGTTTTTGTGTACTGATGCAGGAGCCCTGTTTTTGAAATATGTTCCCATCTGGTTATTGTTCTCTGTAACCTTTGTGTATTTCCCTTCTCATGTCTCTAGCAATGTTTCCATTGTTGACGTTGAACGCTCAGCAGGCTTGCTAGGTGATTTGCAGGCCGTCACGTCAAAATACCTTGCATATGAAAAAAAAGAAAAAGAAAAAATTCTGATATTGTGAAAAGATATTGTAAAGTGCAGTCTTTGTTTTTGCAGTTCAAGTTTCCATCTGTGTGAGGCATGGGAGTGTGTTGCAGTGTGCATGTCAATGCAGGACAACCTGCCTGAAGCAATACATTAATACAGGTATGAATCCAAGATCAACAGAAATCATCTATAAAAGTATATCTAAAAAATTTTTTTGTTTTTTTTTGTTTTTTGTTTTGGATAGAGTGGAGAAGAATTACTCAGGTCTGTACCCTTGTTAAGGAGAGTCACCTTATTTATCCTGTTTACCATTATCCCTAAAAGTAAATTTAAAGTTGTTCTAAAGCCTTAAAGGGGTTTTAAACCCTTACAGACCACTTTGTCCTACAGGTAAGCCTATTATAAGGCATACCTGTAGCTACCCTGGATATCTCCTAAACCTGCACGGTTTAGGAGATACCCCCTGTATTTGCATGTGCCAACTTCATCGGCGCATGCGCACTGACACAAACTGAAGCAATGGCACGTACGTGCTATTGCTTCAGTGGTTGTGCCATTACCGCGCGCATGCGCGAGAGTGACGCCATCGCGGCTTCGGCCAATCACAGCGCCGGAGCCGCGATACCCGGAAGTAACCTCTGGCAGTGATGTCGCCCACCGGAGCGGTGTACGGGCACCGCTGTGAGGGCTTCGATCTCAGGTGAGTATTACATAATGAGCTAGTATGCCATGCATACTAGCTCATTATGCCTTTGTCCTGCAGGTGTTAGTTTTTTTTTTTAAAGTGGGTTTACACCCACTTTAATGCATTCTATGCATTAAGGTGAAAAACCTCCTGTGATGCAGCTGCCCCCCAGTGCCCCCCTTTTACTTACCTGAACCCGGGCTTTCCAGCGACTGGGACAAGCTCACCAGCTCAGGTGTCTCAGGTGCTGATTGGAGAGATTGATAGCAGCGCAGCTATTGGCTCCCGCTGCTGTCAATCAAATCCAATGATGCGGGGGGGGGGGGCGGGGCCGAGTCCTGCTGTCCGTCTCAATGGATGCAGCAGCAGGACATGGGAGCATGCCCGCACGAGTGCCCCGAGGGAGAGCGGCTCTCCAATGGGGCCCTCGAGCAGAGGAGGAGCCAGGAGCGCCGCTAAGGGATCCCAGAAGAGGAGGATTGGGGCCACTCTGTGCAAAACCAACTGCACAGAGGAGGAAAGTATGACAAGTTTGTTTGTTTTTTGTTTTTTTTTAAACCCATTCAGCGATGTGCGCTGCAGTTCCCACCGTTGTCACTTTCCTCATTGGACATATTGATAGCAACAGGATCCATTGGGTCCCGCTGCTGTCATTTAAAAGCTGTGACACGGGAGTTGGGGGGCAGTTGGTTCATTAGACTTTAATGGAGAAGCTGCAGGAAAGCTGCAATTTTTCTGCAATTTTGCGTTTTGCAAAACCCATTCAAAATGCAAAACGCAAGTCGTGGCAAAATCGCAAAAAGTACAGCAAAAAGCAGAGATGGATCAAAAGCAAACTGCATAGGTGTGAACCAAGCCTTGTAAAAAAAAAGCTAACTCTTGTATATGAAGATTTGTAATAAGACCTAGGTGCTAGCCCAGGCTTTTCATAACTGTGACCCCTTTTCTGGGTGTATAGACATTTCTACTTGCCTCTCTATCATTTCATGCAGCCTAAAGCAGTATTAAACCCAAAAGCAAACATTTTGTTACATTGCAGCTTATCAATTCTTGGCTGCATGAGTTTTCTTCTTTTTTTTTGTTAGGCTCTTTTTTTTAATTGCATTTGGTGATCCTGCAAGTAAGTTTGTTTTTCAAAAGAAAAAGCTCTCTTCCAGATGTATCAGTTTACAGGGATGAGACAAAACATGTAATACTGGCAGAGGGTATTATAATGATCGGCTTTTACTTATTCATGTAAAAACAAATGATCTCAAAAGGGGGAAAAAAATACTGTTGCTGTAACTGCTTATAAAGTGTTAAGTGGAGTTTGGCCTCAATTTGTATGTGTTACTAAAGGATAAGTTCACCTTTTGTAAAAAAAAAAATAATTAAAACAATAATGATAAATGCACATCATTTTGCAAGTAAAAAATATGCACAAATTTTTACACTGCAGCCTGGAATGCCGGGATCATTTAGACTCTCAGTACAGCTGTTTGCCAGTACCTCCTGTGCTCTGTAAATGAATGACACGGCTGTGTGGGCGGGGCCCCGCGCAGCTTTTAAATTGTGACAGCAGGTGCAGTCACAGTGGGGGATCAGGTGTAACATGTTACAAAGGGGAACTTGTCCTTTAAATCTACTAGTAAATTTAAAGTGTTTAATGGAAAAATAAAAAAACAAACAAAGGTGTGATACATACCTACTCTGTGCGATCCTCCTCTTCTTGAGTCCTCCACTGGCTCTCTGGACCCCTCCCCCTTGCCTATTGCCCCCATAGCAAGCAGCTTGCTATGGGGAATGCCCATGCTTGCTCCATAAGACACAGAGAGCGTGGCTCAGCCCCCTGCTCCTGCCTCACTGGCTGGGATTGGCAGCAGCGGGAGCCAAAGCTTCTGCTGCTGCATCTCAGCCAATGAGGAGCGAGAAACCCGGGAGAGCCTCGGCTCTCGTGCACATTGCTGGATGGAGATTGGACTTAGGTAATTATTAGGGGAGCTGCACACTGAAGGTTTTTACCTTCATGCATAGACTGCATAAAGGTAAAAAACCTTAAGACTTTACAACTACTTTAACACTTCCCTTCCCCCAGAATGATCGTGCTGCTGTGCCTCCTGTGCTTATTCTTTCAGAGTGGGGGCGCTCTAATACAGGAAGTGTGTTACTGGCCAGATCACCAGAAAACAGAGGGAAAAAGCCTAAAAAGATAAAACAAATGCATCCACCACATCTACTGATTGTTAAGCTGCAATATATAACATTCTTACTTTTGGGTTTAATACTGCTTTGATATTGCAAAAAGATCTATGGTAGTAATTAAAGTGGTGGTTGTAAAGCCACTTTTCTTCCTCCTATAATCCAATGCCAATATATTCTATATAATATATATATATATATATATATATATATATATATATATATATATATATATATATATATATAATTCATCCTATAATACAAGCCAAAGCCGCTGTCTTCCCTGATCTGACAGCTACAGTGGGTGGGGCTGAGAATACCCGGCTGATGTTAGCCGGGAAGAGAGGGGGAGAGCTGCTGGCAATCACGTGAGCGGCGCTCTGAAATTTAGGTATAAAGCGGCATTTTTTTTTTCTTTATAACTAACATACACTAGGGTACAGGGTACATACTTTTATATAACACATTGGATTATAGGAACAAAAAAATAATAATTTGTGCAGGAGGAGGGAAGGGGCGGCCACTGACAGAGCTGACGGGCAAGGAGGGAGGGAGGGGGGAGAGGACGGGGGAGAGAGGACAGAGGAGAGCTGCAGATAGATGTGGATAACAGAGGCACATAAACTGACCACACTGTCAGGGCTCAGCAGCCATGATAAACTGTGGTCAGTTTACAGGGGGAAGGGCAGAACCAAGCAAGATCAACCAGGTATTTCAGGTGATACAAGGGGACAAATTACACTGCACTTGGATCCATTTTTTTTTTTTTTTTTTTTTTTTTTTTTAGGGTAACAAACACTTTAAGTATTAATCAGCTCCATCTAGTGGCCATAAGGTGGGATATCCCAAAGCCACTTTTTTCTTTTTTTTTAATGAAAGAATAACATTTGACCTGTAGAAGAAATAGAGGGAGAACATTTAATTCTGTCGAATTCGCACAGAACAAGTGTACCAGCAGCTTCACCGGATGATTAGTTAAGCAAATTTTTATTATAGATACTGTACACCCCTAAGTGTCAATAAAAAAAAAAAAATATATATATATATATATACACGCACGCACGCACACACACTACATCTCTGCAAAAAAACGGCATTGTTTCAACCCTAGTTGTATGGTGTACAGCTGCCCATTGAGATGAATTAGGAGATGCTGGTGTAAATGGTGGTGCACCCGGGGTTGTGTAAAGAATGTGCACTACAGTGCCTTGAAAATTTATTCATACCCCTTGAAATTTTCCTGTCACGTACCTTACAGCGGAGCCCGAAATGATGAGGGTGGCCTTTTGCACGGTTCCGGTCCAAGCACCCCTGGTGGTGGGTACAGGGAGTGCGAGGGCAAAGAAAGGGTGCAGGTGCCTGCAGGCAGGAGTCTGGAACTTGGAGATATAGGAACCTCTGCTGAGGAGATGTGGAAACTGATCACCAAACTTGTTCAGCGGGAGCCAGATCAGGATCAACTGCAGAATCAGGAACAGGCAGGAGTCGGCAACAGGCTGGCAGCGGGGTACCAAGTCAGCAGGCAAAACCGTAGTCAGGAACAGGCAGGGGTTGGCAACAGACGGGCAGCAGGGTACAGAATCAGGAAGCAGAGCCGTAATCATAAGTTCAAGCCAAGGTCAGTATTGCAAGTAGAGGCAGGTTCAGCAGGCAGGGGAGATCCAAGAGAATGGTCAGAAGATAGCCGGGTTTTCAGGAACAAGGTCAATCAGGCAGAATAACAACAGGAACACAGGAACACAGGAACAAGCTGAAGACAATCCAGCACTGATGCTAGGCAGACTCTCTGTTTATATAGGGTGCTGTGTGCCAGGATTGGCGCCAGCGTGCGTGCGTACGCGCATGCGCATTAGCAACTTAGCACATTGGCACATGCGCGTTAGCAGATTAGCAGTTTGGCACATTGGCGCATGTGCGTTCGCATATTAGCGCTTTGGCACTCGCGGACGCGCGTTAGCGCATTCGCATAGAGGTGCCATTGTGCATGCTCACCCTGGATCTCATTTGCCTCTGGCTATGGTTCCGTGCATGCACCTTTGCATTAGTAGAATGAGGATTTGCAGCTGCTGCATGGAGACGGGTGCTTGCTGTGTGAGTTCTCTGACATTGCCCCCTCCTTAGGGGCAGCCTCCGGATGCCCATTTGAGCCATCTTTTCTGGGTGGGAACGATGAAAGGCCTGTATCAGTCTCTGAGCATGGAGATTGGTCTCAGGTTCCCAGGAATTTTCCTCCGGGCCAAAACCTTTCCACTTGATCAGGTATTGGTTCTGCCCCTGTCGTTTCCTACAATCCAAGATGGCTTCAATCTCAAACTCTTCTTCTCCATCCACCATTATAGCTTCTGGGGGTCCCACTTCACGATCCAGAAAGGGATTCGCTACGTCAGGCTTCAGTAGCGAAGCATGAAACACAGGGTGGATCCTAAATGAGTCTGGAAGCTCGAGTTCAAATGCTACCGGATTAATCTTCCTCTTAACTGGGAAGGGTCCCAAGTATCTGGGTCCCAGTTTCCTGGAAGGGCATGCCAGTTTCAGGTTTGCTGTTGAAAGCCACACACGGTCACCAGTTTTCAGGTCCAGTTCCCCCCTTCTTCTTTTATCAAAGAATCTTTTACTATTTTCCTGTGCCTTGGAGATGGTTTCTCTCAACACCTGGTTGTTGGTAGCAAGGAAGTTTAGTCTATCCTGGACAGCTGGCAAAGGAGAGTCCGGCACTAGTGTTGGCAAAAAAGAGGGGTGGAACCCATAATTGGAAAAGAAGGGTGACTGGTCTGTGGTAGAGTGGGTGGAATTATTGAATGCAAATTCTGCCAGGGGCAGTAGTGAGGCCCAATCTTCCTGGGTGAAGGAGGAAAAACAACGTAGATATTGCTCCAACGTTTGGTTGGTACGTTCAGTCTGCCCATTCGTCTGGGGGTGGTAGGCTGAGGAGAAACTGAGTTTGATACCCAGGGCTTCACACAATGCTTTCCAAAACTTTGACGTGAACTGTACGCCACGATCAGAAACAATGTCACCAGGAATTCCGTGAAGCCTAACAATTTCTTTAATGAACACCCCGGCCGTCTCTGTTGCTGATGGAGTCCCCTTCATGGGGATAAAATGTGCCATCTTAGAAAGACGATCAACCACCACAAAGATGGACGAAAATCCTTCAGAAGGAGGAAGCTCAACAAAGAAATCCATTGCGATCTTATCCCATGGTCTTTCTGGAATGGGCAGCGGTCTTAGTAATCCCCAAGCCTTGTTTTTACTGTTTTTATTCTTGAGGCAGGTTAAACAAGAACTAACGTAATCCCTGCAATCCTTTGCTAGATTGGGCCACCAGAAATGTCTTTGAACTAAGTCCATAGTCTTGTGTCCCCCGAAATGACCCGCCAAAGGATAGTCATGGCAGGCCTGTAGGATGGTAGTGCGCAGGTCCTGTGGTACAAATATTTTATTTCCCTGCCAGTAAAGAACATCTCTTTCTTGCAGGTTCCTGCCTGGAGGTAAGGAAGTTCTCAGGGATGCCTGACGGATCTGCGATACAAAATCGTATTGGGTTAACAGAAAATTTCCAGCTTGCAGGATAGTATCTGGAGCTGATGAAACTTCGGTCTCTGTGAACATGCGGGATAACGCATCGGGTTTGACATTTTTGGACCCTGGCCGGTAAGTGATATGGAAGTTAAAGCGTGAAAAAAAAAGAGCCCATCTTGCTTGTCTGGGTCTGAGGCGTTTGGCAGTTCTGAGATATTCTAAATTTTTATGATCCGTGAAGATCAGTATTGGGTGTGCTGCTCCCTCCAAGAGGTACCGCCACTCCTCCAAGGCTGATTTTATTGCCAACAGTTCTCGGTCCCCCACATCATAATTTCTCTCCGATAACCCTAGTTTTTTGGAGAAGAAAGCCACGGGATGCATTAAAGACTTAGGTCCTTGACGCTGGGACAGGATGGCCCCTACAGCACTCTCAGAAGCATCCACTTCCAGGATGTACGGCAAAGCAGGATCAGGATGCTTTAATACTGGACCGGAGGTAAATAGTCCTTTTAGCTTGTCGAAAACGGAAAATTGTATACTCACCTTTCCGTAATTTTCCTTTCCTATCGCATCTCATGGCAGCATACACCTATGGGTTGTGGCTCCGCCCCCGCAACCTGATAGGACCGCGTAGCTATTAAAGTCTGAGAGAGCCCCTGCCCCAGCATTCTCCGTGTATATATACCTCACCTCAGATGGGTGGGCATTTGTATGCTGCCATGAGATGCGACAGGAAAGGAAAATTACGGAAAGGTGAGTATACAATTTTCCGTTTTCCTGTCGCATCATGGCAGCATACACCTATGGGGAATAACTCGCAAACTGGGTGGGTATGAGCAAAAGATAAGTTTTTTATTTAGAAGGTATTGAGGAGTTAGCCTGAATAATTGCTCTCCCAAATTCTACCGTGGACAATCTAGCGGAGTCCACTTTATAATGAGAGATAAAAGTGGTTTTCGAAGACCAAGTGGCTGCTTTGCAGATGGTTTCGGCTGATACCCTGCAGTAGGCCGCCCAGGAGGTCGCCATTGCCCTTGTGGAGTGTGCCCTTAAGCCCTCAGGTACTCGTGCTTTGTTAGATGCGTAAGCTCTCTTAATGATCTTCACCAACCATGCTGCGATGGTGCGAGAGGTTGCTGCTTGTCCTCTTCTAAACCCATGAGGAATGACCAGTAGGTCCTCTGTCTTCCTTAAATTGCTGGTTGCCAGGAGGTAGGCCTGGATATTCGACTTTATGTCAAGCGGATGTGGATCACCCTGTTCTGTGGATAGGGTGGGGAGACAGTTCTTGGTTAAAGTGGAAAGATGATGACACTTTCGGGATGAAGCGATCCGATGGTTTTAAGACTACTTTGTCTGGATAGAACATCAAGTATGGTTCCTTAGCCTGTAAGGCCTGAATTTCCGATACCCTTTTAGCTGATGTAATTGCTATTAGGAAAGTGACTTTGAGAGTTAGGTCCCACAGGGAAACATTCTCTAACGGAAAAAATGGCTCATGGGATAAGGCTTCCAACACTACTGAAAGATCCCATGTCGGGAAGGAAGGTTTCCTAGGTGGTCTCAGCTTTAGGCAAGCCTTCTGAAATTGGATGATGAGAGGTTCTTGAGCCCATTTCACTCCTGTCATAGCGGATAGGGCTGATACATGTACCTTCAGGGTACTAGACCTAAGACCTTTATCTAGACCTAACTGGAGAAACTCGAGGATCTGAGGAACTGATGGAGATGCCGGGTTCCAGGATTGCTGTTGTGCGACTAAGAGAAAACTCTCCCAGACCCTTTTATAGGTTTTATTGGTCGTGGATTTTCAGGCCTGGAGGAGAGTGTCTATCACTTTCTGGGAGCAACCTTGGACTAAGAACCTAGTCCTTTCAATCTCCATGCTGTTAGATGCAGCCTCTCCGGAAATGGGTGAAGGAGTTGCCCCTGCGACAGTATATCCGCTGTCATTGGGAGTGTCAGTGGTTCTGCTGTGCTCAATTGGAGGAGCGTCGTAAACCATGGTCGTCTCGGCCAAAATGGGAGGACTGCTAGCACTGTGGCTTTCGACCTCTTGAGTCTGAGTAAGAATCTCGGAATGAGTGGTGTTGGCGGAAATATGTACCCCAAACGGAAGTTCCAGTCGTGTTGTAGGCAATCCGTGCCTTCTGCCGATGGGAAAGGAATTCTGGCTAGATATCTCTGGCATTTCGTGTTGACCGGTGTTGCCGCCAGGTCTATATCCGGTATCCCCCAGGTCTGGGTTATGAGGGTAAAGGCTTGGTGACTTAAGGCCCACTCGTTGTTTGATACAAAGGTCCGACTTAGAGAGTCGGCTAGTTGACTTTGGACTTCTGGGACATACGCTGCCGTTAATCCCGACAGGTTCAGCTGTGCCCACTCGAAGACTGGACGGACTTCCCGCATCATGGAGCGACTCCTGGTGCCCCCCTGCCTGTTGATATAGGCAACTGCCACTCTGTTGTCCAATTTTAGCAGGACCTCTTTCCCCCTGAGGAGGGGGCTGAAGGCTAACAGAGCTTGGAAAGCTGCTTTCATCTCCAATATATTTGAAACCACGTTCTGTGTTCTGAATGTCCAAAGGCCCTGGACTGCGTGATGGCGGTAGTGTGCCCCCCAGCCCTTCAGGCTGGCGTCTGAAGTGATTATTTCCTGAGGAAGAGGGACTATATGCCTGCATCTCTTCAGATTGTTCAATCTGGTCCACCACCAGAGTGATTGTTTTATTTCTTTCTGGACTATGATCGGCTGAGACAATGATACCCCGTTCCATTGTTTTAACAATGATGCTTGCAGAGGTCTGGTGTTCCATTGGGCCCATTGTACCATTGGGATGGTTGCTGAGAATGACCCCAGTATGCTGAGGTACTCCCGGGCTGGTAGTGTGGTAGAGGCTAATAACTTTCTTGCCTTCTGAATGAGGCTGGGAATTTTTTCCTGCGGAAGTTCCACCGTATTGAGACGGGTGTCTAGTTCCGCCCCCAGGAATATCATTCTCTGAGTGGGCTGCAGATTGCTTTTCCCCCAGTTTATGATCCAGCCAAAGTTTTGTAGGGTGGTAATCAGAATGGATCGATGCAGTAGAAGGGAATCCTGATTGTCTGCTAGCAAAAGGATGTCGTCCAGGTAATGATGGACCCTCAATCCTTGTTCTCTTAGTAAGGCTATTACTGGCAGTAAGATTTTTGTGAATGTCCTTGGAGCGGTGGAGATCCCGAACGGGAGGCTTCGGAATTGAAAATGATGTAGACCTACCGCAAAGCGGAGAAATTTTTGGAATGAGATGTGAATGGGGACGTGCAGATAGGCGTCTTGTAAATCGACGGAAAGCATCTAATCCCCGATATTCATGGCCCGAAGAATTGACTGGAGGCTCTCCATTTTGAATGTCTCGACTAAGATTGAGCGATTGAGATTCTTTAGATCTAAGACAGGGCGTAGATCCCCCGATTTCTTCTTCACCAGAAACAACGGGGAGTAGAATCCCGTTGACCTTTGGGATATTGGAACTTCCACTATGGCTTCCTTTTGTAACAGGTCTTGGACGTACTTTGTCAGTAGCATCCTTTTTTCCCGAGATGCAGGTAATCTGGTTACAGAGAATTGGTCTCTTGGAGCCCGTGTCTTGAATTTCCATTTGTGGCCAAACTGGACAGTGTCTATCGTCCATGGGTCCTTTATTGTATCCGCCCAGACCTGCTTGAAACTCATGAGTCTGGCCCCCACTAAAGCTGGTTGGGCGGACGCACCTTCAAAAAGACTTTTGTTCCCCTGACGCAGGGGTCTTAGACTTTTGGAGCTTGAGGAATGATGACTGGGGATTCTTCCAGTTCCTCCTATACTCTTTTCCGGGCCTGTAGGATCTGGCCTCTCTGTATTTATCTGGCAGATTTCTTCTAGAAACCGGTGGTCTCTGCTGCCTGGGCCTCCTATCTGAAGGGATGAGTCCCGATTTTCCCCCCGTGACTTTAGAAATAGCCACGTCCAGTTTTTCTCCAAAAAGGTTTACGCCATCAAAGGGTATTTTGCACCAATTGGATTTTGAGGAGGGATCTGCCGACCAGGGTTTTAACCAGAGTGCCCTTCTGGCCATTACTGAGCTTAACATTGCTCTTGAAGTGGTTTTAATTATATCCACAGAGGCTTCTGCGACAAAGTTGCCTGCAAGACTAAGTTCTTGGAGTGCTGAGATAACTTTCTCCTGCTCTATTCCTTCCGATACCAGCTTCTCGGCCATCGTGGACCAGCTTGAGATAGCCTTACCGACGGCAGCCAATGCTATTGCTGGCCTGCAAGCGCCACCTGCCGAGAGGTAGGTTCTCTTAAGATCCAGATCGATCTTTCTATCCAGGACGTCTTTGAATGTGACTGCATCCTCTATTGGAAGTGTTACGTGCCTGGCGAGGCGCATTAGGGAGGAGTCGACCACTGGAGGAGATATTAGTGGGTTGACGTTAGGCTCTTTAAGTGGATAGAGTTTTTTGATAATCTGTTGCTGAGGCCAGTTTTTTTCTCTGGCTTTTGCCACTCATCCTTAATTAGATCCTCAAGTTCCTGAATGAACGGGAAGTTCTCTGGGTCTTTTTTAAGATTTGGAAAGTATTTCCTCACTTTTTAAGGAGTTGCTTTTTCTTCCACCCAGTCGATCGCCTCTTTTACTGACTTCACGAATGGGTCGATCAATGAGAAGTCGAAGCCGGTGGATGCCTCTAGATCATCAGTGTCAGAGAGAGGGTCTGACGTCTTTGATGATGATGGGGCAGTGGATGAGGTACTTTGTATAGGTCTGCTGGCTTCTGGCTCTGCGACTTGTGGTGATGGATCAATTGGTTCTCTTGCCTCTGTTTCTCTGTCCTTAGTTGCCTCAATGAAGCATGTGCGACAGGCCAGTTTGTCTGGAAGTGCTGTAGCACCGCAAATCCAGCAGGAGTTCCCGGGTGGACGGGAAGGCTGGGTGACAGGAGATTTCCTGCGCGCAGGGGATTTTTTGTGGTGGGAGCGACTATGCCTTGATCTTGATCGGCTTCTCCTGCGACTTGAGCGGCTTCTGCGACTTGAGCGACTTCTGCCGCGCTCTGAGCGACTCTGCCTGTGGCTTGAGCGGCTCCTTCTTGAAGGCTCCCCTCGTCTTGAATGTGACGATCTGGAAGACCTGGTGGGGCTGTTCAATTTAAACAGCATTAGTGAGGGCTCTCTTTTTCCTTCTCTTCATACTTACCCATCATCCCCTCTTACCTAGTAGGCTGGCGATGGTCTACCTGGGCAACGGTCTCCATGAAAGGTGATGAATCAACCTATAATTATATAGGTGGCTTAGCATGCATGGGATAGCAGATAGTAAACAAGCAAAGAAAAAAAAACCATCATAGATCTTACCTGGGCGTGGAGATAGCAAGAGAGAGACAGGGTAGAACAGCTGGGTAGAGTAGCAAAAGAAATCCGGTCAAAATTCCCCCTTACAGGCTCAGGAGAGAAGAGACAAGAAAATGCTGACATTACAGCATTTTTAAACTTGCCGCCGTCGCGGGGTGATGACGTCACGCTCGAGCATGCTCAGATGCGCTCTGAGGCCTCCGACGCCATTTTGGAAGCTGGAAAGTGGGATGTCCTGACAAGCTGGAGCTATGGAGACAGACAGGAGGGGAAGTTACCCACAGGTGCACAGAAAGGAGCTGGAGACCGCTGCGATCCATAAACCTGTTTAAGGTTTGTAATGTATTGTAACATACCCCTGAGACCATCAGAGTGGGGTTCCTTCCATTGAGCTCATTTAGAGGCTGTACAGGATAGGACTTCCACCCAGGAGAGGCTAGAACCTGGCTGGGGCGAATGTTTTAGGTAAGGGATGCATGTTTTCGGTACTTGACAGGTGAGGAAAAAAAGGAGAATGCTGGGGCAGGGGCTCTCTCAGACTTTAATAGCTACGCGGTCCTATCAGGTTGCGGGGGCGGAGCCACAACCCATAGGTGTATGCTGCCATGATGCGACAGGAAAGCAGCTTGAGCTGTCTCAGTCCATTGGAAACGGTTTTGTTTCTTTGTGAGTTGTGTAATAGGTGCTATGATACCAGAAAAATTTTTGATAAATTTTCTGTAGAAATTGGAAAACCCGATAAAACGCTGTACCCCTTTCTTGTCGGTTGGAGGTGGCCAGGACATTATAGCCGAGACTTTCTGAGGGTCCATTGCCACACCCCCAGTTGATATTACCAAGCCGAGAAAATGAATGGTCTGACGTTCAAATTCACATTTCTCGGCTTTAGCGTACAATCCGTTCTGTCTCAGTCTGTGGAGAACTTGCTTCACATGGCTACGGTGTAATTCTAGAGAAATTGAAAATATCAGAATATCATCCAGATAAACAATCATGAATAAGTCTAGGAAGTCCCTGAAGATGTTATTAACAAAATGCTGAAAAGTGGCTGGTGCGTTACAAAGTCCGAATGGCATGACAAGATATTCGAAGTGACCAAAACGTGTCCGAAAAGCCGTCTTCCATTCATCCCCCTCACGGATTCTGATTAAGTTGTAGGCACCTCGTAAGTCTAGTTTTGTAAATATTTTTGCAGAACGGAGTCTCTGAAAAAGCTCTGGGATCAGAGGAAGAGGATAGCGATTTTTGACTGTTATTCTATTCAATTCCCTGTAGTCTACACATGGGCGAAGGGAACGATCTTTTTTCTCAACGAAAAATATTCCTGCTCCAGCTGGAGAAGAGGAGTGTCGGATGAACCCTTTCCTAAGATTCTCGTTGATGTATTCTTTAAGGACCAGGAGCTCAGGCTCTGAAAGAGGGAAGATCCTTCCAAAAGAGATTTCTGCCCCAGGCAACAGTTCAATTGGGCAATCATAAACCCGGTGAGGGGGAAGGGTATCTGCCTTCTGTTTGTCGAACACATCCAGGAAGTCATGGTATACAGATGGGACGAGTTTCCGGGTTTCAGATACGGATTTCAAGCAGCCAATGACTGGAACTACATGGTGGGAGGACTTGAGACAGTTCTGGAGGCAGTAGGAGGACTGGAAAATCACCTGGCCGGTAATCCAATTAATTTGGGGGTTATGGGCTTGCAGCCAGGGCATTCCCAGAATGATCGGGAATAATGGGGAGGAGATGACATCAAGGCATAACAGTTCTTGGTGATCTGGCAAAATGTCAGCGGACAAAGGTTGAGTTTCATGAGTAATAGGTCCTGATTTGATGCCTGACCCATCAGCTAGCTGTATGGAGAGTCGCTGTTGTTTGGGTCGCAGAGGAATGTTGTGCTGCTGGACGAAGGCATGGTCAATGAAGCAGCTGCAGGCGCCTGAGTCAATTATAGCCTGGACCCGGAGTGCCCCTTCTGGAAGCTGTAGTGAGACAGGAACAGCAATGTGAGCAGATCTGGTCAAAGTCAATACACAAGAATCGTAAGGAGGGGATTCACACTTACGGGTTTTGTTGGGGCACATGCTTGCATAGTGGCCAGCTCCCCCACAATACAGACAGAGGTTATTCTGACGACGACGCTGCTTCTCCTCTGGTGACAGCGGTGAGCGAAGCAGGCCTATCTGCATTGGCTCTGGGGCTTCAGTAGTGGCAGTGGGTAGTGAGGAAGCAGGAACAGATGGACTTCTAGGTACTTTGGGTAACATCCATATGGGACAAAATTGGCTGGTCCTCTCAGATCTTCGTTCCCTTAAGCGACGATCGATCTGGATCGATAATTGGATCAAATCTTCCAAAGTACTGGGGACCCCAACTCGAGCCAGCTCATCCTTAAGTGCTTCAGAGAGTCCTAGACGGAACTGGTAGCGGAGAGCGGCATCATTCCATTGTGTATCAGAACTCCACCGCTTAAAGTCAGTTACATAGTCCTCTACCGGCCTGCGCCCCTGCTGGAGGGCGTGAAGGCTGGCTTCCGCTGTTGTGGTACGCTGGGGGTCATCATACAACTTAGCCATTTCATCCAGGAAAGAGTCCATGGAATTCAAAACAGGGCTGGCTTGTTCCATCAAACGGTGAGCCCATGTTTGGGGTTCACCCTGGAGTAGTGAGACGATGAACCCTACTTTACTGCTTTCCAAAGAGAAGGTGCGTGATTGTAGCAGGAAGTATAACTGGCACGCATTCTTGAAAGCGCGGAACTTGCTGCGATCTCCCGAGAATCTCTCAGGAGTAGGGACCCGAGGTTCTGGAGGTGGCACCACTACTGTGGGGACCGATGCTGATGTTGCAGGAGCAGAGGGTGGAGGTGCTGTGGCTGTCAGATGTGCTGAGGTGCCTGGAGATAGCGACTCTACTCTTTGTTCAAGTTGACGATAGCCATCTTGTAGGCCCTGGACTGCCTGGGTAAGGGCTGCAATCTGTTGGCACAGTGCTTCCATGGGTGAGGCCCCCCTTTCGGGCTCCATGTGGCTGGATTGTACTGTCACGTACCTTACAGCGGAGCCCGAAATGATGAGGGTGGCCTTTTGCACGGTTCCGGTCCAAGCACCCCTGGTGGTGGGTACAGGGAGTGCGAGGGCAACGAAAGGGTGCAGGTGCCTGCAGGCAGGAGGCTGGAACTTGGAGATATAGGAACCTCTGCTGAGGAGATGTGGAAACTGATCACCAAACTTGTTCAGCGGGAGCCAGATCAGGATGAACTGCAGAATCAGGAACAGGCAGGAGTCGGCAACAGGCTGGCAGCGGGGTACCAAGTCAGCAGGCAAAACCGTAGTCAGGAACAGGCAGGGGTTGGCAACAGACGGGCAGCAGGGTACAGAATCAGGAAGCAGAGCCGTAATCATAAGTTCAAGCCAAGGTCAGTATTGCAAGTAGAGGCAGGTTCAGCAGGCAGGGGAGATCCAAGAGAATGGTCAGAAGATAGCCGGGTTTTCAGGAACAAGGTCAATCAGGCAGAATAACAACAGGAACACAGGAACACAGGAACAAGCTGAAGACAATCCAGCACTGATGCTAGGCAGACTCTCTGTTTATATAGGGTGCTGTGTGCCAGGATTGGCGCCAGCGTACGTGCGTACGCGCATGCGCATTAGCAACTTAGCACATTGGCACATGCGCGTTAGCAGTTTGGCACATTGGCGCATGTGCGTTCGCATATTAGCGCTTTGGCACTCGCGGACGCGCGTTAGCGCATTCGCATAGAGGTGCCATTGTGCATGCTCACCCTGGATCTCATTTGCCTCTGGCTATGGTTCCGTGCATGCACCTTTGCATTAGTAGAATGAGGATTTGCAGCTGCTGCATGGAGACGGGTGCTTGCTGTGTGAGTTCTCTGACATTTCCACATTTTTTTTCATGTTACAACCAAAAACGTAAATGTATTTTATTGGGATTTTATGTGATAGACCAACACAAAGTGGCACATAATTGTGAAAAGGCAGGAAAATGATAAATGGTTTTCAACATTTTTTACAAATATCTGAAAAAGTGTGGCATGCATTTGTATTCAGCCCTCTTTACTGTGATACCCCTAACTAAAATCTGGTAGAACCAATTGCCTTTAGAAGTCACCTAATTAGTAAATGGAGTCCATCTGTGTGTAATTTAATCTCAGTATAAATACAGCTGTTCAGTGAAGCCCTCAGAGGTTTGTTAGTGAACAAACAGCATCATGAAGGCAAAGGAACACACCAGACAGTTCAGGGATAAAGTTGTGGAAAATTTTAAAGTAGGGTTAGGTTATAAAAAAGTTTCCCAAGCTTGGAACATTCTCACAGAGCACTGTTCAATCCAACATTTGAAAATGTAAAGAGTATGGCACAACTGCAAACCTACCAAGACACGGCCGTCCACCTAAACTGACAGGCCAGGCAAGGAGAGAATTATTCAGAGAAGCAGCCAAGAGGCCCATGGTAACTCTGGAGGAGCTGCAGGTCGGAGAATCTGTCCACAGGACAACTATTAGTCGTACACTCCACAAATCTGGCCTTTTATGGAAGAGTGGCAAGAAGAAAGCCATTGTCGAAAGAAAGCCATAAGAAGTCGCATTTGCAGTTTGCCAGAAACCATGTGGGGGACACAGAAAACATGTGGAAGAAGGTGCTCTGGTCAGACGAGACCAAAATTTAAATTTTGGCCCAAAAGGAAAACTTACACTGCACATCACCCTGAACACACCATCCTTACCGTGAAACATGGTGGTGGCAGCATCCTGTTGTGGGGATGCTTTTCTTCAGCAGGGACCGGGAAGCTGGTCAGAGTTGATGGGAAGATGGATGGAGCCAAAAACAGGGCAATCTTAGAAGAAAACTTGTTAGAGTCTGCAAAAGACTTGAGACTGGAGCAGAGGTTCCCCTTCCAGCAGGACAAGACCCTAAACATACAGCCAGAGCTACAATGGAATGGTTTAAATCAAAGCATATTCATGTGTTAGAATGTCAAAGTCCAGATCTAAATCCAATTAGGAATCTGTGGCAAGACTTGAAAATTGCTGTTCACAGACGCTCTCCATCCAATCGGACAGAGCTAGAGTAGAGACATACTCAAAAAGACTTGCAGCTGTAATTTCAGCGAAAGGTGGTTCTACAAAGTATTGACTCGGGGGGGGGGGGGGGGGATACAAATGCACCCCACTTTTCAGGTATTTATTTGTAAAAAATTTTGAAAACCATTAATCATTCTCTTTCCACTTCACAATTATGTGCCACTTTGTGTTGGTCTATCACATAAAATCCCAATAAAATGCATTTACGTTCTTGGTTGTAACATGACAAAATGTGGAAAATTTCAAGGGGTATGAATACTTTTCCAAGGCACTGTATCTGCATGCAGAGCATACATCCGTGCAGGTGCTATACACCAACCCTGGCACAAAACTGTCTACTGCTGAATCTCTTAATCCATCTCAATTGACGGCTGTGCCCTCCTGCTATAGGTACCTAGAGAGTACTGGCTATACAGCCTTACATGCAATAACAATATTTCTTTCTAGAACTGTAAGTCCTGAATATTTGTTGCCCAAGCCAAACAGTAACGTTTCAAAAGACACCTCAGAATAAATCTTATATACTGACAGATCCAGTAATTGTACAGCCTTAACTACCCCCCAGTTTCCAAGCTGCCAAAATGAGATTGATCAGTAGCAGGTCTAACAGCCCACTGGTCGTAAAGCTAATATGCTATGGTAGTTTTTTCATGAATGAATACTCTTCTACTCTTCCAATAAATTCTGTGTACAGTTCAGATTACTTTATATTGTCTTCTATGGTAGATAGTCTACATGTGGGCTCTAAATTCATCAAGTAGAGTGAGCAGTTATCTGTGCAGTTGTGTATGAAGTTACCTGCTATATGTGAATTGAGATATTAATAATCTTGCTTTAGATCCCTAAAACAGGACCATCCCTTTCCTGTTATTTTTATTGTAATCCATCTTTTCACATTCTTTAACTCCATGTGAATATTTTCCTAGAGTGATGGTCATGATTTCAGTAATGCATTGCAGATGTTTCTTCTCACAGGTGTAGTAGATCATATGTAAGCTTTTGACTTTGGTGTTTCACTAATTCTATAGCTTCAAGAGAAGGGGGTAGTGAATAGAAGTTACCATAGACCTGTCACCCATGCTTGACCAGCGAAGTTAAGCTGGCCATACATGGATTGAAGTTTGGCAGGATCCGTGAACAGTCCTGCCGGTGGATCATTTTCATTCGATCAGTGCTTGCAGCCAATCTGATGTAGCCCTGATCATTGTATTCTGATGGCAGTATAGCTCCTCTGTCAAAATACAATGATGCAGCAGGGAGGATTTTCCCATCCATGTCACGTGTGGAGGTGGGAATCGGTCCGTTTTTGTTTTTCATCCAACCTGCTGGCAGAACGAAAAAAAACTGACCAGTGTATGACCAGCTTTAGGGTAGGCAGTATAGATTCAGTATATATGTAAGTATTCATACCTCTTAAAATGTTCCACATTTTGACGTGTTACAACCAAAAACATAAATGTATTTCATTGGGATTTTATGTGATAGACCAACACAAAGTGGCACATTATTGTGAAGTGGAAGGAAAATGATAAATGGCTTTCAATTTTTTTTACAAATATGTGAAAAGTGTGGCATGCGTTTGTATTCAGCCCCCCTTTTACTCTGATACCCCTAACTAAAATCTAGTGAAATCAATTGCCTTCAGAAATCACCTAATTAGTAAATGGTCCACCTGTGTGTAATTTAATCTCAGTATAAATACAGCTGTTCTGTGAAGCCCTCAGAGGTTTGTTAGAGAGCCTTAGTAAACAAACCACATCATGAATGCCAAGGAAAATTTGAAGTAGGTTATAAAAAAAAATATCCCAAGCTTTGAACATCTCACAGAGCACTGTTCAATCCATCATCCGAAAATGGAAAGAGTATGGAACAACTGCAAACCTACCAAGACATGGCCGTCCACCTAAACTTACAGGCCGGGCAAGGAGAGCATTAATCAGAGAAGCCACCAAGAGGCCCATGGTAACTCTGGAGGTGTTGCAGAGATCTACAGCTCAGGTGGGAGAATCTGTCCATAGGACAACTATTAGTCGTGCACTCCACAAATCTAGCTTTTATGGAATAGTGGCAAGAAGATATCCCAATAAAATACATTTGTTTTTGTTTGTAACATAACAAAATGTTGAAAATTTCAAGGGGTATGACTACTTTTTCAAGGCACTGTATATGTTTTATACCTTTTTATGACAATACAGGTTGGTATACCTTACCAATAGACCTGCTACTTACACTTACGTTTGTTAAGATTTTATTATCTATGCGGTAGACCCACCCAGCAAAGCTGGCAATTGGTTACCTTAAAGCTGAACTCCAGGATAAGCAAACAATGTCTAAATACAAGAAATGTGTAATCACCCTTGAATCTTGGGGTGCTCTGAATATTTCTTCTAGATCTGTGCAGTAATCATATGTGAAACTTTGCTTCTGTGCTGGAGCTTCCTGTAATAAAGACCAGTCACTGCTGCTCTCTCTCATTGGGCAAGATGGTTGGTCTTGTCACCACCCCCTCCTGTAGTGTTCTGCAAAATGCATGTAGTGGGTGGGCCTACTGAGCCCCTTCCCACAGCTCTGCTCTCTGTACAGGCTATGGGCAGCACAGTAATGATGTCCCTGCTAATTTTACAAGGTAATATCTGGATTTATAAAGGCATTTGGTGCACCAAAAATAGAATTATATCATTTGTGGCTATTGAGCACAATATTTAAAAGAAATATTCTCCAAATTTTACAAAATATTCTACAATTGGCAAGAGCCAGTCCTGCTGTCAGTAGACTTTACTGGTACCCACATCAGACACAATGCAAATTGTATAAAAATGTATCAAATTTTATTTATACTCATTAAAAAAAAATAACTAACTATTGCGTCAGTACATAACTCTAAAATTAATAAACATGGATTATCAATAATAGCAGATGAGAATACACACACACCTTAAAACACTTTAAATTTTGAGAAAAGAGAATTTTTATGTAAAGAGGTGTCCGTGTGTTGGTCCCTAGTAGGATGTTTGTATTATATGATAATCCATGTTTATTGAGAAAAAAAAAAATATATATATAAACTTTTTTTTTTTTAATACAATTTGCATTGTGTCTCATGTGGGTGCTGCTAGTAAAGTCCACTGTCGGCAGGACTGGCTCTTGTTAATTGTAGAATATTTTGTAAAATTTGGATGTGGCATGGGTAGAGGTCTCCTTTTTTTCCTTTTTATATTTAAAAGAAAGTGCTTGTGCCTGCAGGTCAGCTTTAAGAATAAAATACAAATACACCTCACTATGACAATTAAATATGCGCACGATATAAGCCCTGCTGTGAGTGGAACTTGTTGGGGGCATGGATTTGGGTAGGAGTGAGCATCGCTCTGTTAAATGCAATAAACCTTGGCTGGCGTTGAACGTCTCTGGTGTGAGGCCTGTTATTTGGATTTGGTGGACTACCGTGGATCAAGAGCGAACTCTAGGGCAGAAAATCAAGGACTTTACATGCTGGCCTGTGATTGGTAAAAAGGGTTGGGTTCATGATATAGATTTTTCTACTTAACCGCTGGATAAGATCAAAATACAGTTCAGTTGAACTGTGTACCAATGTAAAAATGTTTCCTTGACTCCATTAGTGGATTTGCTCATAATACATTCCTTTATACACATATAGAACACTTGTTTTCCCAGCATCATTTAGCACAGAACACAAGCCACAAAATCCACTTTTCAGAATTCATCAGTGACATAGAAGGGAACTAACATACAGTAGGTGACACCAGAATCCTACTATCTCAGATCCATGAAGAGGTTTTCCAAGGCTGAAGCAAAGATGGAAGAGACATGGACCACGCTCTTATATTGCGGGAGAGTTAAAGGAGAAGTAGGGCCAAAGCTATTTTGGCTCATGGATCATAGAAATGCAGTTCGCTCAGCACTCTTCAGACCCATTTTCAGCCGACAGCTGCCTAAAGGCCGACTAAATACTGAGAACAGAGTACAGAGCAATCATCGGTCTTTAAACGCTCAGTTCTCAGTCTTAGAAGCGGCAAGGAGTATAATTTTTTTTGCCAAAACCCAATACTTTTCTTTTAAACTTTCAAATCTTGGAGACTTGACCGGGTCTCTTTACAGTGGTAGTAAACTCTGTTATACCACTTATGTATACAGGTAAGCCTATGATAAGGCTTACCTGTAGGTACTGTGAATATCTCCTAAAATTGCACTGTTTAAGAAGTATTCAGAGTGCATGCAACCCATGACATCACTGTATGCCAAACCTTAGTATATGACGACTCCCACGCGCATGCACGGGAGTGATGGTTTTGCGGCCAAGGCCACTCATGCAGCCGGAGGCCATGAACCTGAAAGGAAGACCGGTGGAAGATGTCAGCCCTCTCATCGGTGACAGCGATGCATACTAGCACATTATGACGTGGCCTTGCAGGGAAATTTTTATTCTTTTTTTCAGCAACTGTGGTTTACTACTGCTTTTAAGTTTTTTATTTTGTGCTTGCATTTTTACAGTCTATAGTAGGAATCCTACTTCATTTTTTAGTGTAGGTACTTGGCTTACTAATTACATTTGTACTGTATATTGCAACTGAATTTTCCTTGCACAGTATGCGTTGAAAACATTTATCACTTTTCTTTTGGAAAATGGCACACTGGTAAATCACTTAGACCAATCCCGTGCTGGAACTCAAAATTGAAAATCAGCCAGCCTCAGATCTTTTATTACAGTCCGTTTTCTTGTCGTTTCTTAACTATTCTGTAATTGTTCATATGCTGACAATGGTCAAAGTAAATCCAATTATCAGATCTTGGGTAAAAGTAAATTGACATATACTATATTCTAGGAAGGTAAAAATAGCAATAAGGAAATCATGCTTCTGCTTTTCAGAAACTTTAATCCACTTGCTTTTTTATTGTGTAATCTTTGTGTTGGCGCCAGTTCCCCTGAATCATCCATCTTATTTAGTTTAGTATAACTTCATTTTTTCATGTGCCAGCAAGTAAAGCATATATGTCAAATACTTCCCAGGAAACCAAAGCTGTCTTAATTTGTAACACAAATGCACAAAATCTTTAGGGCTTGCATGTAGAAACTGGAGCAAAATCAGACTATAAAGTGGAAGTTAAGCCAAAAATTTACTAACCTAATCTATAGGCAGCTGCATTCTAATGCCCCGTACACACGGTCGAACTTTGTTCGGATATTCCGACAACAAAATCCTAGGATTTTTTCCGACGGATGTTGGCTCAAACTTGTCTTGCATACACACGGTCACACAAAGTTGTCGGAAAATCCGATCATTCTGAAGGCGGTGACGTAAAACACGTACGTCGGGACTATAAACGGGGCAGTGGCCAATAGCTTTCATCTCTTTATTTATTCTGAGCATGCGTGGCACTTTGTCCGTCGGATTTGTGTACACACGATCGGAATTTCCGACAACAGATTTTGTTGTCGGAAAATTTTATATCCTACTCTCAAACTTTGTGTGTCGGAAAATCCGATGGAAAATGTGTGATGGAGCCTACACACGGTCGGAATTTCCGACAACAAGGTCCTATCACACATTTTCCGTCGGAAAATCCGACCGTGTGTACGGGGCATAAGAATAGTCTATATAACCCTGTAAAGGGCTCATGGGATGATGGGGCGGTGAAATCACAAGGGTCAGGGCCTGCGGATGAAATCACCGGATTGCCACGCTCCATAGCTATATAAGTAATGGCACAGGCCAGAGCTAACACTACAGCAGGAGCTAGCGTCGGAAGAAGAACTGCAGGAAGAACCGGCAGAGGAAGAAGACAGCGGAGAGAGAAGAACCGGAGAAAGAACCAGCGGAAGAAGACATCAGCGTAGCGAGAAGAACCGGAGGATGAAGACATCACCTGAAAGAGAAGAACCGGAGGGAGAAGACACAATGGAGCTACTTTTATAAAGGACTTTGTCAAAAACCTGTGTACTGCTTTTATTTATCTTTGACACTTTTTTTGGGTGAATGAGTAGGGGTACAATTTACCCTTTACTCATTCACATAGGGTGGGGGGCCGGGATATGGGGGCCTTCTTGTTAAAGGGGGCTTCCAGATTCAAATAAGCCCCCCTGCAGACCCCCACAACCACCGCCCAGGGTTGTCAGGAAAGGGGCCCTTGCTCCCAACATGGGGCAAGGTGCTTTGGGGTGGGGGGGAGGGGGGAGCACCCACCCCCCGATGTTGAGAGCATGTGGCCTGGTATGGTCCACCTGACCTGCCGGGCTGCATACTCGGTTAAGGGTATGATATGGATTCTGGGGGGACCTCATGTTGGTTTTTTTTTTTTTTTATTATTATTATTTTGACGTGGGAGTTTCTCTTAACCACTTTAAGACCGGACCTATTTTTCAAACTTGTTGATTACAAGTTAAAATCAGTTTTTGTTTTTTTGCTAGAAAATTACTTAGAACCCCCAAACATTATATATTTTTTTTTCTCACACCCTAGAGAATAAAATGGCGGTCGTTGCAATACTTTGTCACACTGTGTTTGCGCAGCGGTCTTACAAGCGCACTTTATTTTGAAAAAATGCACTTTTTTAAATTAAAAAATAAAACAGTAAAGTTAGCCCAATTTTTTTTATATTGTAAAAGATAATGTTACGCCGAGTAAATTGATACCCAACATGTCACGCTTCAAAGTTGCGCCCGCTCGTGGAATGGCAACAAACTTTTCCCGTAGAAAATCTCCATATGCGACTTTAAAAAATTCTACTGGTTGCATGTTTTGAGTTACAGAGGAGGTCTAGGGCTAGAATTATTGCTCTCACTCTAAAGATTGCGGCAATACTCACGTATGTGTTCGCTTCTGCATGTGAGCTCGGCGGGACAGGGCGTGTCCAAAAATGTTTAATTTTTTTTTATTTTACCTTTTTTATTTTTACACTGTTCTTTAAAAAAAAAATTGTCACTTGTATTCCTATTACAAGGAATGTAAACATGCAATAAAAAAAAAGAAAAAAAGAGCATTGGGGCAGAAGTGACGTTTTGACGTTGCTTCTGCCCTGCAATGGTATGGAGACGGGCGTGGGCCATCTTCTCCTCACTCATCTCCATACCTAACAGGGAGAAGGATCCGATTGGCTCCGGTAAAAGTGACCCCATGGCAAACCTGCCGCAGAGACCACTTTTATCTAAAAGCGGACCGCCCACTGAAGAAGAGGATACCGGGGTTATGGTAGATAGCTGCTGCCATAACAATCATATCCCTCTTCAAACAGTCGCCGTATAATATAAAGTGGTTAAAATCCATTCCAGACTGAAAGGTCTGGTATGATCTGGAGGGGGGACCCCCAAGCCGTTTTATTTATTTAATTTTTATTTTTTTTTATTTTGGCGTGGGGTCCCCCCTAAAGATTCATACCAAACTCAAAGGGCCTGGTATTGTCGGAGCCCGTTCATTGAAGTCGCATTGAAGTCAAACATGAAGTTGTACCGTAGATAAAATAGGAGCGGAAGTCATACAACTTCCATGTTTTATGTGCTTGATCAACACAAAGTGGCACAATTGTGAAGTGAAAGGAAAACGATAAATGGTTTTCAAAATCTTTTACAAATAAATATCTGAAAAGTGTGGTGTGCATTTTTATTCAGCCCCCTTTTACTCTGATACCCCTAACTAGTGGAACCAATTTATTATTATTATACAGGATTTATATAGCGCCAACAGTTTGCGCAGCGCTTTACAACATGAGGGCAGACAGTACACTTACAATACAAATCAATACAGGGGGGATCAGAGGGCCCTGCTCGTTAGAGCTTACAATCTAGAAAGGAGGGTCAAGTGGAAACAATAAGGTAATAACCGCGAGGCATGAGCTGATGGAAAAAATGAAAATACAGTTGTTAGGTGCGGGTAGGGTAGGCTTCTCTGAAGAGAAGGGTTTTCAGGGAACGTCTAAAAGCTAATAAAGTAGGAGATAAGTGGACAGATTGGAGTAGGGCAATTGACTTCAGAAGTCACCTAATTAGTAAATAGAGTCTACCTGTGTGTAATTTAAGCTCATTATAAATTCAGCTGTTCTGTGTAGCCCTCACAGGTTTGTTAGAGAGCCTTTAGTAAACAAACAGCATCATGAAGGCCAAGGAACACACAAGACAGGTCAGGGATAAAGTTGTGGAGAAGTTTTTAAAGCAGGGTTAGGTTATAAAAAAATAGAATGGAGTATGGCACAACTGCAAACCTACCATGACACAGCCGTCCACCTAAACTGACAGGCCGGGCAAGGAGAGCATTAATCAGAGAAGCAGCCAAAAGGCTCAGGTAACTCTGGAGGAGATGCAGAGATCAACAGCTTAGATGGGAGACAGGACAACTATTAGTCATGCACTCTACAAATATGGCCTTTATGGAAGAGTGGCAAGAAGAAAGCCCTTGTTGAAAGAAAGCCATAAAAAAATTCTGTTTGCAGATTGCGAGAAGCTATGTGGGGGACACAGCAAACATGTGTAAGAAGGTGCTCTGGTCAGATGAGACCAAAATGGAACTTTTTGGTCTAAAAGCAGAACACTATGTGTGACAGAAAACTAACACTGCACATCACCCTGAACACACTATCCCCACCGTGAAACATGGTGCTGGCAGTATCATGTTGTGGGGATGCTTTTCTTCAGCAGGGACAGGGAAGCTGGTCAGTGTTGATGGGGGAAAAAGGATGGAGTCAAATACAGGGCAATCTTAGAAGAAAACCTGTTAGAGACTGTAAAAGACTTGAGACTGGGGCGGAGGTTCATCTTCCAGCAGGACAATGACCAGCAGGACTATACAGCAAATGCTACATTGGAATGGTTTAGATCAAAGCATAGTCATGTGTTAGAATGGCCCAGTCAAAGTCCAGATCTAAATCCCATTGAGAATCTGTGGCAAGACTTGAAAATTGATGTTCACAGATGCTCTCTATCCAAACAGAGCTTGAGCTATTTTGCAAAGAAGAATGGGCAAAAATGTCACTCTCTAGATGTGTAAAGCTGGTAGAGACATCCACAAAAAGACTTGCAGCTGTAATTGCAGGGAAAGGAGGTTCTACAAAGTATTGACTCAGGGGGGCTGAATACAAATGCACGACACACTTTTCACATATTTATTTGTAAAAAAAATTGAAAACAATTTATAATTTTCCTTCCATTTCACATTTATGTGCCACTTTGTGTTGGTCTATCACATAAAATCCTAATAAAATACATTTATGTTTTTGGTTGTAACATGACAAAATGTGGAAAATTTCAAGGGGTATGAATACTTTTTCAAGGCACTGTACATATACTTACATTTTGTAACTGGTAATTTTCTTTTCTTTACATCCTGGAGACAGAACCCCTTTCAACTGTTTTTATATTGCAGTATTTTGTTGTTGATTCTGCGTAGAAAAAAAAACATTGCCCTGTTTAGCTCTGTGAACTGCATTTCTTCATTTAGTGGGCATCTGTAGACAGGCAGATACCTTCCCATTGACATCCTCAAGGACATACAGAAAAGGGATGACCAGTATAGTGCAAAATGTATTTTTTTTGTCTGGAACTGGCAGATCTTCAATAGTCGTGGAACCACGAAAACTGTCTACATTGTTTATCTATAATTATAAATGAACTTTATTGTTTCAAATAAGAACTTGCCTTGTCATCAGACAAACCAACATTGTGCAAATTTGAGATTCCTAGATCATCTTTCAGGGAAGAGTAAAGAAATACAATTTCCTTGAAATATGGACTGGGGTCTAAATACAACACAAGATTTTATTAAAAAAAACAATATGTATATCATTTTTGACTAGGAATAGTTTTTTCAGCTGCAAAAAAGTTAAATTATCTTTATTTTTTTTAAATTATTTCCTGGGTGTTTTGCTGCAGAGCTATTGGTCATGGGCCAGTTTTTGGTGTTTGGAAGCTTTTCTAAATGCATGATTTTCTATGTAGAAAACACATAAATTAATACATGTTGTCTACAAACAATGATAACCTCCAACTTCTCTTTAATAATTATTCTCACATTAACATTTCACTCTTTCCCTTCTTGCACCTATCCCAATGCTAAATATTTAGGAGTCCTATAAAACACTATATTACCAAAGTGTTGGGACATCTGCCTTTACACGCACATGAACTTTAATGGCATCCCAGTCTTAGTCTGTAGGGTTCAATATTGAGTTGGCCTAGCCTTTGCAGCTCTAACAGCTTCAACTGTTCTGAGAAGGCTGTCCACAAGTTTTAGCAGTCTCCGAGCTGTCTTCTTCTTCGCCGCCGGTTACCCACTACAAAAAAAAAACAACAAAAAACTGTGTGGCACTTTTATATAGCCATGGGGCGTGGCCATCTGACGACGTAACCCGGAGAGCCTGCCCCTTGTGACAGCTGATGACTCATTAGTTAAGGACGCTGCGGCCGGATTCCCAGCCCCCTATTTAGCATCCAGCTATATACAGTTTTGAAATAAAAACCGCAAAACACATCAAAAATCCCATCACAAACACAACACTTGCGTTTCTGGTGCGGTTCCGTTGAAGTCTATTACCCGCAAATCGTGGGAAAAAAGTCCCAGACCCTTTCCAAAAACGCACCGGGCGCAAAACGCATGGATGTGAACTTACCATAGGAAACCATGTTAAATGGACTGCAGTGCGTTTCTGCAAACTGCAAAACGCACTAAAAACGCATAGGTGGGAACCTAAGGTAAATGGCAAAATAAACCTTTTTAAGGTAGCACACCTAACATTTATTTTGCTTTTGGTTGGGGCCAAAAAAAGTATTTCTATCAATAGGTTTACATGTGTTAACTTCTAAAAAAGAACAAGTATAAGCAGCATACATTTGTAAAATACTAAAACAATTAAATGCTGAAATATTAATGGGTTTTTATGCCACAGAAGTATCTTTGAATAATTACCGTAATTACTTTAAGAGAGAATTGAAGACATTTACAGGTTTTATAAGAAACCTTTTTAATGATTTTATTTTGAGATCAAATTAAAGGGAGTTTTCAGTGTCCAAGTGTAAAGGAAGCTGTCTGCCAGGCAAGATCTAAAAATTATGATGGCTAGAAGTGTTTGATGTGTAATCAAAAATTTGGTCCCATTGGCAATTGTTGTGCAAACTGTTGGTGCTATATGAATTCTGGATAAATATAATCTATTCTAATCTGTTTATTGGCCTTGCACAATCCAGAGAATTAGTTTAGAATTGGAATGTCTGGATTGCTCCTGCATATGAACACTAATAAGGGGTCTAGTTTTAAAAGAGTTGCTATGCAAATGTCTTGGTATTTTTTTTTTTTACAAATAATCTTCATAATATTTGTAAAGTTGGCTCAATGTTCTTAGGGTTATTTTTGCTTAGGTAAGAATATTAAAAAATGTTAAATTCGCCCTGTGAAAGGCAAGTAGAAACTGACAATATCTACAAATATTACGGGTATTATTTGTGACCTTAGTGCAAAAGCTGCAAGTTTTTAGTGTTGACCAGCTGAAATGCTCAATTGGAAGCTGAAATAGTAGTTTAGTTTGCTGAAATACCTGTATACACAGTTTTTTTTTTCCCCAAAAAATAAATAAAAAGACCTCCATTTGACTACAGAGGTTCTGACTACTGCGCTTAGCTGACAGCGCTTTATTGAAGTTCTCATGATATATGGAGGATGGAGTGTGTCTCAATTGTTCTGACATGCTTGGATCCTGCTAAAACTAGTTCCCGCGCAGTACTTCACACATTTCAAACAAATCTTTTTCCACTTATAAAGAGCAATCAGACTGACTTGTTCTGAAGGAATTCTGCTGTTAGACACAAGAATACCCTGTGGAGATAGTCAATATGGAACACACAGATTGACAAATTAATACTTGGTGTTCTGAGTCGCACTGCAAGTCCTTTCTGAAAAGACTTAACTGAACTATATCAGCTTGACTTTTCCTACATTCTTTCTTCTCCAGGGAGAGCTGGGACATAGGGAGTTAAAGTGCAGAAAGAGTTAGGTTTTTGAAGAACTGCCTGACTTGGTCATAGTCAGGTTCTGTCTGACGAACTGGTTATATTTAATGTCTAGGGAGCAGCTGTGCCGAGAGAATAATAATCAGAAGTTTATAGGTGATTTTGAATAAGTGCACTCTAAACGCACCTTGCTTCTTTGGGTTCAATCTTATTTTATTCACATTTTGCATCAAGAACAACAAGTAATACAGAAATAAAAAGGTACCCCAAGGGGGCAGTGTACATTCCAACCACGTTGAAATGTATACACTAAGTATCATAATAGGTTAATTGGATCCTGTAAAAAATTGTCCCTAGTATGTATGAATGTGTGTTAGGGACCTTAGATTGTAAGCTCTTTGAGGGTAGGGACTGATGTGAATGTACAATGTATATGTAAAGCGCTGCGTAAATTGACGGCGCTATATAAGTACCTGAAATAAATAAAAATAAGTAAATAATAATAACACACACGGTTTATAAGTTAAGAAAACAGACCATAACAAGAGTTGGGCAACACCATCTCTGGGCTTCTAGCGGGTACCAAACAAAAAAAACAACATTGTTTTATAAATTTGGTGTCACCCTCCGCATAGATCAGAAAGTCAGGTGAAACTAGTCAACTGACATATTCACTATTTTTGGCAAAGGAGTCATGTTTTGACCGCTCTGGCTGATATCTCAAGGTTGATAGAACTGCAAGGGGAGTGAGATGAAGAAGGATAAGGAAGAAGCTGGGGAAGGTATATACGCTCCATCATGGCTCACTAGATGCTGTGGGGACGTCCTCTGTAATCCAAGCTTGGAAGGCTACAGAAAATCGAAACAAAGACCACAAGGTCCAACTTGGAGCATAGTACCTTTGGCGGCATGGCAACGCCAACAAGTATCCGCTACTGTATGACAGAATTGGGGGAGAACGGACTGGCACCTATACCACCTAGGGATGACTTTAAACCCTTTTTCCTGTATTTTGGTTGCCAAAGACAATTTGTGTGTCAGGATAAAACTCTTCTCCCAATCCCAAGGAGCGATATTGATTTGGAGTTCCCTTTCCCAAGTTAGTGTGTAAGTAGGGAGGTCAGGCATGGGGGCACCTATAAAGATAGAATACAATTTGAGAGTGTGCATCGGAGGGGTCTTTTTGTAGTAGAGCTTCAAAGTTAGTGGGGTTAGTAGTAATATTAGAGAGCTGATCAACAGATCGAAGATAGGAGAGAGCTTGCTGCCTCTGTAACCATTGTAAAAGAACGCTTGGCAAGGTGTTAGATGGGTTAGCTGTAGTCAGTGATGGGTCAGATAGTAGCACCTGGGAAAGCTGTTGATGATCTTGCTTGTTCCAGGGTCCAAAAGTAGAGGAGCAAAGTACCGACGGAAAAGCTGGGTTACTGAAAAAAGGAGTCAGGGGGCTCAAGTAATGAGATAGACGTAGAGTGGAGAGTGAGTGGCCCCAAATTCGAAGCGTCTGAGGGGTGAAGTCTATTGGAGATAGGAGATCACTACGGAAAGTATGCGGTATCCAGGGAAAGGCACACAAGTCGATGGGGTTCATATGGCTCTCCAATTGGACCCATATCTTAGTGAAAAATTATGGAACCAGTCCAATACTCTGGTGGAGACTGCCGCTTTATGATAGACAGACACATCCGGTACATCTGACCCACCCCTGGTGTTTCAGGAGTGTTAGTATTTTATAGCGAAGTTGTGAACAAGAAGCATTCCAAATAAACGTAATTGTTAATAATAATAATTTATGGATTTTCTGAAAGAATGATGAGGGAAGATCAATGGGAATTGATTGAGGAATGTAGAGGAAGCACGTAATGATGTCCATTTTAAGTACATTAGTTCTACCACACCTCCTTTTAACAGGTCCAGGAAAATCCATTTTATTTGTAAATCTACCCTAAAAGTTTTTTCTTATCGCATTGACTCTTGAGATCTTTTTCACACTGGATTGCAAGCCTGTGCTGTAAAGATATATTCTTTTTTGGCATCTGACATTAAAGACACCTAGTCAGCAAGTGTACAAGGAGCATCAAAGCAACACTTCTTAGTTTTTTCACAAAGATACCTTAAGCTGGCCATATGCTTTTGGATTTTTTTGTACAGCTTCCAGGCTGAACGAAAAAAACCCCTAACAGATTCCTTTATCCATGCTATACAGCAGGGGTCTCAAACTGGCGGCCCTCCAGCTGTTGTGAAACTACAAGTCCCATGAAGCATTGCAAGGCTGACAGTTACAAGTATGACTCCCCCAGGCAGAGGCATGATGGGACTTGTAGTTTTGCAACAGCTGGAGGGCCGCTTGTTTGAGACCCCTGCTATACAGCAACACCATAGATAGACAAATCTCTTGCTGCGGTTTATTCTATTCTGACAGCTGGCACCAGAGGCTGTCAGTATAACTGAACAGTGGCTGCATCTGATTGGATGCCGCCACTGTTTGGCCAGCGATTTTTTTTTTTTTTTGCCTGGCTTCTTCGATTTTTCAGTCAAAGGATGTCAGGTGGGAGGGTGGCACCGGGGCACTCCCACAAAGCAAATTTCACATTGTATGGCCAGCTTTAACATTTTAATAATAATAAAAAAAAGTACAGCGCTTATTAATTATCTGTGAGCATTATGACATGCACTTTTAATTATTTAATTATATATTTAATGAATTAGCATTAGCACTGTATTGTTTTTATTAATTTTGTACTCTAAATATCTGGGAACGTTTATTGATACAGCAGCTGGGGTTTTGTTAATAAACGTGTGGCGCAGACATAACACATATACAGCTTTACAATTTTTTTTTATCTGGGGGACTTTGCTTCTGTTATATAGGCCGTACCAAAGGTTATTATGGCAGAGGTTTGGATAGGGCTGGGGAAAAATCGATTTAAATCTTGAATCAAGTTGAGAGGTCAAATCGATGAAAAATTTAAGCAAATCGTTTTTTGTTTTTTTTCACCGCGCTGGTCCTGAAGAGCTGCGGGGAGGAGTTTTTAGGTGAGGCCGCAGCGTCCGGCCTGGAGTTTTCAGGCAGTGGCCGCGGCGTCTCGCCTAAAAACCCTGGGCCGGACGCTGCGGCCACTGCCTAAAAACTCCGGGCCGGACGTTGCGGCCTCGCCTAAAAACTCCTGCCCGCAGCTCTTCAGGACTGGCACGGTGTCCAAAAAAAAAAAAAACTCGAATCGAATTGTGAATCGAGTTTTTTTTTTTTTTTTTTTGGGAAAATCTCCCAGCCCTAGGTTTGGATTGGCAAGTAAAGCTGGACATACACTATGCTGAATTTGGCTAGTTCCTGTCGCCACCCTCCCACCAGGGGCGGCCCGTTCGTTAAGGGCGCACGGGCGCCTCCCCCTATACATGCGTTCGGCACCTTTTTAGGACGCCGGGGGCATGGATTCCAATGCGGGGTGGGTGGTTTTTTTGAAGCAATGATTAGAGCCAGAGGCTGTAATAGGCTTCAAAATAGGGCGGGCTTGAGGTGCAGATACCACCCAGGTATGTTACAACAGCAAATGAATATTCGCTATTGTAACACTGATCCTCCTCCTGGCCAATCAGGAAGCAGGTTTTGACACCTGTCACCCGATTGGCTGAAAGGACAGGCGATCCTATTGGATGCCAAGGAGGAGGGGAGGAGCCACACGCTGGAACCGCTGATAGAGGAGAGGACACGGAGCCACTGCCCACTACCTGCCTAGATGGGGTACGTGCCAGACCGACCAGCAAACAGCAGGAGGGAAGGAACCATCAGGCGATCAGGGGTGTGTGGTTGTACCGCCCCCCCCCACCCCCCAAAAAAAACGCCAGCCACCACTGCCTCCCACCCAACATCTCTCAAAAGAAAATCTTTGTTCAAACAGCTGCTGCATTCAATCAGATGCACCCGCAGTGCCTATTGAATTCTGACTGTTGGCACCAGTTTGTCCTTGAACGAAAACCACATTGTTCTCTTGACAAAAAAATGTTCTATCCTACTCCTTCAAATTTGTTTATCGCTACAGTTGAAAATGGACATGGATTAACCATTAGACAAATGTTCCAAGAAGGAAAATTTTCATACAAAACAGTCTAGAGTGTATGGAACGCTTTAGATTTTTTTTCATTCAGCCCGCAGTGTAAATAACAAAATGTAACAGTGTATGGCTAGCTTTAGGAGTTGATAAAAACTTCATGTGCTAGCGTAAAACCAAAGCAGTAGTAAAAAAAGTTATATAGCCATATATAGCCTCTACTTTTTTCATGATGCTGAGTGATGAATGGGCATTTTCATTATAAGGGATGTTAAAGTTCTTAAAACTATTTTTAGTTACCTCCTCTTCTTAATCATTTTTTGAAACGGTTACAGAAGTATGTAGATTGTTGATGCTTTGTCTAGCCACCCAGCAATGGAATTGCTTGCCATTTGTTAGGTGTTAGAATGTACAGTAAATGCTCTCAAGGCAACCATCTACCATGCATCTGGCATACTCAAAATTTCATGGCTTCTGCATTGAAAGGTTAGCTGTTTATGGAAAATAAGAATGTTTGTTTTTCAGGTTGTGACCCTTAGATTACAAATCTAAAAAATGGATCAGCAAGATGAGAAAGAGACTGCTCCTAGCAATGACGCTTTCCAATACAGAATGGGTCTCAATGACAACAAGGCTGGGATGGAGGGGCTGGATAAGGAGAAAATCAACAAGATCATCATGGACGCTACAAAAGTGAGTTAGCATTCTATATTTTTTTTATTTGGGTTAACATGCAAGCTTGAAGAGGAAGCCCCTTTCTTTTCATATTTTACTTCTGTTGCTTTACTGTGGATTAAAGCCATACAATTTTTTTGTATTTAAAAAACAAAACCATTCTTTGTGTAACCAAACGCAGCTACGGAGAAATTGCTTAATGTAAACCTATTAAAAAAAATGTACACAAGAAAATTCTGAAGATCAAACGCCACCAGATTATTTCATCTGTTTTTTTTGTTTTATAGTGATCCAGAGCCCTGAATACCAGGGTGCTCAGATACGCTCCAATTGTTTTTACAGTTTTGTCCTGCCTACCTCTCTTGCTCTTCGCTTCACTATTAGTGAGGCCAATTGTCAAGATGGGACAGAGCTAGTGACCACAGGAGCATGAGCATTTTTTAAAGAAAAGAAAACTGATAAGTAGGTCCTCAGAGGTGTACACTCTTCAATGCAGTTAGAGAATAGTAGGAAGTGAGCCATTTGCAGGATAAACTTAAAACTCTAATGCCCCGTACACAGGGTCGGATTTTCCGACGGAAAATGTGTGAAAGGACCTTGTTGTCGGAAATTCCGACCGTGTGTAGGCTCCACACATTTTCCATCGTATTTTCCGACACACAAAGTTTGAGAGCAGGCTATAAAATTTTCCGACAACAAAATCCGTTGTTGGAATTTCCGATCGTGTGTACACAAATCCGACGCACAAAGTGCCACGCGTGCTCAGAATAAATAAAGAGATGAAAGCTATTGGCTACTGCCCTGTTTATAGTCCCGACGTACGTGTTTTACGTCACCGCGTTCAGAATGATTGGAATTTCCGACAACTTTATGTGACAGTGTGCATGCAAGACAAGTTTGAGCCAACATCCGTCGGAAAAAATCCTAGGATTTTGTTGTCGGAATGTCCGATCAATGTCCGACTGTGTGTACGGGGCATAAGCCTGAGTAAAAATGTCAGGGGCATATCAGTGGCCGCCGGGCAAATATGCGTGCACACAGGTGCACAAGAAGCTCTTCCAAGACAATTCTGCTCAATTCCCCACCAGGGGGCGCCGGAGCGCTCCCGTGTGTGCCCGTGCGCGCTATCGCGCGTGCGCGCGCCCGTTCGCGCGCCCGTTCGCGCTAGCGCTGTTTGGCGCCAAGGCGCCTTTAAAAGGATGACAGGTGCTTCTGTCAGATGCTGTTTGTCTGCAGCTCTGTACCTGCGTTCCTGTTTCCCGTTTGATTTGTATTCACCTGTGACCCGGCTACGTCTGACTACTCTCCAGTCTCCAATCCGACCCGGCTTGCCTGACCTTGTTTATCTGATCATCTGTTGCCGAATCTCTGCCTGCCTGACTACTCTTGGATCACCCCTTTGCCATACCTGCCTGATCTCCTGCTGAAACGGACTGTCTGACTTGCTTCTGCCTGTGTCCTGGGACGCTGCTTCCAGCCTGCCTGTCAAGCACCCTGCCGCTGCCTTCTCAGCTACCTGCCTGTCTACCGGCCTGCATCCGCATACCTGCATCCGCAGCTCAGCCATCCCTGAGGGGCATTCTTCCAGACCATCATCTGCTTCTGCTGGAACCGCATCAGGCCCTCCTACCCACTGTGCTCAAGAGACCACTGTCCCCACTCCAGTGGCTCCTGAACCAGCGCTTAAGAGAGGTCTCCTTCTACCAGTCAGGCTCAACTACCAGGTACCTTACAGTACAAACAGCCATGACTGAGCCTGCAGGAGAGACCTCTCCCATCCAGGAGATCTGCACGCACTTAGCAGGACTTACCCAGGCAGTACAAACCTTACAGGACAGTTACAACAGACTGGAGGGCCAAGTATTAAACCTCAGTGGGCCCAGTAATATGGCCCCTGCTGCAGCCGCTCCAGTACAGGCTGCTGCACCGCCCTCTGTGGTAATGCTTCCACCTGAACCAAGAGTGCCTACCCCCGAAAAGTTTTCTGGTAATCGAACAAAATTTGTGGCCTTCCGCAGCACTTGCCAACTCTATTTTGCCCTACAGCCACGGACTTTTTCCTTGGAGGCCACCAAGGTGGGATTTGTTATATCCCTCCTTCAGGGGGAACCCTTGACCTGGGCTCACCGCCTGCTTGAAACCAACGCTGCACAGGTCCAGTCCCTGCCCGCCTTCTTTGAAGCCATGGCCCAGCTCTATGAAGATCCTCAACGGACTGCCACCGCTGAGGCAGCTTTGTTCGCGCTCCAGCAAGGCCGTAGGCCGGCTGAGGACTATGTAACAGACTTTCGACGCTGGAGCGCGGACACTCAATGGAACAACGCAGCCCTGCGTCATCAGTTCCGCATGGGGCTGTCTGAGGGTCTGAAGGATGAGCTTGCTCGAGTAGGGATGCCTGATACCCTTGAGGAACTCATCACCATTACCATCCAGATTGACCGACGCCTTCGTGAGCGCCGGTCTGAACGCTCTTCCCAACCAACACGCCCTATGTGGATGACTCCAAGAGTTCCGGTTCCTGCCTCCCGATACCTACCTTCTGCTTACCCGAGTCCAGTCACCCAAACAACCGAGGCTCCTGAACCGATGCAGCTAGGACTTATGCGGGCTACCCTGACCCCGGAGGAACGGGCACGCAGACGCCAGTTAAACCTCTGTCTCTACTGTGGTGGGACGGGCCACTATGTGAACAACTGTCCAGTAAAGACTCGTAAGTGCTTTTCTTCTACTCCAACCTGTTTATCTGCTTTAACCGCCAATACAACTCAACTTGTCCTTCCCCTCTCATTGCAGCTCCAGGGAAGAACAATCCAGGTCAACGCCATTGTTGACTCCGGGGCATGTAGTTGCTTTGTGGACTCTGCTTTTGCCACCCAACAGAATCTGCCTTTAAAAAACAAAACACATAGACTCTCAGTTTTCTTGGCCGATGGTTCCCATATAAAATCTGGACAAGTCTCTCAGGAAACCTTCCCGCTGCCTGCCACCTGCTCATCCCAGCATCAAGAGATCCTAACCCTGGATGTTATTTCATCTCCATTATTTCCAATCATCTTGGGCATGCCCTGGCTTCAGGCCCACAACCCTCTGGTTGACTGGGTCACGGGCGAGATCAAGTTCCAGTCACCCTACTGCCAAAAACATTGTCTACCAGAAGCCTCTAATCCTGCCGCTACCTTACTTTGTATGGACATTGATCCAGACCTACCCCAAGATGTACCAGAGGTCTATCGGGAATTTGCGGATGTGTTCAGCAAGAAGGGGGCAGACACCTTGCCTCCCCATCGTCCCTATGACTGCCCAATTGAGCTGCTTCCTGGGGCTGAAATTCCTTTCGGGCGTATTTTTCCGCTGTCTGAAAAAGAGCAAGAGGCACTTAAGATCTATTTAAACGAAAATCTTGAAAAGGGCTTTATCCGACCTTCCACTTCACCAGCTGGTGCCGGAATTTTTTTTGTTTCTAAGAAGGATCAGTCTCTTCGTCCCTGTGTGGACTATCGGGAGTTAAACAACATTACAGTCAAGAACCGTTACCCACTGCCACTGATACCTGAACTGTTCCAGAAGCTGAGATCTGCTACTATCTTTACCAAACTGGATCTGAGAGGGGCCTACAATCTGGTCCGCATTCGGGCCGGGGACGAGTGGAAAACGGCTTTCAGAACCCGTTTCGGACACTACGAATACCTCGTCATGCCCTTTGGTCTATGCAATGCCCCCGCCACGTTCCAGCATCTGGTCAATGACGTGTTTAGAGATTTCCTGGACATCTTTTTAATTGTCTATCTGGATGACATTCTAATCTTCTCCAGTTCACTTGAGCAGCACAGGGAACATGTCCGTAAAGTCTTGATCCGACTCCGTTTGCACAGACTGTATGCTAAGGCGGAGAAGTGCGAATTCGAACAGCAGGAGATTCAGTTTTTGGGATTGGTAATCTCTCCAACCGGCATCAAAATGGACCCTCAGAAGGTATCTGCTGTGTTAGAGTGGCCTGCTCCCATGGACAAAAAAGGTGTACAACGCTTCATTGGGTTCGCAAACTTCTATAGGAAGTTCATTAGGGGGTTTTCTGCTATTATATCCCCCATCACGCAGCTGACTAAGCAGAACTCCCGTTTCCATTGGAACTCAGAAGCCCAGAGGGCCTTTGAGGAATTAAAGAAACGTTTTACATCAGCTCCGATCCTCAGCCATCCGGATCCATCCTTACCTTTTATCCTGGAGGTTGATGCATCCGAAGTAGCCGTGGGTGCTGTTATTTCCCAACGACAAGGCAACAAGGACTTGATGCACCCCGTAGGGTTCTTTTCCAGGAAACTTTCACCTGCAGAGCGGAACTATGATGTGGGGGATCGAGAGCTACTCGCTATCAAGACAGCTTTGGAGGAATGGAGGTACTTGCTAGAAGGTGCAGTTCACCCAGTACTGATTTATACAGACCACAAAAATCTCGAGTACTTAAGATCCGCCAAGAGGTTAAAACCCAGACAGGCCCGTTGGGCTCTATTTTTCACACGATTCTGTTTCCATATTACCTATCGGCCCGGATCCAAGAATGTAAAACCGGACGCGCTGTCACGCATGTTCGATAACCCTAAAGACTTTTCGGTACCTGACACTATCTTGCCGGCAAATAGCTTCCTCCTTCTTCAAACAGATCTTCTGTCCATGATCAGAGAAGCATCTCCAGAACCTTCAAGCCTTCAGGGATCCTCTTTAACACCTCGTGATGGACTTTTGTGGAGAGGAAGTCAAATTTTTGTACCAGAGAGTGCCCGAGTCAAGGTGCTGACACTTCTGCATGACCACCCACTTGCAGGACATTTTGGGGTACGTAAGACCCTTGAGCTGGTGCAGCGCACCTTTTGGTGGCCTAACCTAAAAGAATTCTGCAAAACATACGTCAACTCATGTTCTGTCTGCATCCAGAATAAAACTCCTAGGAACAGAGCTTGGGGTTTACTGAGACCATTACCTATACCAGATAGGCCCTGGAGGATGATAGCGATGGACTTTATAGTAGAACTGCCTTGCTCGGAAGGATGTTCGGCGATCCTTGTGGTGGTCGACCGACTATCCAAAATGGCCCACTTCGTGGCCCTAAAGGGAACACCTTCTGCTGTGGAGACGGCCCGTGTATTCATCAAGGAGATTGTCAGGTTACATGGAATCCCTGCAAATATAGTGTCCGACAGAGGGGTGCAGTTCACATCACGTTTTTGGAGAGCACTTTGTGAGATCCTGAAAATTGAACTAGCCCTGTCCTCAGCATACCATCCCCAAACAAATGGGCAGACTGAAAGGACAAATCAGACTCTAGAGCAGTACATAAGGTGTTTTACATCTTTTGTACAAGATGATTGGGTATCTCTGCTGCCCCTAGCGGAATTCGCTTACAACAATGCCAGCCACTCTGCTACCGGTCAATCCCCTTTCTTTTCCAACTATGGTTTTCATGCATCTTTTTTACCAGATTTTCTTTCAGAATCTCCAGTTCCAGCGGTCCAGGACACAGTGCAGTTCCTTAGTCATAATAACCAGATCTTACGGGAAGCAATATCCAAGGCACAAGCGGACAACAAGAGGTTCTTTGATCAGAAAAGGAGAGGAGACCTAAACCTTCAGCTTGGTGACAAGGTATGGCTATCTACTGATAATATTAGATTAACCTGTCCCACTAAGAAGCTTGCTCCTAAGTTCATTGGGCCCTTCCCTGTGAAAAGAAAAATTAATGAGGTGTCCTATGAACTGTGTTTACCTGATTCACTCAAGATTCACCCTGTGTTTCACGTGTCACTCTTGAAACCTGCTGTAGATGACCCTTTTCCTGACAGGGGCACCAGGGTCCCTGAACCGGTTCTGGTGGACGGCAATGAGGAATATGAAGTGGAGGCCATCCTTGATTGCAGGAAGAGAGCTGGGCAAGTACAGTTTTTGATTAAGTGGAAGGGGTATGGGCCTGAAAATAATTCATGGGAACCTGATTGTAATATCCATGCCAGACGTTTAATCCATGCTTACTTCTCTGCTCATCCTGAAAAGAAGGGTATTCTGGGCATCCGGAGGCTGCCCGTTGGGAGGGGGCAATGTCAGGGGCATATCAGTGGCCGCCGGGCAAATATGCGTGCACACAGGTGCACAAGAAGCTCTTCCAGGACAATTCTGCTCAATTCCCCACCAGGGGGCGCTCCCGCGTGTGCCCGTGCGCGCGTTCGCGCGTGCGCGCGCCCGTTCGCGCTAGCGCTGTTTGGCGCCAAGGCGCCTTTAAAAGGATGACAGGTGCTTCTGTCAGATGCTGTTTGTCTGCAGCTCTGTACCTGCGTTCCTGTTTCCCGTTTGATTTGTATTTACCTGTGACCCGGCTACGTCTGACTACTCTCCAGTCTCCAATCCGACCCGGCTTGCCTGACCTTGTTTATCTGATCATCTGTTGCCGAATCTCTGCCTGCCTGACTACTCTTGGATCACCCCTTTGCCATACCTGCCTGATCTCCTGCTGAAACGGACTGTCTGACTTGCTTCTGCCTGTGTCCTGGGACGCTGCTTCCAGCCTGCCTGTCAAGCACCCTGCCGCTGCCTTCTCAGCTACCTGCCTGTCTACCGGCCTGCATCCGCATACCTGCATCCGCAGCTCAGCCATCCCTGAGGGGCATTCTTCCAGACCATCATCTGCTTCTGCTGGAACCGCATCAGGCCCTCCTACCCACTGTGCTCAAGAGACCACTGTCCCCACTCCAGTGGCTCCTGAACCAGCGCTTAAGAGAGGTCTCCTTCTACCAGTCAGGCTCAACTACCAGGTACCTTACAAAAGCTAAGTCACCCTTTCTAGGTGGAAGCATACATTCTACGACTATACAAACAGATTTGAGCACTCTTTGACCAACGCTCTCGGCCCCCTTAAATGTATTCCCTATTTCTACTGGCACCTGGGTATTCAATTATCATACCAAGATGTTTCATGATTTCTACCATAATCTATATAGGCTGCCAAACAATGCTGCCATGCACAGTGGCAACCCCAGATCAGACACCATTAAGGCTTAAGTGTCTGACCTACCCTCTATTCCAATGACCGCGAAAAAAACATAGAATGCATGAAGGTAAAAAACCTTCAGCATTTACAACCACTTTAACTTCTTTTCTTTATTATGTGACAACATTACACTAAACAATTCTGCTAGTTCAAATTTCCTATTCTTTTATTAATAGATGTGATGACCCATTTTTTAGTTCTGTAAACAAGGGACATCTTTTAGCACTGTCAAAAGCTGCAATAAAAGCTGAACCTGTGAAAGGCAGACAAGATCTCCATCTGTCGATTAGGGAAAATATTTATTTTGCTAAAATTTTATTGAAATTTTTCCAATAAGGTAAAAAAGATGGCAAAAGGTACAGCAGCAAACAGTAACCATAGAATAACAATGCGTCTTGTACAAATATTGCTCCCCAAATACAAGGTAAGAGCAACAGCAGCCTTAGACTATAAACAGATATGGATAAAGCAAGACTTGCAGAGCATCAGTCTGTAAGAGCCTGGTGAACATCTAAGACACGAAGGTCTTTCATTCAAGAGAAGTGCCAAAAAAGACAACATCCAGGCAATCGGAACAGTATCATGTAGTCCAAACCTCTGGTGTCGTAACGACTCGACTGTGGTCTAAAGTAACGAATATGAGCAGGAGGCATGGAACAAAAAAAAAACTTAAAACGGCTATGGCCTACACTGTAAAGAGTCTACTGAAGCAAAATACGAAAGAAAATGAGAAAGGGAGAAAATGGGTAAGGGGAATTCAAGAAGGGAGGGGAATCTGGGACTAGAGAAAAGATTTCATAATCTGAATAAACGAAATGTCTTATTTACCTGAGTTTTATAAAAAGGAAAATGTCCCTAGCTCTTTCATTAGCTCTGGCTTAGATAAGCCTATTAAATTATTACTTTTTCTTTAAGATTGGAACTTTACAGTTTTTAAGGGAAGTTACAAGTATTTTTGATTAAACCGATGAATGAAAAAATTTGTGATTTTCTTACAATACTTTGTTGGATGTTAAAGAGTTACTAAACCCAAAACCATAAACTCTGTCTGTCTATGCAGTAAAGCATGCAAGGGGACAAGCTGAACATGCTCAGTTTGGTGTGTATTGCTACAGTTTTTTTTTTTTTTTTTTTCTTGGGAGAGTGCATTTGATCAGCACAGGGCCAATCAGAGCTCAGCGAAGCTGGCCCCCCTACAATCAGCACAAATAAAAACTCAAGTGTGTTTCTTTAGTGCTACGTTTGTGCTGTTTTGTGCCGTAAAAATTTTCATTTGTGCTGCTTTTATTTTTAAGATATTAGCAATTGTTTTTTCCAGACTATGACATCACCTAGCCCCCCTACAATGCCCAAATGACACAAAACTGGTCTCGTTGGTTAGTGCTACGTTTGTGCTGTTTTGTGCTGCTAAAAATTCCGTTCTATCTTTTATCGTTTTTGCGTTATTAATGATTTATTAAAGGTCACCAAAGGTCACTCAGCCCCCCTACAACGCCCAAATGACACGAAACTGGTCTTGTTGGTTAGTGCTACGTTTGTGCTGGTTTGTGCTGCTAACATTTCCGTTCTATCTCTTATCGTTTTTGCGTTATTAATGATTTATTAAAGGTCACCAAAGGTCACTTAGCCCCCCTACAATGCTCAAATTACAATAAACTGGTCTCGTTGGTTAGTGCTACGTTTGTGCTGCTAAAAATTCTGTTCTATCACTTATCGTTTTCGCCGTATTAATGATTTATTAAAGATCGCCAAAGGTCAGTCAGCCCCCCTACAACGCCCAAATGACACGAAACTGGTCTCGTTGGTTAGTGCTACGTTTGTGCTGGTTTGTGCTGCTAAAATTTTTATTTGTGCTGTTATGGTTTTTAAGTTATAACAGCTTTTTTTTTCAAACCCCACTCAATTTGCCCACCCTACAATCAGCACAAATAAAAACTCAAGTGTGTTTCTTTAGTGCTACATTTGTGCTGTTTTGTGCTTTTTAAATTTATGTTCTATCTTTTATCGTTTTTGCGTTATTAATGATTTTTTTAAGGTCACCAAAGGTCACTCAGCCCCCCTACAACACCCAAATGACACAAAACTGGTCTTGTTGGTTAGTGCCTCATTTGTGCTGCTAAAATTTGTATTTGTGCTGTTATGGTTTTTTAGTTATAACAGCTTGTTTTTATATTCGTGCTTTTTTTGTGTCATAATAGTTAAAATTTGTGCTGCTTTTATTTTTAGGATAATAGCAATTTGTTTTTTCCAGATCATGACATCACCCTGCTCTCCTGTCACGTACCTGGTTAGTGAGCTCCTGGTTAGAGAGCTCCTGGTTAGAAAGCAGCCATGGGAGCACAGTGAGGTATGAGTGCCTGTGATCAGTCCAGTAGACTGTGTGGTGGCAGCAGTCAGCAGGTGCATGTGGCGGCAGAACCAGCCGGTGGCAGATGAGCTGGCACTGAGCTTGGCTGGTGGCAGACTGTGGGTAAGCAGCTGGAAGCAGGAGACAGATGAGACCTTGCTGGGCTGAAGAGCTGTAGCAGGCTGGATGAGCAGGATGCAGGGTCAGATGAGCCGGGTCCATAATGGTCAGGCAGATCAGGCATAGACGGCACACAACAGGATAGTCGGGTCATAAGCCAAGTCAGCAACAGGAGGTAGATCAGGCAAGAAGAGAAGGCAGAAGCAGAATCCAGAGACAAGCCAAGGTCAGGGCAGGTAGCAGTCAAACCCAGGTCAGGAGCAAGCTGGGTTAGGATCAGAGGTCAAACACAGGAATCAGGAATGAACACACAGAAGCAGCACACCAAATTGCAGCCTGTTTAAATAGTCTGTCTGGTGCCAGCATTGGTGACAGGCTCACGCTCATCTGCCCAGCCAGTTGCCAGTCTGCGCATGTGCATATGTATGTACAGGGAGACATCATTTGTGCTATGGGAAAGCCTTCCCTGACACCCCCTACAACAGCCAAACAAAATCAAAACGGGCTGGTTGGTTAGTGCCACGTTTGTGTTGGTTTGTGCCTATTTACTTTCCATTCTATCTCCCTTTGTTTTTTAGTTATTGTTGATTTAATAAAGGTCACCAAAGGTTACCCAGCCCCCCTACAAGAGACAAAAGGCATGAAACTGGGCTGGTTGGTGCCTCCTTTGTGCTGGTTTGTGCTGTTTAAATATCAGTTCTACTGCATTTTGTTTTTCAGCTATTTACTATTTATTAAAGGTCACCAAAGGTCACTCAGCCCCCCTCCCACCTACACATGAAACTGGGTTGGTTGGTTAGTGCTGCATTTGTGCTGTTAAAATTATTATGTGTGCTGCTTTGATTGTTTAATTGCAAAAGTTTGTTTTTATTAGATCAAACCCCACCCACCCATCAAACCCCACCCCCTTGGCATCCCATGTTATTAGATACTATAACAAATTACACCATTCATTTGTGCTGCATTTGTGATAACTTGTGAAAAAAATAACATTTGTGCTGGTTTGGTTTTGGAGATCTTGTACATTATATTTCATCAAACCCCCTCCACATGTGAGAATCACATGCTAATCATTTCTCTTTCACACAGACACCACTTCTTCAACAGTCTAAAACTATTCTTTCACATACAAAATGAGAGTGCATGTGAAAAAAAATAATAATGATTTTCATGTATGCTTGCATAAATATAATGGAGAATTCCAAGTTGTACTTATCTATTGGTTTGCTGGATAAAATATATAGAGGGCAACGAACATAATTTGTGTCTTGTTGTTTAACAATGCATGGAAACAGGTAAAAGAGGAGTGCAAGTTACACAAACACTTTTCACTAGTCAGTACATTTTTTCCTAAACTGTAAAATCCATATTGTAATAATAGCAAAAATGTTTACATTGTTCCTTGCTAGGCCCTATACCCAGCCTGTAGTTTATTTTGTAATGCTCCTCCTCTGTACCTGACTCTGTAAACACTGCACACAGTACCCTGGGGGAAGGCACTAATACAGCTTAAGCAACCTCATGCTTGATGTTTTGACTGCTACCTGAGAGATTACAGGGTAAATTGAAGTTTAACCCACTTATTTTTACAGTTTATGCAACCTCATGTTTGATGTTTTGACCGCTACCTGAGGGCAAATCAAGTAAATGGAAGTATAGCCCACTTATTTTTACTTTTGTTGTGTTTGATAGTGATGCATCCATGTGTATACACTGTGGATCTGATAACGGCAGATGTCAGCGGACATGCCACCGCTGAAATCCGTTGCTCCATAGAGGTGAATGGAGTGTCCGATCAGGTACGCCTGAAAAACGAACATTTGGACCTGATCGGACAGCATGTGTGAAAGGGGCCTAAAACTAAATTTTGTTATGTTTTTTTGTTATGTGCAGACACATGAACATGGTTACAATGTAACACAAATAAAAGGTCTAAAAGTAACCAATTATAGCATGTAATATATCAATATACTGTACATAAAGTTACAGTTACATAAGTGACAGGGAATAACAAAAGTTGCTTATATTTACATACAAATTGTACAAAAACATGGTGGAAAACTATAGTATATACTATATAAAAAAATAACTTAATATATCAAAACCTGAGAGAATGGATGTTTTACGTCCTTATGCTTTTATAGGGGGTGGCTGGGTTTTGATGGGTGGGTGGGGTTTGATCAAATAAAAACAAACTTTTACAATTAAAGGGGTTGTAAAGGTAAACATTTTTTCACCTTAATGCATTCTATGCATTAAGGTGAAAAAACTTTTGACAGTACCGCCGCCCCCAGGCCCCCCGTTTTACTTACCTGACGCCTCGAATCTTCGCTGCTCGTCCTCGTCATCTTCATTGCAGCTCAGCCTGGTCGCTGATTGGCTGCAGTGGATGGATTGAAAGCAGCGCAGCCATTGGCTCGCGCTGCTGTCAATCACATCCGATGACGCGGCGCGCCGGGGGGCGGGGCCGAGTGATACAGCGAGCGGCTATAGCCGCCGGCTGTATCACGGGAGCGCGCCCGCAAGCACTCACCACCGTGCGAGGGAGCTCGCATTAAGGTGGTAAATGCTTGCGGGGAGGAGCTGAAACAGCCGCCGAGGGACCCCAGAAGACCAGGTTCGGGGCCACTCTGTGCAGAACGAGCTGCACAGTGAAGGTAAGTATAACATGTTTGTTATTTAAAAAAAAAAAAAAAAATTAACTTTACAACCCCTTTAAGAAATCAAAGCAGCACACATAATAATTTTAACAGCACAAACGCAGCACTAACCAACCAACCCAGTTTCATGTGTAGGTAGGGGGGGAGGGGGGCTGAGTGACCTTTGGTGACCTTTAATAAATAGTAAATAGCTGAAAAACAAAATGCAGTAGAACTGATATTTAAACAGCACAAACCAGCACAAAGGAGGCACCAACCAGCCCAGTTTCATGCCTTTTGTCTCTTGTAGGGGGGCTGGGTAACCTTTGGTGACCTTTATTAAATCAACAGTAACTAAAAAACAAAAGGAGATAGAATGGAAAGTAAATAGGCACAAACCAACACAAATGTGGCACTAACCAACCAGCCCGTTTTGATTTTGTTTGGCTGTTGTAGGGGGTGTCAGGGAAGGCTTTCCCATAGCACAAATGATGTCTCCCTGTACATACATATGCACATGCGCAGACTGGCAACTGGCTGGGCAGATGAGCGTGAGCCTGTCACCAATGCTGGCACCAGACAGACTATTTAAACAGGCTGCAATTTGGTGTGCTGCTTCTGTGTGTTCATTCCTGATTCCTGTGTTTGACCTCTGATCCTAACCCAGCTTGCTCCTGACCTCCGTTTGACTGCTACCTGCCCTGACCTTGGCTTGTCTCTGGATTCTGCTTCTGCCTTCTTTTCTTGCTTGATCTACCTCCTGTTGCTGACTTGGCTTGTGACCCGACTATCCTGTTGTGTGCCGTCTATGCCTGATCTGCCTGACCATTATGGACCCGGCTCATCTGACCCTGCATCCTGCTCATCCAGCCTGCTACAGCTCTTCAGCCTAGCAAGGTCTCATCTGTCTCCTGCTTCCAGCTGCTTACCCACAGTCTGCCACCAGCCAAGCTCAGTGCCAGCTCATCTGCCACCGGCTGGTTCTGCCGCCACATGCACCTGCTGACTGCTGCCACCACACAGTCTACTGGACTGATCACAGGCACTCATACCTCACTGTGCTCCCATGGCTGCTTTCTAACCAGGAGCTCGCTAACCAGGTACGTGACAGGAGAGCGGGGTGATGTCATCATCTGGAAAAAACAAATTGCTATTATCTTAAAAATAAAAGCAGCACAAATTTTAACTATTATGACACAAAAAAACACAAATATAAAAACAAGCTGTTATAACTAAAAAACCATAACAGCACAAATACAAATTTTAGCAGCACAAATGAGGCACTAACCAACGAGACCAGTTTTGTGTCATTTGGGTGTTGTAGGGGGGCTGAGTGACCTTTGGTGACCTTTAAAAAAATCATTAATAACGCAAAAACGATAAAAGATAGAACATAAATTTAAAAAGCACAAAACAGCACAAATGTAGCACTAAAGAAACACACTTGAGTTTTTATTTGTGCTGATTGTAGGGTGGGCAAAGTGAGTGGGGTTTGAAAAAAAAAACAACTGTTATATAACTTAAAAACCATAACAGCACAAATAAAAATGTTAGCAGCACAAAACAGCACAAACGTAGCACTAACCAACGAGACCAGTTTTGTGTCATTTGGGCATTGTAGGGGGGCTGAGTGACTTTTGGTGACCTTTAATAAATCATTAATAACGCAAAAACGATAAAAGATACAACGGAATTTTTAGCAGCACAAAACAGCACAAACGTAGCACTAACCAACAAGATCAGTTCTGTGTCATTTGGGCATTGTAGGGGGGCTAGGTGATGTCATAGTCTGGAAAAAACAATTGCTAATATCTTAAAAATAAAAGCAGCACAAATGTAAATTTTTACGGCACAAAACAGCACAAACGTAGCACTAAAGAAACACACTTGAGTTTTTATTTGTGCTGATTGTAGGGTGGGCAAAGTGAGTGGGGTTTGAAAAAAAAAACAACTGTTATATAACTTAAAAACCATAACAGCACAAATAAAAATTTTAGCAGCACAAACCAGCACAAATGTAGCACTAACCAACGAGACCAATTTCGTGTCATTTGGGCGTTGTAGGGGGGCTGACTGACCTTTGGTGACCTTTTAATAAATCATTAATAACGCAAAAACGATAAAAGATAGAACAGAATTTTTAGCAGCACAAAACAGCACAAACGTAGCACTAACCAACGAGACCAGTTTTGTGTCATTTGGGCATTGTAGGGGGGCTGAGTGACCTTTGGTGACCTTTAATAAATCATTAATAACGCAAAAACGATAAGTGATAGAACGGAAATGTTAGCAGCACAAAACAGCACAAACGTAGCACTAACCAACGAGACCAGTTTCGTGTCATTTGGGCGTTGTAGGGGGGCTGAATGACCTTTGGTGACCTTTAATAAATCATTAATAATGCAAAAACGATAAAAGATAGAACGGAATTTTTAGCAGCACAAAACAGCACAAACGTAGCACTAACCAACGAGACCAGTTTTGTGTCATTTGGGCATTGTAGGGGGGCTAGGTGATGTCATAGTCTGGAAAAAACAATTGCTAATATCTTAAAAATAAAAGCAGCACAAATGAAAATTTTACGGCACAAAACAGCACAAACGTAGCACTAAAGAAACACACTTGAGTTTTTATTTGTGCTGATTGTAGGGGGGCCAGCTTCGCTGAGCTGCCAATCAGCACTGTCCAGACAGAGGGTCAGGGGTCCTGCATTCTCATAGGACAATTGTGGGAGAATGAAAACTCCTCCTACAAGCTTTAACCAGACACTGAAAGAAGTCACAAGACTGCTATATATTGCTGATGAGAAATAGTATTTAGCAGTTTATATTTACTAAAATAATTGCATTTTCATGTTCTGTGTACTGTGGGAGACCAGATATAGTGAATGCAGGGTCCTGAGTTTGATAACACTTTCAAGGCTGTGAGTGTGGGCAGTGAGCTTTATAGTCTGTTTACCCCAATTACCTATGGATAAGGTACAGTTATATTTGTTTTGCAGGGCTCCAGATTTTATGAAAATGAGCTCAAGAAAGACCAGCAAGTTAACCAGCGCATTGAGAAAATACTTCAACAAAAAGCCTTGCTGACCAGTTCACAAATCAGTAAAGCTCAAATTCAGGTACTCATGTGTTTACCTCTTCTTTTTTTTTTTTTTTGTTATGCTTTTTATACAGTATCAGGAACTTTTAGTAAAGGTATACCATAATACCATTTTAAATCTGCTTATTATTGCTGATCAATGTTTGAGAGACATCCAAACGTCCTTTTCCAGATTTTTTCCAGAAAATTATATACTTTGATGCATTCACTGATCTAGATAAACCAGCAAAAATACCAACACTTCTGATTTTCACATTTAACATTAAATGTGAAAATCAGAGGTGTTCTGTCACATTAGCAACCATGTAAGGTCAGCAAGTTTGCTGCTGCTTTTAAAATTTAACATCTAAACAGTCCGTCCGATCTACAAATACTGTATTTATGCATATAAGCTCCGTTTTGTGTGGAAAATAGCTTTTAAATCTAAAACTCCGGTGGGTGTAACAAGATTTGTCTTTTTTTTTTTTTTTTGCTAATCTGAAAATGATCTGATCCGTGACTCTGATCCGAGGATCGATCCGTGAGTTTTTTGATCCGTTGCACCCCTAGTATTTACCTATCGATATTGCAGGGTGCACATAAATACTAAAGCCTAGTACACACCAGTAGTTTTTTTTTTTTGTTCAACCCAGCAGGGCTGAACAAAAAAAAACTTGATAGCTCAAGAGGAGCCATTGTACCAACTATCCAATGTCAGTTCAGTGATCTCCCTTGCTGTTCTATTGTGTTCTGACAGGGGGTTGGCCCCCACCAGAACACTCCGGTCAATGCTTGTGAGCGACGATCAGGAGCCAATCGGCAGACCTTCTTCGGTCATGCCCCTTCGACAGAAGCTGGCCAAACTCCAGTACACATGGGCCGAATGTCGGCCGGTTTCTGTTGAACCGGCCAATGCCACCCGACATTCGGCCCATGTGTACTAGGCTTAAGGGTTCAGTTATAAAATATTAGCTGTGTGAATGTCTCAGCATCTATGCAAAAGTCCCCCGTAATGTTTGTAATATGTGTGAAATGTCCGTTTTTAAAACTGTTGCCTTTCACAGGGTGGCTAAAAACGAATGATTTAAAAAAAATCGTATTTGTTTGATTTTAAATCAGATTTTTTAAAAATTTTTATCAAATTTTTGTTTTTTTTGTAATTCCTTTATTTTCCATAGTGCATTTTACAGCCAAAGTAAATAACAGTGATATATAATAAAATCAGATTACAGAAAGGGTCACACAATGTGAACAACATATCAACTGCCCCGGTAATGTCCAGCATGGGCGGCACGAAGGAATAGCACAGTGAAGAAAATGTTGATGGTGCATAGAGCCAGGAAGGCATCCAACCAGCTACATGAGAGACCCAAACATATCAAACATTTATTCATAGAAGCAAAACTATGCAACAAAATTAAAACTTTTACAGTATATCAGGAAGCAGGGCATCCCGAGGGCCAGCTGGGCCCAGAGATGGGACTCTGAGGTAGGGATAATGCAAGTGAGGATATTCATAGTATCGGAATATTACAGCCCATATCTGAGCCAAGTATACGGAGAAGGGGGGCAGTCAGAAGGGAAGAGGGTAGGGGGTGAGGTATCTCTAGTGCGCTATAAAAATGTAATCAAGAGCAGAGAGAAAGGGAGAAGACAGGTAGTGCCTCCCGCCCAGGAATCAAATTTATTTTAATAAAATGCTTTTGGAGTAAAAATATATGTAAAGATAGTTTTCGATTTAAGATACATTAATAATTTTGTTTATTGAGCATAAAATGGAGCTTAGTTGTGTAGCATGAGGCTGTATATTGTGCAATATTTACATTTTTTGGTAAACTCATTCAATTAATCCAAGCTTTGCAAGCTGAGATAACATGCACTACATTGATGCATTTACACAATTTCACACTACCAGCAAGAATGAGTCCATGCATTTAAAGAGCACCTGTCATTTCAGATCCATCATGGCAGCGCCTGTTAGCGGGCATCCACTCACCTGCTGCCGCCATGTCCCTCACCTTGTGTCCCTGCCGCATCACCAGCTGTCCCATTAAAGTGAATGGGCTTGTCAGTGAGTCAACAGCGTTCAGTGGAGGAGCCTCTGCTGGACAGAAATGACAATTGCTCTTCAAAAATTATGATTTAAATCAAGATTTTTAATAGTGATTTAAATCATGATTTAAATTGTGATTTTAATCGACTTGATTTAAATTAAATCCACCCTGGGGCAAATGTAACATTTGATCCTACAACAAAAAAAACCTTAACATTGGACCACAAGAGTTGCACCCCATGCACAATGGGCATGTAGCCCCCCTGCATAGAGCTCTGGCTTTTAGCTGTGGGTGGAGATCACAGGTGTCCAGTCCAGCTCCATTGCTGGCAGCCTGTCAAACTCTAGAAGAAGCTGACAGCTACGACTGGATGGGGCACCTGGCAGCACAAACCTTTTAGGGCAATATGCACCCAGGAACAAATACCTTGCGGCTTGCGTTTCAGGCATTATTCCCTGGTCGCAAGCTGCTAAACATTTGTATTTTATTCACTCTCTGGTACTCTACTTTCTCACAAGTAATGTATCTGCCCTTCATTTTATCATTGTCTTTTTGGACAGAACACTAAGGGCAGACATCTTCCCTACTATGTTATAGTAGTTGATTTTTTTTCCCCCTGTATCAGACCTATTCTATTATGATGTACAGCAGGGGTGTACAACCTTCTGACCTTCCTGGGCCACATTGGGAGAAGAGGAATTGTCTTGGGCCTCACCAAAAAATCCACTGACAATAAGGATAGCTGATAAGTAGAAAAAGTCAGACAGATCCCAAGTTAACGATTACTGATATAGATAATGTACCACTCTGAGTAATAAACCTTCATTTTTTAAAGTATTTTTTGATAAAATATTTGGTGATGTTTGGTAAAAGTGGGTAACCTAAAACTAGTGCTGTATTTGACACTGTTTTTGATAAACTAACACATTGATATCTGGTTGGATGGATGTAACCATAATTCTCAATGAATTCTGAAGGTGCTCATCCAAAATTTTGGTTCTAATTTTGCCCTTCGTGTGCTCACAAATAATATAGGCGCTGCCGAAAACTGATTTTTCTTCACCTGCATGTGTTCGCTAAGTGTAAACACATTTTTACAAAAAATTTCAAATTCCTAGCCGCCTTAGGCTACAGATTGGACACCCCTGATATACAGAATGAGAGGACTACACACATGACGAAAGCTACTTTTTCCTAATGTACCTTCATGAGGATACAGGGAATTGGTTTGGGCTTTTTTGGGAGATAAAATCGAAGCAATTTTAAGGTCAACTCTAAGCAAAAATGTTTTAAAATAAAATGATACTGCAGCAGATGCTTAAAAATGCAATTAAACGAACAATAAACTAAACCCCAAATCATCAAATTATCACGTGCCGTGAAGACATCTGAGAAAGAAAACTATGAACCAAAATAAAGAATTGCGTACTGCAGGGGGAGGAAGACTGAACCTTGAATTGGGCTTATATTAAGGTCGTGTGGAATTCTTTTTAGATAAAGGAGGGGTTTTTTTTGTTTTTTTATTTAATCACATTATAATGAAAATTTTAGTACCATGAATAAGCATTGAAATGGAACAGGGCTGAAAGGATTTCAGCTTGAAAACATCCTTGATTTTCTGTTTGCTTGTGTTCTTGGCTTGCACAAAATCCTGAAGGTCAAGGTTGAACAGTGCTTGACTGTGAGCACTGAGATAGATCTCCTATTGTTCATCAGAGGAGTGCGGAGCCAGTCATAGGTTCTGGTCATGCTTGCATCAAGAGGTTTAGAAGACTTGGAAATCATGAGACAAAGCTGGAATGCACACACTCATTAACACCCGAGTGAAGAAACACGCTGTTATCAAAAACAAATCGGAAAACAACCACCGTGATTTGGGTGCAGGCTGTGTGGCTTGGCTATGAAATGTATTTTGATTATTAGCTTGGTGCCACAGTTTGTGGTTACTATGATATCAACTTTGTGTGGCCGAGTTTTGCTGTGTCTAGTAAGCTGATTATTTTACTGTCTCCTGAAATTGTACAGAGCTTTAGTTTCAACTCCCACACAATTTATTATGGCTCAACCATGGCAGTATTATGATATTAAAGCTGAACTCCATGAAAACAGCCAAATACCCACTTGAAAAACACATATAAGAGAGCGGTTTTACCTGCCAAGATTCGTATTTCTGTCCATCCGTTCCTGAGCTTTACACAGCTCTAAGAAAACAGCAAACCCATGTCTGGCAGGGTGGGAGACCTGATTTTTCAGTTTTTGCAGTTAAAGCGGAGTTCCACCCAAAAGTGGAAGCTCCGCTTATCTGCCTCCCCCCCCTTTCCTGTGCTACATTAGCCACCTTTAGGGGGTGGAAGCCGGTAACTGTTTTTGACAGGTACCTGTCACCCACTTCCATGAGGACGCGGTGACCTTGACCCCCCTCCTTCCTTCGCCACCTGGGCCAGTTAGCGCAGCGCGCTTCACGCATGCACAGTAGGGAACCAGCTGTGGCGCCGAAAGGCTTTACTGGCGGTTTTCCCTACCACGAATGGCAACAGCAACACCCGAGAGATGATCAGAAAATCGGCTGGGGTGCCGACATTGCGGGATCCCTGGATAGGTAAATGTCCTAATATTCAATTTTTTTTGTGGGGGGGGGGGGGGGGGGGGCTGGACCTCCTCTTTAACCACTTCAATACCAGGCACTTAGACACCTTCCCGCCCAGCCCAATTTTCACCTTTCAGCGCTGTTGCAATTTGAATGACAATTGCGCGGTCATGCTACACTGTACCCAAACAATTTTTTTATAATTTTGTTCCCACAAATAGAGCTTTCTTTTGGTGGTATTTGATCACCTCTGCGGTTTTTATTTTTTGCGCAACAAATAAAAAAAGACCGAAAATTTCGAAAAAAACCAAGTTTTTCTTTGTTTCTGTTAAATTTTTTTGTAAATAAGTACGCTTTCTCCTTCAATAATGGGCACTGATATAGCTGCACTGATGGGCACTGATATGGCGGCACTGATGGGCACCAATGAGGTGGCACCAATGAGGTGGCACTAACGGGCACTGATAGGCGGCACTGATGGGCACTGATAGGTGGCACTGATGGGCACTGATAGGTGGCACTGGTATGCGGCACTGATGGGCACTCATAGGTGGCACTGATGGGCACTTGTAGGTGGCATTGATTGGCATATATGGGTGGCACTGATGGGTACTTATGGGTGGCACTGATGTGTGGCACTGATGGGCACTGATAGGTGGGCACTGATGGGCACAGATGGGCACTGACAGGTGGCACCGATGGGCAATGACTGGTGGCACAGATGGGCAATGACAGGTGGCACTGATATAGCATTGCTGGGCATATCATTGGCATAATAGTGCCAATCAGTGCCCATTTGTGGGCACTGATTGGCACAGATTGGGCACATGTGGATGGCCATGGGGTACATACCTGGCCATCCACGTTGCCCCTTCCCTGGTGGTCCTAGTGGCATCCCTGGTAGTCCAGTGGGGTGATCTGCGGGGGGGGCTGCGCTGATAAACAATCAGCGCAGACCCCCCCTGCCAGGAGAGCCACCGATCGGCTCTCCTCTACTTGCGTCTGTCAGACGCGAGTGAGGAAGAGCCGATCAACGGCTCTTCCTATTGACAGCGTGATCAGCCGTGATTGGACACGGCTGATCACGTGGTAAAGAGCCTCCGCCGGAGGCTTTTTACCAAGATCAGTGTAGCGGTGTGTCGGACTGACACACCGCTCCACCGATCGCCGCGATGCGCGCCCCCGGGGGCGCGCTGCGGCATGTTATCCTGCTGGACGTCATATGACGCCCAGTCAGGATAACACAACCACTTCCCGGACGTCAATCCGCTATAGGGCGGGCGGGAAGTGGTTAAAGAGAGTGTAAATCCAACATTTCATTTCATCTTTGTATTGCTTCCTTTGCGTGATCCTGCCAGTCTCTCTGCTTTCCTTTTAAAAACTGACCACGCTAATCAGAACACACCATGACCAGTTCTCTAGCTGTGTTGTGAACTCGGTGTGCTCTCCTCCAATGATTAGACTTGTCTGACACCCCTGCACAGCCATTCACTGGGAAGATCAGTGTGGTGCTGTTTCTCCTCCCCCCAGCTCTTATGCCGCTGAGAACAGAGGGAATGTGATCACTTATAAAAAAGGGGAAAAAAGGAATTTATAATGTTAGATATATATATATATATATCTATCTCTATACAAAAATGTTTTGCCTTTCATTTCTATTTTAAATTGAATGGGTTGTTTTATAAGGTTAGGGTTTACAATCACTTTAAAGGGGTTGTAAAGTCAGGTTTTTTATCTTAATGCATTATATGCATTAAGATAAAAAGCTTTCTGTGTGAAGAAGCCCCCCTCTGCCCCCCTAGCACTTACCTGACAGCCCTCTCTGTCCAGCGATATCCATGAGTGTCTCGGCCATCTGAGATTCTCCTTCCCCTGATTGGCTGAGACACAGCAGTGGCGCCATTGGCTCCCGCTGCTGTCAAAGTCAGCTAGCCAATCGGGGAAGAGAAGGGGCGGGGCCGGGTAGGGACTCCGTGTCTGAATGGACACAGAGCTGTAACTCGGCTAGGGTTGCCACCTGTTCGGGATTCACCGGGACAGTTCGGGTTTGGAATCATGCGTCCGGGTTTCAGACTGTCTGAGACCCAGACACATTATTCAGACGGGACTAAGTCTCCCCCCTCCCCCTTCTCTCTCCTGCCTTTAAGTTAGTAAGCTAAGGTAAATCAGGGTTCTCAGAGCACTCATTACATCAGAGCTCCCCTTTACACCAGAGGCCACAGTGCTCCCCTTTACATCAGAGTCCTTTTCGTACACCAGAGCATCCCTTATGTTAGAGTCCCCAGAGTTCTCCCTTACATCAGAGTCTGCAGAGTCCCCCTTACAGTGAAAAGAAACTCTGTGAGTTGAGATGTAAAAGGGGAGCTCTGCAGATTCAGATGTAAAGGGGGAACTCTGTGGACTCTGATGTAAAGGGGGACTCTTGGGAATAACTTCATATGATTAGAAATGTTATTTAATAGCAAAATCTATGCATCGTTTGTCTATGCATACTTTGAAAAAAAATTGCTGTGTGACGCTGAAGTGTTCGGGTTTGACTTGAAGAAAAGGTGGCAACCCTAGACTCGGCTCAGGTGCCCCCATAGCAAGCGGCTTGCTGTGGGGGTACTGAACAGGAGGGGAGGGGCCAGGAGCACCAAAGAGGGGCCCGAGAAGAGGAGGATTCGGGCTGCTCTGTGCAAGTCCAGTGCAACAGAGCAGGCAAGTATAACATGTTTGTTATTTTTATAGGAAAAAAACGAGACATTTTCAATCACTTTAAGTAATACTTACAGGTCTTGTGTAAGCTTGTGACTCAACAGTGAAAGGAGATGTAGCAAACTGGTGAGCATTCTGCTCTCCCCTCAACACGTTCTATGTTCACATATGGGCACTGCAGTACAACTGACTGCTTCCTTGTGCTGCTTTTCCCTCTCCCCAGCAGCAAACTGTCAAATTACAATCAGTGTCGGGTTTTCCTGCTTGACAGAAGTCTATTAAACAAAAAAAGGAACAGGCAGGTGCAACTTTTAGAATACAATGTCATAGTGTGGGGGGGAGGGGGTTGGGATTCCCCCATCTACTTCATTGTTTGGATGGAGGACCACGGTGTATAGCCAGTCTGAATACTGCTGTATTATTTAATGCAGAAGTACAATCAAGTGGTTGTAAAGCTAGTAGGATTTTTACCTTAATGTATTTTCTCTGCAAGATACAGCTCCCCTATCTCCCCTCCCAGGCCCCCCTTATATATACCTTAGCCCGCCCGTTCTCAATCCAGCACTGTGCCTGAGAGCAGTGGCTTTCTCCGCTCCCCCTCTCTCCTCACTGGACATGAAGGCAGCAGCAGGAGCCATCCGCTCCTGCTACTGTCAATCATAGCCTGTCTATAGACACACAGAGCATGACTCGGGATTGAGCCCACATGAGTGCCCCCATTGCAAGCTGCTTGCTATAGTGGGCACTTGGCAGGGGGAGGAGCCAGGACCGCTGACGAGGGACCTCAGAAGAGGAAGATTGTGGCTGGTCTGTGCAAAGCCATTGCACAGAGCATGTAAGTTTGACATGTTTGTTATTTAAAAAAAAAATACATTTATACTGTAATCACTTTAATTTGTATCTGTTATATATTACTAATTTATTAATATTTAACAGTACAACTGATACAAGTATTGCAAATTATAATTGTAATATAATAGAAATCAGAGGTATAACACCATACTCTGTGGCGCTCGTAACAAAATAATTTTAAGACCACTGGCTCTCCAACCACCACTTTAATGGCAATCCCACTACTGATAGCAATGCTTATTGGTGTTTAATATTGGTATCTGCTTTCATAGCAGTGTGATCTGTTGAGTTACCCCCTGTGTTCATTGTGCAGCAGAGCAGCTGTTTGGCACATGACCTGGAAGATGATAATCCCTATAGTAGTGGCTTCCTTGGGGATCAGGTAGATATGATGGTCTATGCATGCTTAACATGATCCAAGCTGGACCAATGTAACTATGCAAACATATCCATACTTGGAAGTCACCCGTAACATAATTGTAAAAATTGTATTAAAATAACAAACATGTTATACTTACCTGCTCTGTGCAGTGGTTTTGCACAGGGCAGCCCTTCTCTTCTCAGGTCCCTGGCTGGAGCTCCCGTTAGAAAACGGCTTACACTGTATACTAAATGTTATCCTAGCAGAGGGGCTGGCAGTGATTGTGAGCACTGTCTTTACAACCCCTTTTAAATGTTCTTTTTATTAACCACTTCATGCAAAACTACGTCGCCGTATGTATGTACCTTGATGCTAAATACCAGGGTTATGGCAGCAGCTAGCTGCCGTTACTCTAGTATTTTCGGGAATGCCTTGCGTTTCTCTTTAAGATAAAAATGGTCTCTGTGGTGGATTCGCCGAAAGATAATTTTTATCTGTGGCGGGAGAGGTGCCCACCCCCCTCCCGCCGCGCTCCGGTTGTCTCCGCCGCTTACCGGACCTCGCGTCCTCTCTCATGGATGCCTGGCTGCCGACTGAGAGGAAGACATCCCCTGCTTGGCTCCATGACATGGGAGGTGGAAGCGACGTCAAACATCACTTTTGCCCATAGCTCTTAAAGGATCTTTTTTTTTTTTTTCAAATATATATAGTATATATTGTATATATATTTTTTTATTGCATTTTAGTGTAAATATGAGATCTGAGGTATTTTTGACCCCAGGTCTCATATTTAAGAGGTCCTGTCATGCTTTTCTTCTATTACAAGGGATAAAAATGACCCAAAAATTAAAGCGCCCCGTCCCGACGAGCTTGTGCAGAGAAGCGAACGCATACGTGAGTAGCGCCCGTATATGAAAACGGTGTTCAAACCACACATGTGAGGTATCGCCGCGATCGTTAGAGCGAGAGCAATAATTCTAGCCCTAACCTCCTCTGTATCTCAAATCTGGTAACCTGTAGAAATTTTTAAACATCGCCTATGGAGATTTTTTGGGGTAAAAGTTTGTCGCCATTCCACGAGCGGGCGCAATTTTGAGATGTGACATGTTTGGTATCAATTTACTTGGCATAACATTATCTTTCACAATATAAAAAAAAATTGGGCTAACTTTACTGTTGTCTTATTTTTTAATTCAAAAAAGTGTATTTTTTCAAAAAAAGGGTGTTTGTAAGACCGCTGCGCAAATACAGTGTGACAGTAAGTATTGCAACGACCGCCATTTTATTCTCCAAGGTGTTAGAAAAAAAATATATAAAATGTTTGGGGGTTCTTAATAATTTTCTAGCAAAAAACAATAATTTTATCTTGTAAACAAATGTAAAAAAGAGGCTCGGTCCTTAAGTGGTTAAAATAATTACAGTGTCATCATCAACATACAGAAATAGAAGGGGCAATGTAAATGTGTGTTTAGTATCGCTTTAATCTACATCTAAACCCCAGGACAAAGTTATAATATATTGTTGCTTACCAGTCCTTAGATGCGACAGCTGTCTTATGCCCTGTACACACGATCGGACATTGATCGGACATTCCGACAACAAAATCCATGGATTTTTTCCGACGGATGTTGGCTCAAACTTATCTTACATACACACGGTCGCACAAAGTTGTTGGAGAATCCGATCATTCTGAACGCGGTGACGTAAAACGCGTATGTCGGGACTATAAATGGGGCAGTAGCCAATAGCTATCATCTCTTTATTTATTCTGAGCATGCGTGGCACTTTGTGCATCGGATTTGTGTACACACGATCGGAATTTAACGGATCGGATTTTGTTGTCGGAAAATTTTATATCCTTTTAAACTTTTAAACTTTGTGTCGGAAATTCCGACGGAAGAAGTACGATGGAGCCCACACACGATCGGAATTTCCGTCAACATAATCTGATTGCACTTTTTCCATCGGAAAATCCGACCGTGTGTACGGGGCATTAGTGTTCTTTTTTTTCTGTAATTTAAATACCTGTCTACTAAAAGCTGCTACTGCTTGACTTGCAAGCTGTATATTAGTTTGAAGGCAGTCACTGGGCTCGCAGTAATGCTGAAAGGGTGCTTTGCTGCCGTGGAACTAGTGTGCAGATTGGGAAACAGACAGTGGCGGCCTCCATTACATTGGTATCCTAAGCTTTAAAAGTGACAACATTTTGTTGTTCATATGGCAGCTTTCAGTATGAGCAGCTAATTGGTTTTTAAGTATCTTTTAAAAATCCACTTTTTGTGGACTAAGAAATAGAAAGTGAGGCTTATGTAAAAATATTAATTGTAAGAAACCGATTAGGCCTCAGTGTATCCTGGCAACAGATTCAGCCAATTGGGAGAGGAGGAGAGAACATCATCTGAGAGGTCTCTTTGTGATACAGGTTGCCATATCTCCTGCAGTGACTGATTACTGAGCATCCCATGTGAGCATCTGCCATCTGCCTGTTTAATAAATAAATGATGTTGCTTACCAACTCATTAATACATATAATAAAATTGTCTTTTTTAAAAACATCTGTGAATGTTCAGTAAATGTACAGTATATATTGATGAACCCTCATTCATAGCGGCTCTTTTAGAATGTTGATTATTCGGCTGAGCTAGTATGATCTCTAGCCTGACATGACATATAAAATGTCAATGTGCTTTGGTCTGTATTTTGAGACAAATGTCACCATGATAGTGAGTGGAGATCTACATCCTACATTTGAGTGCTTACAGATCTAAACCAAGAGTGTCAACAAGGCAGCACAGAAAGCGCACCCTAATCACTAATGTCTCCCCTAAAACCCCTTTCACACTGAGACACTTTACAGCCGCTACAAATAAAAATAGTGCCTGTAAAGCGCCGATCCTGTCTCTCCAGTGTGAAAGCCCGAGTGCTTTCAGACTGGAGCAGTGCGCTTGCAGGACGTTAAAAAAAAACTCCTGCAAGCAGCATCTTTGGAGCGGTGAAGGAACAGTGTATACATCGCTCCTGCTCATTGAAATGAATGGGCAGCACGGCTATACGGCATAGCGCTGCTGCAGCAGTGCTTTGCGGTGGTTTTAACCCTTTCTCCGCCGCTAGTGGGGGTAAAAGCGGCCGAATAGCGCCGCAAAATTGATGGTAAAGCACTGCTAAAAATAGCTTTTTTGTTGTTTTCTTTATTGTAATGTCTTATGAAAAGGAGTCAGGGGACAGAGTAGTGATACTGAAAAAAAAAATGTTCCTCGGTCTAGATCAGCATTTCCTAATCAGTGTTCCATGGATTCCTAGGTTGCTATGGGTTCCTAGAGCAATGAGCAGTTTTTAACTCTCAGATATGTAACCACTGTGATTGGCATAAATAATCTTTCAGCTTTCTGTAAATAGAGATTCTTCTCACTGGCCAACAAGATAGGGAGAACTCGTTCCACTGACCTTGATGATAATGTACCATGAACTGTAGTTTAAAGTGGTATTAAACCCAAAAACAAAGCTTTATTATATTGCAGCATGCTGTTTCTTAGATGTGATGAATGTGTTTTATTTTTATTTTTTAGGCTGTTTAGGCTATTTTTATCTGGCGATCCAGCCAACAAGTCTGTTTTTTTTTTTTCAAAAGAACAAGCTGTCTAGCAGAATGTAACAGTTACAGGATTGAGACAAACCATTTACTACTGACAGGGATTCTTACAACGATTAGCTTCTATATATTTATGTAAAACCTTTATCCCAAAAGGTAAAAAAAATGATTGCTGTAACTGCTTATAAAGTATTAGCTGGAGTTTGGCTTCAATTTGTCAGTGTATCTAAATCTGCTAATCTAAGACTCCTTTCCCCCCAGACAGACAATGCTGCTGTCTGCTGTGTCCCCTATGCTTCTTTATCCAGAGTGGGGACACTCTAATACAGAGTGTGTTACTGGCCAGATCACTAGGTGAAAACAGAGGGGAAAAGAGCCTTAAAAAAATGCAGCCACCACATTTAAAGAGGGAGTCCTGCAAATTTTTTTTTTTAAAAGTCAGCAGCTGCTGACTTTTAAAATATGGACACTTACCTGTCACAGGGTCCAGCGATGTCGGCACCCGATGCCGAACCGTCCCTCTGTCCTCAGATGCTGCCGCCACCATCTTCGGTATGGGAATCAGGAAATGAAGCCTTGCGGCTTCACTTTCCGGTTCCCTACTGCGCATGCTCGAGTCGCGCAGTGCAATCTGAATGGTCCGTGCTGTCTCTGGGACCCGTGTGTGTCCCAGCAGACAGCGCGGCGGGACGGGAAGAGGCATAGACTCCCATGGGAGTCTATGCCCTGAAGTGGGTGCAAATACCTGTCTTACACAGGTATCTGCACCCCCCTCCCCCCTGAAAGGTGCCAAATGTGACACCGGAGGGGGGGAGGGTTCCATAAAGCGGAGGTTCAATTTTTGTGTGAACCACCGCTTTAATATTTGTAAGCTGCAATACATTACATTTTTGGTTTTAGGTTTAATACCTCTTTTAAGTAATTAGCTGGGGTTCCATGAGACCAGAAAGTTATTATATTCAAATAACAATTATGGTAGCCAAGGACTTTTAAAGGGACATATAGATACAGGAAAAACATTGCATATGTAAAAAACATAGGTTTTAGTATGACATGCAATAAAAACCAAACCACAAAACAAACAATAAAATACTAAATTTGGGGTTCACGTAATTGTATCGATCCAATATAATTCACATGTAGACTTGACGCGTTTTGATTGATCTTCTTCAGAAGTACATGTGAATGATCTTTGAAAGATATAACATATACAGTACATTGTAAACACATTATAATTGGAAAAAACTATGTCATCATATAAAATCAAAAAGAAATTGCCATCAACTCACTAGAGTATATACGCTGTATCTCCGTGTATGAGCAGAGCAGGTGCAGCGTCCCTTGCTTAAGCTGCATGGTCCGTTTGTAACTTCCTTTTTAGGGGCCCTTCACCCCCTAATGCTTTCTTGTTATATGTCATCATACAAGCAAAAGAAAAAATATTTTATCATACCAGCATGATCAAACGCATAAATCTCATTGTTAGGACATATATTCACTGGAGTTCAACAGGCATATATAAGCTATATACAGAGAGATAACAGAAAGCGTTAAAGGGCCCTCATTGGTCATCCATAATCTAAGAACAAAATGTATACATAACACTACACTAGAATCAATATCAAATAAACACATATACTGTATATGTCAGGTGTGTATAAATAAAACATGATAATTACCTAGTTGGGTAAACAAATCATTTATAAGATAAAGGCACAACACTGCCTATACTTCAAGCAGGGTAGAGAGGGCTGAGGGCTTATCCACATTCATTTGTCAAACCGTTCCATGTATCTAAGGGATGGGCAGCCAGAAATTAGTTTGAGGTCAAATGGATAGAGAATTCTTTCCCAGAAAAAAAGCAAAATTCAGTCATATAGTAGGCTTCCAGAAGAGAAAAACAAACAACAAAACAGAGGCAAACTGGCCAAGTATGTCCCAGAGAAAAGCCTTCACCAAGATATTGTTCTATCCATTCCTCGACACCCAGGGTTCCAGCAGTCAGTAACAGAGCCTATTCATGCCATCTCACCTTTTTATTCACAGCTAAAGATCCTCCCATGCAAAGTCACGTGACCCGAACATCCAATAAGAAATTATCACAACCATTATAATCAACTAGAGCAGCCGAAAATGGCACCAAAAGGGACATGCTTGGCCATCTTGCCTCTTTTTTGTTTATTTTTCTTTCTATATCTGGAAGCCCACTATAAGGGCTTGTTCACACTTGACTAAATTTCTAATGCTCAACCAACGCTCCTCTAGCATTTGTATGGCGTTAGTATGGGCATTAGACAGGCGTTTTACAAGCATTAATGAGGAGGTAAAAATGCTCCCCAAACGCCCTATGGGCAGTTTTTAAGCGTTTGACGAGCGTTAAAACTGCCCCACAAATGCCTATTCCATTACACTAAATGAACAAATCTTAACACCCCGCAAACGCTCCGCATCCGCCCGCCAGAGAATTTACGAGGAGTTACAATAGACTTTAATGGGAGACGTTGAAAGGCTTCAACCGCCTCCTGACTCGACATGAGGCTTCAATTTTAAAGAGACGTGATGCTAATGCTTGGTGTGAACGGCACGATGTGCTGTCTATTGTATCTTGTGCATAGGTGCTTGAGGGGCTTTTTTAACGCCTCTCAAGCGCTTCTCAACCGTCTGCTCTTAATGCCAATGTGAATTCAGCCTTCGATTGAATTTTGCTCTTTTTTAGGAATTGATTCTCTACCCATTTGACCTGCTAATTTCTGGTTGCCCATCCCTTAGATACATAGAATGGTTTGACAAATGAATGTGGATAAACCCTCAGCCCTCTCTACCCTGCTTATATAGGTGGTAGTGTTCCTTTATCTTATTTATTTACCTAACTAGGTAATTATCATGTTTTATGAACCTTATGGTTTTTACATATGCAGTGTTCCTCCTGTATGTCCCTTTAAAAGTCCTTGGCTACCTTTATTGTCATTTGTATACAGTGGGGACGAAAAGTATTCAGACCCCCTTAAATGTTTAACTCTGTTATATTGCAGCCATTTGCTACAATCATTTAAGTTCATTTTTTTCCTCATTAATGTACACACAGCACCCCATATTGACAGAAAAACACAGAATTGTTGCAATTTTTTCAGATTTATTAAAAAAGAAAAACTGAAATATCACATGGTCCTAAGCATTCAGACCCTTTGCTGTGACACTCTTATATTTAACTCAGGTGCTGTCCATTTCTTCTGATCATCCTTGAGATGGTTCTACACCTTCATTTGAGTCGAGCTGTGTTTGATTATACTGATTGGACTTGATTAGGAAAGCCACACACCTGTCTATATAAGACCTTACAGGAACTGCCTGAAGAGCTCAGAGACAGAATTGTGGCAAGGCACAGATCTGGCCAAGGTTACAAAAAAAATTCTGCTGCAGTTAAGGTTCCTAAGAGCACAGTGGCCTCCATAATCCTTAAATGGAAGACGTTTAGGACGACCAGAACCCTTCCTAGAGCTGGCCGTCTGGCCAAACTGAGCTATCGAGGGAGAAGAGTCTTGGTGAGAGAGGTAAAGAATAACCCAAAGATCACTGTGGCTGAGCTCCAGAGATGCAGTCGGGAGATGGGAGAAAGTTGTAGAAAGTCAACCATCACTGCAGCCCTCCACCAGACGGGGCTTTATGGCAGGGTGGCCAGACGGAAGCCTCTCCTCAGTGCAAGACACATGAAAGCCCGCATGGAGTTTGCTAAAAAAAAAACACCTGAAGGACTCCAAGATGGTGAAAAATAAGGTTCTCTTGTCTGATGAGAGCAAGATAGAACTTTTTGGCCTTAATTCTAAGCGGTATGTGTGGAGAAAACCAGGCACTGCTCATCACCTGTCCAATACAGTCCCAACAGTGAAGCATGGTGGTGGCAGCATCATGCTGTTGGGGGTGTTTTTCAGCTGCAGGGACAGGACGACTGGTTGCAATAGAGGGAAAGATGAATGCGGCCAAGTACGTATCCTGGACGAAAACTTTCTCCAGAGTGCTCAGGACCTCAGACTGGGCCGAAAGTTTACCTTCCAACAAGACAATGACCCTAAGCACACAGCTAAAATAACGAAGGAGTGGCTTCACAACAACTCTGTGACTGTTCTTGAATGGCCCAGCCCTGACTTAAACCCAATTCAGCATCTCTGGAGAGACCTAAAAATGGCTGTCCCCCAACGTTTACCATCCAACCTGACAGAACTGGAGAGGATCTGCAAGGAGGAATGGTAGAGGATCCCCAAATCCAGGTGTGAAAAACTTGTTGCATATGTCCCAAAAAGACTCATGGCTGTATTAGATCAAAAGGGTGCTTCTACTAAATACTGAGCAAAGGGTCTGAATACTTAGGACCATGTGATATTTCAGTTTTTATTTTTTAATAAATCTGCAAAAATGTCAACAATTCTGTATTTTTCTGTCAATATGGGGTGCTGTGTGTACATTAATGAGGAAAAAAAATGAACTTGAATGATTTTAGCAAATGGCTGCAATATAACAAAAAATGAAAAATTTAAGGGGGTCTGAATACTTTCCGTTCCCACTATATGCTGAATTCAGGGATGAGGGCATATAGCACGCAGTATATTGGATATATATATATATATATATATATATATATATATATATATATATATATATATATATATATATATATATATATATATATATATATATATATATATATATATAGAGAGAGAGAGAGAATACACCACACATGGGAGTAAGTCACATATGTGCAAGTCTCAAGTCTTAACCTTCAAGTCACAAGCAAGTCCCAAGTTACTGTGGCGAAAAGCAAGCAAGTCAAGTCGAGTCCCTGCTAGAAGTCAAGTCAAGTCATTTATTTTGGTCAAGTCACAAATTAAGTCAAAATACTGATCTACCCCATTTCCACCTTTAAATGAGTTAAAAGTCAGTTTTCAGGAAAGGTTTTGTTTTATTTTCAACATTAACAAAACTGCTTAGTGTTTTTTTCTTGGCATATTAAAGAAACACTTTGAATACCCAAACAGCAGACAAGGAGCAGAACACTCAGAAATTAAATGGCCAACAAGCCTGAAAAAATGTAGTCCCTGCTGAGGGGGAAAATAACTAAGCTCAAAGTTTGAACTTGACACAATGCTAATATCTGGACACTTGAATGGTGATGAGAATAGCCACTTAAAATGCATTGCATTTGCAAAAAATTAAATTGGAAAGTACTTTCTCGCTCAGTTGTGAGCGATGGGGTCGCATTATCACCCCACCATGGCTGAACACACGTTCAACAGGTGCGCTTGATGCAGGGACTGACATAACTCTTACCGCTACCCTGAACAGCTCCAATGGCATTTGGCAAATGCTGATTGGCTCAGAGGTGGTGGTGGGCAGAGTGTGTGGGTAATATTTTCGGGGGGGTGGTGCCAAGTCATTGCAAGTCAAATAGCCCAAGTCAAAGTCAAGTCGCAAGTCATTAGTGACAAGTCAAAGTCAAGTCGAGTCATTTATTTAATTTTGTCAAGCAAGTCGCAAGTCCTCAAACAGGTGACTTAAGTCTGACTTAAGTCAAGTCATGTGACTCAAGTCCCCCACCTCTGGAATACACAGTATATTGGATAACCCACTTATATACTAAAGTTTATTATAATGGTTCTTCAATGTTAAAAAGGTTGAGAGAGGCTGATGTAGATATACTTTTACATTTTTTTTCCTTTCTTTGGCAGGTTGATCGGATGGCACTGGAGCTGGAGAGAAGGCGTGATTTGAACCGTGTTATTGTGCATGTGGATATGGATGCTTTTTATGCAGCTGTAGAAATGAGAAGCAATCCTGAGCTGAAGGAGAAGCCTATGGCTGTGGGTTCAATGAGTATGCTGGTGAGTAAGGGCAGTATAAAGCAACCAACTAAATGATTAGTGCTGTAATGAGATTGGGCTTTTGTAGTATGTGACAAACTTAATGAACGTCTGTTAATAATATTTGCATGTAAATGATGAGATTACTTTTTGCGGAAATTAACATACTATTTATTGTGTAACGTGCAGATGATCAACACTGCAGCAAAGACCCCTTTTTTAACACCGTAGCAGGTTTGCATTTTGTAGTAACTTGTCCTTAGACTTGCCCATGGGCTACCATACTGCATGTCCATATTATAGGTCTGTGACTAAAGATGAGGTAGCGTAAAACATGACTTTGATCAGTACAGTCTGGTTTTAAGGATATCGTGGGCAAATTTTCAAATTCCATCCTCCTTATCATAGCCTCCCTTTTGGAGCTATCTAGAATTTTTCTTCAGTGTTTCTAAAAGCAGAATAAAAAGAAAAAAAGTCAAAGTAGAACTAAACTCTTACAAAATAATATTTACTGTAGGTTTGTAGAGCACTGTAATTAAAACAGGATTGCATTTTTTAAATTAAAAAATAGTGTGTTTTTTTTTTTTTTTTATTATATTTTTTTAATAAATAATACAGTTTAGGTATCATTCCCTGCACTGTGCACATCCTGTAGACTCCTATTAGAACTTCATATGGACTAGGTTGGTCCCGACACCACTTTTTTAAGGCTGAGTACAAGTGCCGATACTTTTTTTCATGTACTCACCGATACCGATTTCCGATACTTTTTTTTAATGTCATATGACAGTAGCACTAATATGCAGCACTGATAAAGCATGGACTGTGTCTGTGTTTTTTTTTTTTTTGTTTTTTTTTTAACAATGCTTTCTTTTTTTGGAGGGAGGAGTGGACAGTCAGTTTTTTTTTATTTTACCTTTTATAATTTTTACAACTACTTTAAAATATTAATTTATTACAATGTTTCTTTTTTTTTCTTCAACCCTGTTGGAGGTTAGAGGTGCTTTGGGGCTTTGGTGAGATAGAGGAGCACATGGGGGAGGACAGGGGGGACCGGAGGAGCACAGAGGAGGACACAGAGGGGAGCCGGAGGAGAATAGGAAGGGGGAAGTTATAATCACTGATCTTCCTGTGTGGCTTTCAGTAAAGCAGCTGAAAGCCGTGGAGGGGATAGGAGGAGAAGCTGCTTTCAGCTGCTTTATAGAAAACCACACGGAGATCAGTGATTTTAACTTTCCCCACCGACGCTCCGATCATCCCTGAGTGTCATGGTATCAGACTAGGCATTGGGAGCATTTGCAAGAGTACAAGTAGTCCTGCAAATGCTCGGTATCGGCACCTAATACTAGTATCGGTATCGGGACAACCCTAAAATGGACACTCCACTGGTGGTTGAACATGGCACGCTAACTATGGGGATTAGGGTGGAATGTGCCAGCATATCATGCATTGCCTGCTTGTTGTCCAACTCAGGAGTGCACAGGAAAAGTTGACAACACTGCAGCTGAACTTGAGTATGTGCTGTCATCCTGGGACAAAAGTGTCTGTGGTTACACATTGCTGGCATATTTAAATTGGAAGTCTGGGCTAAACCTAATCTTAGACCTGCTCCCACCCCCATTCTAAGCCTTATACTAACTAGCGTGTAGATAAAAGATGTCTATACTGACCTATTCTAAGGGCGCTCTGGTCCGATCATGTTATAGTGTCCCAGCCCTGGCTTCAGGAAAAAAGAGGGACAGCCATCTACAGATGCCCCATAGTAAGCATCGGTGACGTCCCTGCCCAGCTATTGTTACTGCTCTCTCCCCTCCCCTGAAGCCGGCGTTTGGAGCAGATCACGTGACTGAACCAGAGCACCCTTAGAAAAGGAAAACATAGATATTGTTCCTCTACAGGCTAATTAGTAGATTAAAGATTAGACTTCCACTTTAAATTAAACGTAGGACATATAGAAAAAAGGAATAAAGCTTTTGCTATTACAAGAAATGTACAGCAACATCTGTTGAATTTGTCATCATTTTTAAAATTTATGTTTTTATCATTGTTTTAAAGTCCACTTCAAACTATTTGGCGAGAAGGTTTGGTGTACGTGCGGCTATGCCTGGATTCATCGCAAAGAAATTGTGCCCCAATCTGATAATTGTTCCACTTAATTTCGACAAATATCGAGAAGTAAGCAAAGAGGTGTGTATATCTTATTATAAAACTATTACCAGTATCATAATTAAAAAGAAAATCTAAGGTTTTATCATACAGCATGTATGAGAGAACAACATATTGCAATTTTTTTTATTTTTTTTATTTTGATGAATGTCTTCTTGAGAGCTAAATCTCCAGACCGATGAAGCCAAGATGTGCAACCACCTTATAACTAAAATATCAGCTGTGGGTTGATTCATATATAAGCTATGCAGGTTTATATTTACTTCTGCTAGAAATTTTTTCAGTTTGACAGTTCTTGCACTATTTTCATAAAATCCTGAATCGTACATTATCTTTTCCTCAGGTTCGAGAAATGTTTGCAGAGTATGATCCCAACTTTTTGCCTCTCAGTCTTGATGAAGCCTATTTGGATATTACTGATCATTTGGAGGAACGGTTGACATGGCCAGAAGAGCGGAGAAGATATGTTAAAGCTAGCATAGTACAGAAAGATGACTCTCCAGCAGGTAAAGTATAGAATTTAGGATTTGGAGTCCTCTGAGGTTCTCTTGCTCTGTTAAACGCCACTGTGCTTGACCTGTTTTTTTTTTTTTGATACTGAAATGTGGAACAGCCTTTGCATAAAACCTATACTTTTTTTTTCTTTCTATGGCCTTGACTTGTGGATTTAGCTCTGTGAAGATCTTTTTAGAAATTTCTTACTACATACAGTACAAATAAAAGGAGTCCAATCAGACTTCAGTTTTGGAAATAGCTCTTTAATTCTTGAGACATGGCAGCTCTTTAATTCTTGAGACATGACAATTCCCTTATCTCATGCTCATACCTGTCATCCTTAAACACATAAGTCGGCAATTTTGTTGAACCTGTTGGCCAGACCTATAAATTAGAAATGCATCTTCTTGCCTTGATACCTCTATATTTGCTTAAATTACATGTTTGGACACCTGACCAGAACACATACAGCCATGGCCAAAAGTTTTGAGAATGACACAAATATTATTTTCCACAAAGGCTGCTGCCTCAGTTTTTATAATAGCAATTTGCATTTACTTCAGAATGTTATGAAGAGTGATCAGATGAATTGCAATTAATTGCAAAGTCTCTCCTTGCCATGAAAATGAACTTAATCCCAAAAATAAAAAAACATTTCCCCTGCTTTTCAGCTCTGCCACAAAGGGACCAGTTGACATCATGTCAGTGATTCTCTCTTTAACACAAATGTCAGTGTTGAAGAGGACAAGGCTTGAAATCACTCTGTAATGCTGATTGAGTTAGAATAACAGACTGGAAGCTTTAAAAGGAGGTCGGTGCTTGAAATCATCGTTTTCCTCTGTTAACAACACGTGTAGAGAGCTTGCTCAGGAATGGCAGCAGGCAGGTGGACAGCGGCGGAACTATCACGGAGGCAGCAGTCACACTTGCGACTGGGCCCTGCCATTCTGCCGCTGACTTGTGGCCAAGACCTAGCATCTCCTCCTGCACCTCTGGCTGTCCGTTTAGAATGCAGTGGGGGGATCTTTTCCCGATCTCTTCTCGAGTGTAGGAGCCTCTGACCCGAGCATGTATCAGTTTTACTCTTCGGTGTAGTGAGTCGGCTCTGCTTGTACACTCTTGCTGATACATGCTCGGGTCAGAGGCCCCTCCGCTCTCCACTGTATACACTGAGGAAGAGAACTACTAGCCCCGGGGAGATCCTGCCGCCCGCGGACATCATAGAGCTGCCGATCGCCGCCTCCCCCCAGGTGGGGGTACAGAGATGTGCTGGGTTTTGGAGGTGCACAGCGGAGACCAGCCAGGTACAGGGGAACCTCTTGAAGGGGGGGTTGCTGTCTGGGGACCCTGATATAAGGGGGGGCTTTCTGGGGAAACTGATGTAAGGGGGGCGGTCCTCTGAGGACCCTGATGTAAGGAAGGGGCCCTCTGGGGACACTGATGTAAGGGAGGGCTCTCTGGGGGACACTAATGTATTGGGGCTTTCTGGGGACACTGATGTAAGAGGGGGCCTCTCTGGGGACACTGATGTAAAGGGGGCTCTCTTGGGACCCTGACATAAAGGGGAGGCTCTCTTGGGACCCTGACATAAAGGGGAGGCTCTCTTGGGACCCTGATGTATGGGGCGGGCTCTCTGTGGACCCTGATGTAAAGCGAAAGCTCTCTTGGTACCCTGATTTATGGTGGGGGCTCTCTGAGGACTCTGATGAAGACTGGAGGCTCTCTGGGGACCCTGATGTAAAGGGGAGGCTCTCTGGGGACCCTGATGTAAGGGGGGGCCTCTCTGCGGACCCTGATGTAAGGGGGGGCTCTCTGGGGACCCTGATGTAAGGGGGGGCACTCTGGGTACCCTGATGTAAGGGGTGGCTCTCTGGGGACCCTGATGTATGAAGGGGCTCTTCAGGGGAGCTTGATGTAAGGGGGGGGCTCTCTGGGGACCCTGGAGTAAGGGGAGGCTCTCTGGGGACCCTAATGTAAGTAGGGAGGCTCTCTGGGGACCCTGATGTAATGAGGGGGGGCTCTGAGGACCCTGATGTAAGTGGGGGATCTCTGGGGACCCTGATGTAAGTGGGGGATCTGCACTCAGATATGTAACAATAATATATACACACACACACGTATATTATATACATGTGTATGCTCAGCCAAGTGTATAACTCTCTTTACTTCGCTGCTATGGGCTCTAGCCCAAGATCTTTTGTAGACCCAGCAACGCCCCTGGTGGGGGGCCTTCATGGTTTCTTGCACTGGGGCCCTGAAGATTCTTGGTTACGCCTCTGCTTTTGGAGGATGGCCTGGTGTCAAGAAGGGCATCAGAGAAGCCAGTTCTCTCCAGGAAAAACATCAGGGACAGACTGATATTCTGCAAAAAGTACAGGGATGTGACTGCTGAGGACTTGGGGTAAAGTCATTTTCTCTGATAAATCCCCTTTGCGATTGTTTGGAGCATCCGGAAAAAACCTTGTCCGGAGAAGAAACAGTGAGCGCTACCATCACTCCTGTGTCATGCCAACAGTAAAGCATCCTGAGACCGTTCATCTGTGGTGTTGCTTCTCAGCCAAGGGGGTCGGCTCACTCACAGTTTTGCCTAAAAACACAGCCATGAATAAAGAATGGTACAAAAACATCCTACGAGAGCAACCTCTCCCAACCATCCAAGAACAGTTTGGTGACGCACAATGCCTTTTACAGCATGATGGAGCACCTTGCCATTAAGACAAAAGTGATAGCTAAGTGGCTAGGTGAACAGAACATCAACATTTTGGGTCCAAGGCCAGGCAACTCCCCAGACCTTAATCCTATTGGGAACTCGTGGTCAATCCTGCAAGAAATGGGTGAAAAAAAATAACACATGAATTCTGACAAACTAAGCATTGATTATGCAAGAATGGGCTGCCATCAGTCAGGATGTGGCCCAGAAGTTGACTGACCACATGCCAGGACGAATTGCAGAGGTCTTGAAAAAGAAGGGTCAACACTTCAAATATTGACTTTTTGCATAATCTTCGTTTATATGTCAATTAAAAGCTTTTGACACTCATGAAATGCTTGTAATTATACTTCAGTATACCATAGTAACAGCTAACAAAAATGAAATATTGGTGTCATTCTCAAAAACTTTTGGCCAGGGCTGTATATGAGTTAGTTTTAGACATGCCATTCCAAAACCATAGGCATTAATGTAGAATTGCCCTCCATCCCCTACCCCCCCCCCTGTGGTTATAACAGTCTCTACTTTTTTGGTAGGGTTTTTCACAAGATTTCAGAGTTTGTCTGCGGGATTTTTTGCCCATTCAGTCACTGATTATTGTTAGGTCAGGTTCTTATGTTGAATTAGGGAACCTGGTTTGAAGTCTGTATTTCAATGAAACCTAAGGTTATTTGATAGGATTTAGGTCAGGACTTTGTGTAGCCTGCTCTTGGCCTCTCCCTTCACAGAGATTCTCTAATTCAAGTTCCATTCTCCAGACAACAATCTAAAGCCAGCCATAGATGGTTCGAATCTCATCCGGTTCAGCAGGGACCAACGCTGACTTTGTTGTTGATGCGGGCATCAAGCAATTTTCTTTCCTGCAACCCATGGTTGCAGAAAAGAAAATCCCACCATCTATGACCTGCCTGAGTGCAAGAAGATTGAGATTGATCGACACTGGGGTCAGTTTACTCCACAGTTAACTTCTTGCTCATACAAAAGTTGCCACCACATGTTTTTCCGTAAACAAGCACTGTATCTTCTGTAACAATTCTGTCTTTTAAAAAACATCTGTACTACATGCTGTCAAATAACAGGTTAAAAATCTAGTATCGCTCTTCAGAGGGACAGAATTCTTTTAGGGCTGGATCATTTGAATGGGCTGCAAATCACACCAGAATGCACAAAAAATAGTGCATTTAGTACTTTCTAAAAACATGTTGCACCAAATCACAGGGTACTGTGCAGGGCGAGTCTGTTGGCCTAACGATCACACAGTGATGGGTCGGTCTTTCATTGGCCCCATTTTTAATGACAGAACTGCCAGGCTTTTTCTGTTGCCAGAGTGAACTATTTACATTGGTCCAAATTTCTGGTCTGTAGTCTTTACACCAGCAGTTTAATTTGTATGTTTTGGTGATAGGTGTGGCGACCACTACTGGAACGTGTGAACCAGAACAGACCCAATGCACATCCCCAGTGCTATTTGAAGACAGTCCTTCCTTCCTGAATGAACAAACCCCACCTCAGTCTTTGCCAGATCCAGCAGAGATAGAAGAGCCTACGGAAAATACAGTTGTCTTTGGGACATCAGCAGAAGAAGCTGTGAAAGAAATGAGATTTCGAATTGAACAAAAAACCTCTTTGACTGCCAGTGCAGGTATGAATGACTTGTAAGCACAACTGTTTTTTTTAGCCATTGTGAATTGTAAATATAAAGGATGTAATTGATCAAACAATGGTACAAGTTTTTTAGCTTCATCTACACTGTATGTTTGGACTGGGCAATTCCCAGGTAGCCTATTCACCTTAAAAGGATAGTTCATCTTTACAACAAAACTGGCCTATGCAGATAAGGGATGTTTGTAGATTAAAACAAACTCTGCAGCTAAGAGTAAAGATAAATAATACCCTTGCTATAGGTGTAGGCCATTTACAAACCTCCCAAAGCCTGACTGGAATACTCCCAGGACATTGCTAAGTGAGACCTAGTCGTCACTGCTCACCTCCACCACCACAGGAGTGAGCTCTTTCTCTGATTCAAACCCCCTCAAATACTTTCTTTCCCCTCATGCAGTAGCTCTGAGCTCGGCATTTGAGTGCTCACTTCTGTGATGGAGGAGGTGAGCAGTGATGACTAGGTCTCACTTAGCAACGTCCTGGGAGTACTTAGCAACGTCCTGGGACTCTGGGAGTGTTCCAGTCAGGCTTCTTAAGGTATGTAAATGGCCCACACCTATAGCAAGTGCCTTATTCAATTTTAGTCAGAGCTTCACAGTTTGTCTTAATCTACAGATGCCCCTTATCTGCATAGGCAGTTTTGCGGTAAAGGTGAACTATCCCTTTAAAATTGCAGCAGCTTCTTAGACTTTTGAGTCTTTATGGTTAGGAGCATTGACACCACACATTGCAGGCTCATTCCTTGCGCTCAATGACTCTGGAATACTGCATATAAAAGTACTAAAGACTAATCAAACATTTCTATAAATGTTAGATTTTTAAATATAATTTATTGTCTTTGTGAAGCTAATATGAACGTAGGTGGATCTGCAACTTTGGACAAGCAAACTACCGGTAAGTTGTTTTTGCCAACGCCTGCTGTAAATAAACTGGAACTGATAGGTAGGTTGCGTTTGTCGTTTTTTTAAAAGTCCTTAATCTTTGCACGACCCTAATTGGTTCCAATAATATGCCTGCATCTGCCCAGGATGTTTCTGTATTCCAAGTCACCCCGCAGTGCCTTTAAAGTATGTGTAATATCCTATCTGTTGAGATCTTGCAAGGAAAACAAACTGGACATTGGGCTTGCCTAAAATCTGCCCATGAGGCCCAAGCTGAGGACAATAGTTGTGTATTTTTGTTATGACGTCAGCAGTTTCACGGTTTTTGTTCTTGTTAACCAATGGTGAATGAAGGCTTTGTGAGGGTTTCCGTTACCTGGTAACAGCTGCTTTTCTTTGTGCTGTTTACTTTCCCAGCTGCAGTTGATCCATTTTACCACTGAGTTAATGAATTGTGCAGGAACACATTATAAGTAATTGAACTGTCAGTTTCTAAATTACATTCTGATCAGTTTATTACTTTTTGCAGCTGTAATACTCTGTGGTATTATTTAGTGCATGATTAAAGCTCCTTCTTGTGGTGTTTTATGACCAGTTCTTACTGTTTATAAGATTTTACCCCACTTCTAAAATGATTTCAATACAGTGTGTTGTCCACATTTGAAAGTAATTAAAGTGGTCCCCCCCTCCCAAAGCCTCATGCATACAGGACATTTTCCCTCCTAGAAGCCTGCCTCCTGGGAGCAACGTTTTTGCAGAAAAAACACCTGGCACTTGCAAAAGTGGCCAAAGTTTTTACAAGCGTTTAGGCACATTTACAAGTGTCAAGTGCATGAATGTTAATTCAGAAAAATAATTTTGGCCATTTAAATGCATTAACGCTCAAGTGCTAAACACGGCCTAGCATTACCACGCTGCTTTTGCAAGCATCAAGCGTTTTTTTCTGCCCAAACTCTGCTGTTCTTGGACTCACTGGCAGTTGAGTTTTTAAAAGGAACACTTTGAAGGGTCAGAGAGATCACTCCACCCAGTAGTCTGTCATAATTTGCAAATTTGACAGGTGCTGGGGAGCAAAGCGTTCCAGCACACTGCACCAGCTGCCATGCTGTCCTGGATCCACCGGGCCGCGGCCCACTACCGGGCTGTGGCCTCTCTGCAGCCGGGCCACGGGTGCGGCGAAGGGGGCGGGCGGCATGAGAGAGCCAGGCGAGCGGGGGCAGATGAGAGAGCCGGGGGGGGATGAGAGAAGCGGGTGGGTGGCTGAGAGAAGCGGGCAAGCAGAGATTACATTATCTCTTTCCATCCGCCCCGCATCACCGCTCTTCTGCCCTCACAGCCTGGCCTCTTTAATGTCAGAGGTGCTGCGGGGAGCAGAGAGATTACATCATCTCTCACCGCCCGCCCCGCATCACTGCTCTCCTATCCTCACTCAGAACTGACCACTGCGCAGAGGCCTGCCTCTGTGGTAAATGGACCAGTGCTGCCACCAATGCAGTGACAATCCACATCTGGTGGCACTGGCAGGCAACATGGCAAGTGACAATCTGCATCTGGTGGCAGGTGATGTGGCAAGTGACAATCCACATCAGGTGGCAGGTGATGTGGCAAGTGACAATCCACATCAGGTGGCAGGTGACAATCTGCATCTGGTGGCAGTCGACATGGTAAGTGACAATCTGCATCTGACGGCAGGTGACATTCCACATCTGGTGGCAGGCGACTTGGCAAGAGACGAGCTGCATCTGAAAGCAGACAACGTGGCAAGTGACAATACATATCTGGTGGCAGGCGACGTGGAAAGAGACCACCTGCATCTGGTGGCAGGCAAAGTGGCAAGAGACGAGCTGCATCTGAAGGCAGGCAACGTGGCAAGAGACAAGCTGCATCTGAAGGCAGGCGACGTCGCAAGTGATAATCCACATCTGGTGGCAGGCGACGTGGCAAGTCACAAGTTTCATCTGGTGGCAGGAGACAGTGGCAAATGACAGGGCTTTCACACTGGAGCGGTGCATTGGCAGGGCGTCAGAAAAAGTCCTGCCAGCAGCTTCTTTGGAGTGCATTAGGAGCAGTGAACTCACCACTCCTAAAGCTTCCCTGCCCATTGAAAACAATGGGGCAGCGCTGCTATATCGCCAGCGAAGCGCCGCTGCAGCGGCGTTTTGCGGGCAGATTTAACCCCTGTTCGGCTGCTAGCGGGGAGGTTAAAACCGCCTCGCTTGCAGCCGAATAGTGCCGCTAAAACGATTGTAAAGCGGCGCTAAAAATAAAAACAAAAATAGTGCCGCTTTACCGCTGATGCCCGGGGCAGCTCAGTGTGAAAGGGGTCTAAAGCAAGCACCGTCCCACTGCTACTGCTGCTTTGTCTGCTTGTAAAGCACCAGATAAATTGTCCGGTCTCCATTCTCATTCCACTGCCCTCCTATAGTGACTTTGTCACCTGTAGTAGTCTGCACCCTCATCCGCACCAGCTGCATGTGTTTGTGAATGTTCAAGACTTTTCTTCACTTTTATAATAATATAATATAATATAATAAATAAGCAGTGCAGCGCTAGGATAAAACCAGAAGACTCAAATGTTGCTCATAATACAAATAATAAAAGTCCCCTTTAAATGTAGAGAACAGCAAGTTTGATAGAAAAGAGGTCTCCTCTGTGGTGGTCTCAGTGCTCATGACAATTCATACTGTGCAATGCAATCTGTGATTCCACCACCAGCTAGCCAAACCGCTCACCTCAGCAATTAGACCCTTGAGCTAACAGGTGGGTCAAAACAGCATTTACCACTCTCAGTGGATAAAGATGAAAACTTGCGTAGGCAGATGGTCACACGACTTTTAGAGGCGGCACTCAGTTATTCTTAGTTGATGATCATAATCACATGCAATATAAAATAAGAAATATAGTGCACACTGTGTGGCTAAAATGATCACATTTATTGAAGGTCAAGTACTCACACTGCAAAGCACTATACCCTAGTGCTGGGATAAAAGTATAAAATGGCCTCATAGGATAACGTCAGTATAGAAGGTGGCTGCAGTGATGTCCAAGGAACTCCCGCACGCGTATCGTCCGAATCTGGACTTCCTCAGCGGTTTGCTTCACTTTTGCCTAGTTTTTTTTTTTTTCCTACTGTGCAGTGTAGCACATCTTCTCAAACGGAACAGTCCAAATACAACAGATGACTTCAGCCCAAACTCCTACTGGTTTTAGGTGCATTTAGTCAGTATGCCCAGAAGCAACCAACACCTGTTATCTGTTAACCTAGAATCCCTATTGTTATGGGGTCGTCCTCATCAGGGTCTTCTTCAGCTCCGTTGGGTGAGGCTGAGTTCTCACCCAAATGTCCACAAGGACTGCCATGTCTACTTTGGACTTTTTGTTGATTTGTGCACAATTACTGGTGAAACTTATTTGCAGAGTCTAGTCCTGTATTTTGTTTATTACTTTTTGCAGCTGTAATACTCTGTGGTATTATTTAGTGCATGATTAAAGCTCCTTCTTGTGGTGTTTTATGACCAGTTCTTACTGTTTATAAGATTTTACCCCACTTCTAAAATGATTTCAATACAGTGTGTTGTCCACATTTGAAAGTAATTAAAGTGGTCCCCCCCTCCCAAAGCCTCATGCATACAGGACATTTTCCCTCCTAGAAGCCTGCCTCCTGGGAGCAACGTTTTTGCAGAAAAAACACCTGGCACTTGCAAAAGTGGCCAAAGTTTTTACAAGCGTTTAGGCACATTTACAAGTGTCAAGTGCATGAATGTTAATTCAGAAAAATAATTTTGGCCATTTAAATGCATTAACGCTCAAGTGCTAAACACGGCCTAGCATTACCACGCTGCTTTTGCAAGCATCAAGCGTTTTTTTCTGCCCAAACTCTGCTGTTCTTGGACTCACTGGCAGTTGAGTTTTTAAAAGGAACACTTTGAAGGGTCAGAGAGATCACTCCACCCAGTAGTCTGTCATAATTTGCAAATTTGACAGGTGCTGGGGAGCAAAGCGTTCCAGCACACTGCACCAGCTGCCATGCTGTCCTGGATCCACCGGGCCGCGGCCCACTACCGGGCTGTGGCCTCTCTGCAGCCGGGCCACGGGTGCGGCGAAGGGGGCGGGCGGCATGAGAGAGCCAGGCGAGCGGGGGCAGATGAGAGAGCCGGGGGGGATGAGAGAAGCGGGTGGGTGGCTGAGAGAAGCGGGCAAGCAGAGATTACATTATCTCTTTCCATCCGCCCCGCATCACCGCTCTTCTGCCCTCACAGCCTGGCCTCTTTAATGTCAGAGGTGCTGCGGGGAGCAGAGAGATTACATCATCTCTCACCGCCCGCCCCGCATCACTGCTCTCCTATCCTCACTCAGAACTGACCACTGCGCAGAGGCCTGCCTCTGTGGTAAATGGACCAGTGCTGCCACCAATGCAGTGACAATCCACATCTGGTGGCACTGGCAGGCAACATGGCAAGTGACAATCTGCATCTGGTGGCAGGTGATGTGGCAAGTGACAATCCACATCAGGTGGCAGGTGATGTGGCAAGTGACAATCCACATCAGGTGGCAGGTGACAATCTGCATCTGGTGGCAGTCGACATGGTAAGTGACAATCTGCATCTGACGGCAGGTGACATTCCACATCTGGTGGCAGGCGACTTGGCAAGAGACGAGCTGCATCTGAAAGCAGACAACGTGGCAAGTGACAATACATATCTGGTGGCAGGCGACGTGGAAAGAGACCACCTGCATCTGGTGGCAGGCAAAGTGGCAAGAGACGAGCTGCATCTGAAGGCAGGCAACGTGGCAAGAGACAAGCTGCATCTGAAGGCAGGCGACGTCGCAAGTGATAATCCACATCTGGTGGCAGGCGACGTGGCAAGTCACAAGTTTCATCTGGTGGCAGGAGACAGTGGCAAATGACAGGGCTTTCACACTGGAGCGGTGCATTGGCAGGGCGTCAGAAAAAGTCCTGCCAGCAGCTTCTTTGGAGTGCATTAGGAGCAGTGAACTCACCACTCCTAAAGCTTCCCTGCCCATTGAAAACAATGGGGCAGCGCTGCTATATCGCCAGCGAAGCGCCGCTGCAGCGGCGTTTTGCGGGCAGATTTAACCCCTGTTCGGCTGCTAGCGGGGAGGTTAAAACCGCCTCGCTTGCAGCCGAATAGTGCCGCTAAAACGATTGTAAAGCGGCGCTAAAAATAAAAACAAAAATAGTGCCGCTTTACCGCTGATGCCCGGGGCAGCTCAGTGTGAAAGGGGTCTAAAGCAAGCACCGTCCCACTGCTACTGCTGCTTTGTCTGCTTGTAAAGCACCAGATAAATTGTCCGGTCTCCATTCTCATTCCACTGCCCTCCTATAGTGACTTTGTCACCTGTAGTAGTCTGCACCCTCATCCGCACCAGCTGCATGTGTTTGTGAATGTTCAAGACTTTTCTTCACTTTTATAATAATATAATATAATATAATAAATAAGCAGTGCAGCGCTAGGATAAAACCAGAAGACTCAAATGTTGCTCATAATACAAATAATAAAAGTCCCCTTTAAATGTAGAGAACAGCAAGTTTGATAGAAAAGAGGTCTCCTCTGTGGTGGTCTCAGTGCTCATGACAATTCATACTGTGCAATGCAATCTGTGATTCCACCACCAGCTAGCCAAACCGCTCACCTCAGCAATTAGACCCTTGAGCTAACAGGTGGGTCAAAACAGCATTTACCACTCTCAGTGGATAAAGATGAAAACTTGCGTAGGCAGATGGTCACACGACTTTTAGAGGCGGCACTCAGTTATTCTTAGTTGATGATCATAATCACATGCAATATAAAATAAGAAATATAGTGCACACTGTGTGGCTAAAATGATCACATTTATTGAAGGTCAAGTACTCACACTGCAAAGCACTATACCCTAGTGCTGGGATAAAAGTATAAAATGGCCTCATAGGATAACGTCAGTATAGAAGGTGGCTGCAGTGATGTCCAAGGAACTCCCGCACGCGTATCGTCCGAATCTGGACTTCCTCAGCGGTTTGCTTCACTTTTGCCTAGTTTTTTTTTTTTTCCTACTGTGCAGTGTAGCACATCTTCTCAAACGGAACAGTCCAAATACAACAGATGACTTCAGCCCAAACTCCTACTGGTTTTAGGTGCATTTAGTCAGTATGCCCAGAAGCAACCAACACCTGTTATCTGTTAACCTAGAATCCCTATTGTTATGGGGTCGTCCTCATCAGGGTCTTCTTCAGCTCCGTTGGGTGAGGCTGAGTTCTCACCCAAATGTCCACAAGGACTGCCATGTCTACTTTGGACTTTTTGTTGATTTGTGCACAATTACTGGTGAAACTTATTTGCAGAGTCTAGTCCTGTATTTTGTTTATTACTTTTTGCAGCTGTAATACTCTGTGGTATTATTTAGTGCATGATTAAAGCTCCTTCTTGTGGTGTTTTATGACCAGTTCTTACTGTTTATAAGATTTTACCCCACTTCTAAAATGATTTCAATACAGTGTGTTGTCCACATTTGAAAGTAATTAAAGTGGTCCCCCCCTCCCAAAGCCTCATGCATACAGGACATTTTCCCTCCTAGAAGCCTGCCTCCTGGGAGCAACGTTTTTGCAGAAAAAACACCTGGCACTTGCAAAAGTGGCCAAAGTTTTTACAAGCGTTTAGGCACATTTACAAGTGTCAAGTGCATGAATGTTAATTCAGAAAAATAATTTTGGCCATTTAAATGCATTAACGCTCAAGTGCTAAACACGGCCTAGCATTACCACGCTGCTTTTGCAAGCATCAAGCGTTTTTTTCTGCCCAAACTCTGCTGTTCTTGGACTCACTGGCAGTTGAGTTTTTAAAAGGAACACTTTGAAGGGTCAGAGAGATCACTCCACCCAGTAGTCTGTCATAATTTGCAAATTTGACAGGTGCTGGGGAGCAAAGCGTTCCAGCACACTGCACCAGCTGCCATGCTGTCCTGGATCCACCGGGCCGCGGCCCACTACCGGGCTGTGGCCTCTCTGCAGCCGGGCCACGGGTGCGGCGAAGGGGGCGGGCGGCATGAGAGAGCCAGGCGAGCGGGGGCAGATGAGAGAGCCGGGGGGGATGAGAGAAGCGGGTGGGTGGCTGAGAGAAGCGGGCAAGCAGAGATTACATTATCTCTTTCCATCCGCCCCGCATCACCGCTCTTCTGCCCTCACAGCCTGGCCTCTTTAATGTCAGAGGTGCTGCGGGGAGCAGAGAGATTACATCATCTCTCACCGCCCGCCCCGCATCACTGCTCTCCTATCCTCACTCAGAACTGACCACTGCGCAGAGGCCTGCCTCTGTGGTAAATGGACCAGTGCTGCCACCAATGCAGTGACAATCCACATCTGGTGGCACTGGCAGGCAACATGGCAAGTGACAATCTGCATCTGGTGGCAGGTGATGTGGCAAGTGACAATCCACATCAGGTGGCAGGTGATGTGGCAAGTGACAATCCACATCAGGTGGCAGGTGACAATCTGCATCTGGTGGCAGTCGACATGGTAAGTGACAATCTGCATCTGACGGCAGGTGACATTCCACATCTGGTGGCAGGCGACTTGGCAAGAGACGAGCTGCATCTGAAAGCAGACAACGTGGCAAGTGACAATACATATCTGGTGGCAGGCGACGTGGAAAGAGACCACCTGCATCTGGTGGCAGGCAAAGTGGCAAGAGACGAGCTGCATCTGAAGGCAGGCAACGTGGCAAGAGACAAGCTGCATCTGAAGGCAGGCGACGTCGCAAGTGATAATCCACATCTGGTGGCAGGCGACGTGGCAAGTCACAAGTTTCATCTGGTGGCAGGAGACAGTGGCAAATGACAGGGCTTTCACACTGGAGCGGTGCATTGGCAGGGCGTCAGAAAAAGTCCTGCCAGCAGCTTCTTTGGAGTGCATTAGGAGCAGTGAACTCACCACTCCTAAAGCTTCCCTGCCCATTGAAAACAATGGGGCAGCGCTGCTATATCGCCAGCGAAGCGCCGCTGCAGCGGCGTTTTGCGGGCAGATTTAACCCCTGTTCGGCTGCTAGCGGGGAGGTTAAAACCGCCTCGCTTGCAGCCGAATAGTGCCGCTAAAACGATTGTAAAGCGGCGCTAAAAATAAAAACAAAAATAGTGCCGCTTTACCGCTGATGCCCGGGGCAGCTCAGTGTGAAAGGGGTCTAAAGCAAGCACCGTCCCACTGCTACTGCTGCTTTGTCTGCTTGTAAAGCACCAGATAAATTGTCCGGTCTCCATTCTCATTCCACTGCCCTCCTATAGTGACTTTGTCACCTGTAGTAGTCTGCACCCTCATCCGCACCAGCTGCATGTGTTTGTGAATGTTCAAGACTTTTCTTCACTTTTATAATAATATAATATAATATAATAAATAAGCAGTGCAGCGCTAGGATAAAACCAGAAGACTCAAATGTTGCTCATAATACAAATAATAAAAGTCCCCTTTAAATGTAGAGAACAGCAAGTTTGATAGAAAAGAGGTCTCCTCTGTGGTGGTCTCAGTGCTCATGACAATTCATACTGTGCAATGCAATCTGTGATTCCACCACCAGCTAGCCAAACCGCTCACCTCAGCAATTAGACCCTTGAGCTAACAGGTGGGTCAAAACAGCATTTACCACTCTCAGTGGATAAAGATGAAAACTTGCGTAGGCAGATGGTCACACGACTTTTAGAGGCGGCACTCAGTTATTCTTAGTTGATGATCATAATCACATGCAATATAAAATAAGAAATATAGTGCACACTGTGTGGCTAAAATGATCACATTTATTGAAGGTCAAGTACTCACACTGCAAAGCACTATACCCTAGTGCTGGGATAAAAGTATAAAATGGCCTCATAGGATAACGTCAGTATAGAAGGTGGCTGCAGTGATGTCCAAGGAACTCCCGCACGCGTATCGTCCGAATCTGGACTTCCTCAGCGGTTTGCTTCACTTTTGCCTAGTTTTTTTTTTTTTCCTACTGTGCAGTGTAGCACATCTTCTCAAACGGAACAGTCCAAATACAACAGATGACTTCAGCCCAAACTCCTACTGGTTTTAGGTGCATTTAGTCAGTATGCCCAGAAGCAACCAACACCTGTTATCTGTTAACCTAGAATCCCTATTGTTATGGGGTCGTCCTCATCAGGGTCTTCTTCAGCTCCGTTGGGTGAGGCTGAGTTCTCACCCAAATGTCCACAAGGACTGCCATGTCTACTTTGGACTTTTTGTTGATTTGTGCACAATTACTGGTGAAACTTATTTGCAGAGTCTAGTCCTGTATTTTGTTTATTACTTTTTGCAGCTGTAATACTCTGTGGTATTATTTAGTGCATGATTAAAGCTCCTTCTTGTGGTGTTTTATGACCAGTTCTTACTGTTTATAAGATTTTACCCCACTTCTAAAATGATTTCAATACAGTGTGTTGTCCACATTTGAAAGTAATTAAAGTGGTCCCCCCCTCCCAAAGCCTCATGCATACAGGACATTTTCCCTCCTAGAAGCCTGCCTCCTGGGAGCAACGTTTTTGCAGAAAAAACACCTGGCACTTGCAAAAGTGGCCAAAGTTTTTACAAGCGTTTAGGCACATTTACAAGTGTCAAGTGCATGAATGTTAATTCAGAAAAATAATTTTGGCCATTTAAATGCATTAACGCTCAAGTGCTAAACACGGCCTAGCATTACCACGCTGCTTTTGCAAGCATCAAGCGTTTTTTTCTGCCCAAACTCTGCTGTTCTTGGACTCACTGGCAGTTGAGTTTTTAAAAGGAACACTTTGAAGGGTCAGAGAGATCACTCCACCCAGTAGTCTGTCATAATTTGCAAATTTGACAGGTGCTGGGGAGCAAAGCGTTCCAGCACACTGCACCAGCTGCCATGCTGTCCTGGATCCACCGGGCCGCGGCCCACTACCGGGCTGTGGCCTCTCTGCAGCCGGGCCACGGGTGCGGCGAAGGGGGCGGGCGGCATGAGAGAGCCAGGCGAGCGGGGGCAGATGAGAGAGCCGGGGGGGATGAGAGAAGCGGGTGGGTGGCTGAGAGAAGCGGGCAAGCAGAGATTACATTATCTCTTTCCATCCGCCCCGCATCACCGCTCTTCTGCCCTCACAGCCTGGCCTCTTTAATGTCAGAGGTGCTGCGGGGAGCAGAGAGATTACATCATCTCTCACCGCCCGCCCCGCATCACTGCTCTCCTATCCTCACTCAGAACTGACCACTGCGCAGAGGCCTGCCTCTGTGGTAAATGGACCAGTGCTGCCACCAATGCAGTGACAATCCACATCTGGTGGCACTGGCAGGCAACATGGCAAGTGACAATCTGCATCTGGTGGCAGGTGATGTGGCAAGTGACAATCCACATCAGGTGGCAGGTGATGTGGCAAGTGACAATCCACATCAGGTGGCAGGTGACAATCTGCATCTGGTGGCAGTCGACATGGTAAGTGACAATCTGCATCTGACGGCAGGTGACATTCCACATCTGGTGGCAGGCGACTTGGCAAGAGACGAGCTGCATCTGAAAGCAGACAACGTGGCAAGTGACAATACATATCTGGTGGCAGGCGACGTGGAAAGAGACCACCTGCATCTGGTGGCAGGCAAAGTGGCAAGAGACGAGCTGCATCTGAAGGCAGGCAACGTGGCAAGAGACAAGCTGCATCTGAAGGCAGGCGACGTCGCAAGTGATAATCCACATCTGGTGGCAGGCGACGTGGCAAGTCACAAGTTTCATCTGGTGGCAGGAGACAGTGGCAAATGACAGGGCTTTCACACTGGAGCGGTGCATTGGCAGGGCGTCAGAAAAAGTCCTGCCAGCAGCTTCTTTGGAGTGCATTAGGAGCAGTGAACTCACCACTCCTAAAGCTTCCCTGCCCATTGAAAACAATGGGGCAGCGCTGCTATATCGCCAGCGAAGCGCCGCTGCAGCGGCGTTTTGCGGGCAGATTTAACCCCTGTTCGGCTGCTAGCGGGGAGGTTAAAACCGCCTCGCTTGCAGCCGAATAGTGCCGCTAAAACGATTGTAAAGCGGCGCTAAAAATAAAAACAAAAATAGTGCCGCTTTACCGCTGATGCCCGGGGCAGCTCAGTGTGAAAGGGGTCTAAAGCAAGCACCGTCCCACTGCTACTGCTGCTTTGTCTGCTTGTAAAGCACCAGATAAATTGTCCGGTCTCCATTCTCATTCCACTGCCCTCCTATAGTGACTTTGTCACCTGTAGTAGTCTGCACCCTCATCCGCACCAGCTGCATGTGTTTGTGAATGTTCAAGACTTTTCTTCACTTTTATAATAATATAATATAATATAATAAATAAGCAGTGCAGCGCTAGGATAAAACCAGAAGACTCAAATGTTGCTCATAATACAAATAATAAAAGTCCCCTTTAAATGTAGAGAACAGCAAGTTTGATAGAAAAGAGGTCTCCTCTGTGGTGGTCTCAGTGCTCATGACAATTCATACTGTGCAATGCAATCTGTGATTCCACCACCAGCTAGCCAAACCGCTCACCTCAGCAATTAGACCCTTGAGCTAACAGGTGGGTCAAAACAGCATTTACCACTCTCAGTGGATAAAGATGAAAACTTGCGTAGGCAGATGGTCACACGACTTTTAGAGGCGGCACTCAGTTATTCTTAGTTGATGATCATAATCACATGCAATATAAAATAAGAAATATAGTGCACACTGTGTGGCTAAAATGATCACATTTATTGAAGGTCAAGTACTCACACTGCAAAGCACTATACCCTAGTGCTGGGATAAAAGTATAAAATGGCCTCATAGGATAACGTCAGTATAGAAGGTGGCTGCAGTGATGTCCAAGGAACTCCCGCACGCGTATCGTCCGAATCTGGACTTCCTCAGCGGTTTGCTTCACTTTTGCCTAGTTTTTTTTTTTTTCCTACTGTGCAGTGTAGCACATCTTCTCAAACGGAACAGTCCAAATACAACAGATGACTTCAGCCCAAACTCCTACTGGTTTTAGGTGCATTTAGTCAGTATGCCCAGAAGCAACCAACACCTGTTATCTGTTAACCTAGAATCCCTATTGTTATGGGGTCGTCCTCATCAGGGTCTTCTTCAGCTCCGTTGGGTGAGGCTGAGTTCTCACCCAAATGTCCACAAGGACTGCCATGTCTACTTTGGACTTTTTGTTGATTTGTGCACAATTACTGGTGAAACTTATTTGCAGAGTCTAGTCCTGTATTTTGTGATTGAGATTGATTGTCTAATTGGGTAACATCATTCCTTATTATTGACCTCCCTTTTCCTGAGGTCAAGGGTTAGGATTGTTAGGATTAGGCTTCCTGCTGTTGGCTTACTGGTCCTTTGGACAGACTATGTCTGTCCAAACTTCCTTTCCTAGGTGTAAGTCTTTTTCTGCAGTTGACCTAAGGGTCTCTCGGTTTGACATGGTATATCTGTTCAATCTCATCTAGGGATGTTTTTTCTGGGACTTGGCCCAGCAAACTTTACTTCTTGTTGATGACGTAAGCTGTTAGTATGTTTTTGTTCTACCTGTTTTTTGGTAGCTGGTTGGTCCTCCGCCCTCATTAGTTGAAGCCCATCACTTCTTCTTCAGAGGGAGCATTTCCTCTTAGTTGTGGCTTTTTCCCTATTTTGCTCGGCCTTTACTTCAACTAGCCTTGTTTTATGCCTTGATTTCTTCAGACGCTCTTTGTAGAATGATCTCCACATCTGTTATGTGTGTATTTGTATCTGTTATTTGTGTCTTTCAATGGACTATAAAAAAAAAAAAAAAAAAGATTTGTGTACTTACGGTAATTTTTTTTTCTAATCCATAGAGGGGCACAGGTTCCATCCCTATGTGGTGTTTGCACTTGTTTAAAAACTGAGGCATTTTTTGATTGCTAGTGTAGTGATCTCATATAAAACAGCAGTATAAGACTGGGAGCAGTTTTTGAAATGCTTTTGCATTAAAAAAAGTGCCAGAAAAGCTCAAGCTCAAAAAATGCTTTCCTTTAAATTCTATGTATATGTTCACACTGGGGCGGTGCGCTTCTGTGGTGGTGTAAAAAATCGTGCTTTCTGCATTTTTGGAGCATAAAAAACTGCACCAAAAATGCACCTTCCCATTGAAAACATGGCAAAACCGCATCAAGAACGCACAGCATATGCATTTTTACCATGTTTTTGCTACGGATCAGTGTGAAAGAAGCCTAACCCGACTGTTTAGGAATTACCGAATTTTCATGTCAATGGACAAACTACAAAAGTGCTGATGGGGAGCTTCAAGAGCCACAGCCAGAACTGGAAACACTCCACACCATCACAGCTACTCTCACAGTACCCAAGCAGCAGGGTACTGTGGGATATGTAGTCCTTAGAAATTGAACATAAACCAAAGGAAATGAGCAGAGGATAAGCTGCAAAACATGCAGGAACTCCAGGAGGTTGAATAAAGAGGTGGCCATCAGACAGGCAGAACTTACAACATGAACAGAGATTTTTAAGTAAGCTCCTACTGGATTGTCAAAAATCATTGTTTGTATTGTTATCACTATGCTGATGCTATAAGATGAAAGGGTATGCTGTGACAGTTTCATTTTATTGGCTAGAGTGAGTTCGGAATATAACAGTATCCACAACCATTATAGTATTTAGCCAGAAGGGCAGCCAGCTGTGTAAGAGGAATTCCACAGCTTCTGCTTGTCTGCTCTCTGGCCTTTGTGTCTGATTCCCCAGACACATCTAAAATATCTCTAAGGTCCATTCACACTAGGTGAAAAAATGCCAGAACCTCTGACAGAAAAAGCAGCCTAAAATGCTCATAGTGGCTCGTATAGCACAAAAGTTTGAAAGAGTTAATTTGCTTTTATGAATGTGTTTTTTTTTTTTTCCAAAACGTTCCCCTCTACTAACTTTTCACTTTAATCAATGTACACTTGAAAATGATGAACATTCCTAAATGCCGCATTTATGCACGTCAAGTGTTTTTTTTCTGCCTGAAAGCTGCTCTCAAAAACAAGATTCTGATGTATTTTTTTTCTGCAAATATGTCTGTAAACTCCCTAATGTGCATGGACAAATAGACTAACATAGAGCTGCTTATAACAACTGAAGGAAAAAAACGGCAAAAGCCTGTGTGGGCAGCATTATGTATGCCCCCAGTGTGCATGGAGCCTAAAGCATCTCTCTGAAGAACTCTTTTTATCACTCCTGAGCAAGATTTGATAACTTTTTTTTTTTTTTTTTAATGTGGGAGAGAGCCTCCTACTCACCACATATTACATAAGTATCGGTTTTCTTCCTATTGCTGCTTACACTGGACCTGTCTGTCAATACTATGTGTACTCCTTTTATTTAAGTGAAAGGAAATCTTATAATTTGTTTCTAGATTGTAAGCTCTAATGAGCAGGGCCCTCTGATCCCTCCTGTATGGATTTGTATTGTAAGTGTACTGTCTGCCCTCATGTTGTAAAGCGCTGCGCAAACTGTTGGCGCTATATAAATCCTGTATAATAATAATAATAACTTGTTGACAAGTAGTATGAGCAGCCACAGAAGGTGATTAAATTATGGTGGGTATTCACAGCATAGTAAGGCCTCATGCACACTGGACGTTGTAATAACGTTATAAAAACGGCAGTAGCTTTGCAGTGAGTTTTTCAACGTTTTTCAGCATTTTTGCAATAGAGTTTTTGGACGTTTAAGCATTTTTACAGCTGAAAAACTCCTCTCAGAACCCACTAGTTTTGGAGCCTATTTAAAGCCAAAAAACAGTCTATGTGTGCATGGACACATAGAATAACATGATGGAGAGTTTATCGACTATAGAAAAAAAAACCATCTGAAGCCAAAAACAGCAGCTCTAAAACCGTCGAAAAACATCTAGTGTGCATGAGGCCTAAGACCTCAAATAATGATGTGCAGGTAAACTCTTATGCCCCGTACACACGGTCGGATTTTCCGATGGAAAATGTCCGATCGGAGCGTGTTGTCAAAATTTCCGACCGTGTGTGGGCTCCATTGGACATTTTCCATCAGATTTTCCGACACACAAAGTTTGAGAGCAGGCTATAAAATTTTCCGACAACAAAATCCGTTGTCGGAAATTCCGATCGTGTGTACACAAATCCAACGGACAAAGTGCCACGCATGCTCAGAATAAATAAAGAGATGAAAGCTATTGGCCACTGCCCCGTTTATAGTCCCGATGTACGTGTTTTACGTCACCGCGTTCAGAATGATCGGATTTTCCGACAACTTTGTGTGACCTTGTGTATGCAAGACAAGTTTGAGCCAACATCCGTCGGAAAAAATCCTAGGATTTTGTTGTCGGAATGTCCGAACAAAGTCCGACCGTGTGTACGGGGCATTAAGTGTGTGTGTGTGTATGTGTGTGTGTATGTGTATATATGTATATATATATATATATATATATATATATATATATAGTTCAAGCCGTGATTTGTCGTAATTGTGATGATTATGGCTTAAACCCCAAATCCACAATCTCAGAAAATTAGAATATTGTGAAAAGGTGCAATATTCTAGGCTCAAAGTGTCCCAATCACCTAATTAAGCCATAAGACCTGCAAAGGGTTCCTGAGCCTTTAAATGGTCTCTCAGTCTGGTTCAGGAGATATCAAAAAATCATGGGAAATACTGCTGACCTGACAGTTGTGCAGAAAACCCTCATTGACACCCTCCATAAGGAAAGAAAGCCTCAAAAGGTAATTGCAAAAGAAGTTGGATGTTCCCAAAGTTCTGTATCAAAGCACATTAATAGAAAGTTATGTGGAAGGGAAAAGTGTGGAAGAAAAGGGTGCACAAGCAGCAGGGATGACCGCAGCCTGGAGAGGATTGTCAGGAAAAGGCCATTCCAAAGTGTTGGGGACTTTCACAAGGAGTGGACTGAGGCTGGAGTCAGTGCATCAAGAGCCACCAAACACAGACGGATCCTGGACATGGGCTTCAAGTGTCGTATTCCTCTTGTCAAGCCACTCCTGAATAACAAGCAACTCCTGAATAACAAACAACATCAGAAACGTCTTACCTGGGCTAAAGAGAAACATACCTGATCTGTTGCTCAGTGGTCCAGTCCTCTTTTCTGATGAGAGCAAATTTTGCATCTCATTTGGAAACCAAGGACCCAGAGTAAGATGCTTGAAGTCCAGTGTGACGTTTCCACAGTCTGTGTTGATTTGGGGAGCCATGTCATCTGCTGGTGTTGGTTTACTGTGCTTCATTAAGTCCAGGGTCACCTCAGCCCTCTACCAGGAGATTTTGGAGCACTTCATGCATCCTTCCGCAGACGAGCTCTATGGGGATGCTGACTTTTTTTTCCAGCAGGACTTGGCACCTGCCCACACTGCCAAAAGCACCAAAACCTGGTTCAATGACTGTGGGATTACTGTGCTTGATTGGACAGCAAACTTGCCTGACCTGAACCCCATAGAGAATCTATGGGGCCTTGCCAAGAGAAAGATGAGAGACATGAGACCGAACAATGCAGAAGAGCTGAAGGCCGCTATTGAAGCATCCTGGTCTTCCATAACACCTCAATAGTGCCACAGGCTGTTAGCTTCCATGCCACGCCGCATTGAGGCAGTAATTGCTGCAAACGGGGCCAATACCAAGTACTGAGTACATATGCATGCTTATACTTTTCAGAGGTCCGATATTGTTCTATGTACAATCCTTGTTTTATTGATTGCATGTAATATTTACATTTTCTGAGATTGTGGATTTGGGGTTTTCATGAGCTGTAAGCCATAATCATCAAAATTATGACAAATCACGACTTGAACTATCTTGCTTTGCATGTTATGCGTCTATCTCATATATTAATTTCACCTCTTTAAGTTGCATTAGTGAAATAAATAATTTTTCAAGTATCACCTGTATAACACACACACACACACACACACTCTTAAGAGTTTACCTCTACATAGATGCTAATTTTTTCACAGGTTAAAAAAATGTGCATTTATTTTTTATTTTTTGGTGGAGCCTGGAGAGCAGGGTGGCCTGTCCATTAAGGGCGTACGGGCGCCCCCCTCTATCCATGGCCACTGCGGCCACATGCGTCCGGCCCCTTTCAGGGTGCCGGGCCCTGGGCGCATGAATTACAGTGGCGAATAGGCTCTAAAAGGCTTCAAAATAGGGTGGACTATGGTGCAGAGCATTGCGCTCGGAGCCCACCCAGGTGTGTTAAAGAAGCAAATGAATATTCGCTTTTCTAACACTGAATCTCCTCTCCGCCAATCGGGAAGCGCAGGTCTGATACCCGTTTCCCGATTGGCTGAAAGGTCAGGTGATCCTATTGAACGCCTAGGAGGAAGAGGAGGGGGATGCACGGCGGAAGCCACCATGATCCACACCACAGGAGGAGGAAGAAAGCTGCCGGACACGCTGCCTGCCCACCTGCTTCCTAGATGCGGTAAGTGTGGGGCTTTGATGTCCCGACTGTCCTCCGGGGAGGGGGGTTGCCGCTGCTGCCGGCCGGCCAGGGAGGAGGGTGGCTGTTTGCCACCCCCCACTGCTGGAGAGGATTGCACATACAATCAGCAGTTCGTGGGTGCCCTCGGGACTCCTACAGACAAGCGGTGTAAGCTGTCTGCCCGTACGTCATACGGGCAGGCAGTTTAACACTGACAGGAAAACTCAATTGACTACCAGAGCGCTCAAAAGTACCCTGGTAGTTCATTGTGAACTACAAGCGACAGCTGCAAAGGCTGTCAGTATTTGTAGTTTTCACATTCACAGAACTCTGTGACGTGGCCAGGGGGGCTGCAATTTTTAAAATTGTGATAGCGAGCTGTCACAACGGGTTTTTGGGCAGAGGCCAGTGCTACAGCATGTTACACCCTGAATATGAGTGTAACATGTTAGGAAAGGTGAACTTATCCTTTAAAAAAAGTCCATGCAGCTTAGGTGTGGAAAGTGAGAAGTGATCCATAGTGAGCAACCAGAAATCCTAATTCTGTGTTTATGAGCCACTACAGTCATCATACACTGCCTTACTGAAAAGTTTCAGCCTTTTTGTGAAGGTTCTTAGGTCATGATATAGCTAATAACAGTTAGTCACATTTAACTAGTCCTGGTTTGTAACGTTGAAGATGTTTCCCAGCTTATCTAAGCTGCTTCTTCAGTTCATATCAGTGTCAGGAACATACCCCAGCATTAGAGATGGGCTCGGGCGTGTTCGAAATCCCACGTACCCAATCCCGCTAGGAAGCCGACGCTGCACACGGCTAACCACAGGCAGTGAGACATTTCCCAGTTTGCAGCTACACAGATTGGGAAATGTCTCGCTGCCTGTGATTAGCCGTGTGCGGTGTCTGCGTCCTTGCAGGATCGGGGACATGGGATTTTGAACACGCCCGAGCCCATCTCTACCCAGGATTTACAGGTATATCTGTTACACTCATCTTGTCACTATGGAATTTGTCAAGGCAGATGTTGAATTTGTAAAAGCAGGATGACAAATGTAAGTGCCTTTTCTAAATACACAATCTAATCTTTGGTGCCAGGAAGTCTGCAACCGGTGTCCATTAGTTGTGCTTAATGCCTAGTACACACGGGCCAACTATTGGGCAGCATCGACTAGTTCATTAAAAATCTACCACAATTCGGCACGTGTTTTCTTTCGGTCTGACAGTGTCGAAGGGGCATGACTGAAAAAGGTCTGCTGATCGGCTCCCAATCAGTACTGTTACCCAGTGGCTGAGGGCACTGACTAGAATGTTCTGGCGGGAGGGGGGCGGGGCGGAGTGCGTCCCCTTGTCAACACAATAGCACAGCAGGGGAGATCACTGTACTAACGTCAGGTAGTTAGTACAGTGGCTCTGACCTGAGCTCTCTGGGTTTTTTTTTTTTCGTTTAGCCCTGCTGGGTTGAACGAAAAAAAAAAAAAGATGTGTACTAGGCTTAAAGAATATGTTGAACTGCCAAGTTTTTTTTGCTAGTTTAGGATAGAGTGGGGAAGCATTAGGACCCTTTAACGCCTATGTGCTTTTGCTGCACTAGAAGGCACCTTTCCAGATTGACAAAGGGCAAGGAATTACAATGTACCTATTCACATCTGTGCGCTGCGTTTAAATGAATCCTGCATGCATGTGCGCTGTGTAAAAAGCACCTTCTGTAGAAATCAATCGGAAGGCATCAAAACTGCACCATGTTGCTTTTTTGATGCGGTTTTTGCTACATGTCTAGGGTTACACAGTTGCATGCTGGGAGTCAGTGATGTAATATTACCAGAAAACACATCAAAAACACATTAAGAATTCTATATGCACTGCACTGAAATTTAGTTCAACACATTAAAACACGCTTTGCATTTTTATACACCACATACAGTATAGCGTTTATAGGGGTCATTAGAAATCCTGAAGGGGGCTTTGTTGCAATTTTTTATCCTCAATTCTTGTCCAGCTGACATTAATTTCAACAGACAGGAAGTGAAGGAAAATCTACAATGGAAACCCAGACAGCAATTTTGGTATGGTAGTTAGCAAGGAATAAAATCCTTTTGCAGTAAAATAATTTTGTAATCTGTTATAGTATATTGGATAGTCATTTAGCTTCTCATGTGAAATGCTTCCGACACTCTGCCAGTCAATTCATCACCTGATCTGCTGGGGGATTATTCACCCCTGGATCGATGTGTCAGTTTTAATTAGACTTACAGGTAATTAAGTTCATCACAAGCTCATTAGACAAAATGTTTCCATCTAGGCATTGCTCCAAATATGATGCTGGCAAAAGTTTGCAGTGACAAAAATAAACCAAACGGTCAGTATGTGATTCCTCATGACCGACAGGCGGTAATGGACTTCATCAAAGATTTACCAATCAGGAAGGTGAGACAATTTTTTTTATTTATCTTTTATTTATGGTGTCTTTTTTTTTAGGTATATTTCATTTTCCAGGGGCTTTTAGATCTATACAATTTTTTTTTCTTCATTCATTATTTAAATCTACGTTTGCTGGTTTTCTCAAAGATTATTACTCTGATAGTCTTGGGTTTACTTAGCTTTGTAATTTACTTATATTTTTATTGATTTTACTTATTCTAGTTTATCTTTTATTATTTTACATTTTTATTTCTTGGAATTTTTTTTACCTATTGATTAAGTCCACCTGTCACACACAATAACCATTATCTAGACACAGGAGGGAACATGGGTAAGCATCGTCTATCTGAAGAAAGTTCAGTAGTTGCAGATCTCCCAGAGATTTGGGTTTCCTGTGGTTCTCCAAACTGCATTGGAAGGGATATGCAGTTACCTTAAGATTTGATTTTCATTTTTCTTGCAGTCAAACTGCTTATCCATTGCTTCTGTTTCTTATGGCCCATTCCTCCCGCTCCATTCTTTACAAGATAAAAGAGGTCAACAATTCAACAGTGAGAGTAAGACCCCATACACACTATTAGATGTTCTGCAAATTTTTGTCTTCAGATTTACCCAAACCATGTAGTGCAAGGGCCTGCCTGATTGCATACAAATTGAAACTCTTATGCCGCGTACACACGAGCGGACTTTACGGCAGACTTTGCCCGGCAGACTTTTCGACGGACTTTATGGCGGACTTTCCGAATGAACGGACTTGCTTACACACAATCCACCAAAGTCCGTCGAATTCGTACGTGATGACATACGACCAGACTAAAACAAGGAAGTTCATAGCCAGTAGCCAATAGCTGCCCTAGCATGGCTTTTTGTCCGTCAAACTAGCATACAGACGAACAGACTTTTCGACCGGACTCGAGTTCGACGGATAGATTTAAAACATGTTTCAAATCTAAGTCCGTCCAACTTTTGAGAAAACAAAATCCGCTGGAGCCCACACACGATCGAATTGTCCGACGAAATCCCGTCCGCCGGGCAAAGTCTGCCGTAAAGTCCGACCGTGTGTACGCGGCATTAAGGTTTGACCTCATATTATATGGTTTTGGTAAATCAAAAAAATCTTCAAAAAATGTAATAGTGTGTATGGGGCCTTAAGGGTTGCCAAATGTCCGCTTCTTCCAGTTATTTAGTTCACCATCTTGAGCACAATATGACAATGCAGTTATTATTGCTCAGCATTCTTCCATACTTCTTCCCCTCTATTATCTTTCTACATCCCATGATACTCCTCTCCTCTCAAAATATTTTCTGAACCCCCATGCAGTTGTAGTCTCCTAACTCCTTCTAGCCCTGTCCAATGTGGCTCTTCCCCTTTGTTGTTAGTCAGAAGGAAAGATGACTGACTGTGATGCCGGTCACAGTTAAGCAAAGTGACATTCTCCAATGAAGCTAAACTACAGACAAGCAGCTAAGTACATAATAAAGTGCAAATATGGGAATGGTTTTACTTGACAATTGATTTACATCATCAGACCAGGAATCTTCTATTGTGCAATTTTGGTGAGCCTGTGCGAATTGTAGCCTCATTTTCCTGTTCTTAGCTAACAGGAGTGGCACCCGGTATGGTCTTCTGCTGCTGTTGCCATCTGCTTCAAGGTTTGATGTATGGTGTGTTCAGAGATGAAATTCTTCATACCTTGGTTATAAGAGTGGTTATTTGATTTACTGTTGCCTTGCTATGATCTTGAACCAGTCTGCCCATTCTCCTCTGACATCAACAAGGCATTTTTATCCATACAACTGCCACTCACTAGATATTTTTTCTTTTTCAGACCATTCTCTGTAAACCCTAGAGATGGTTGTGTGTGACAATCCCAGTAGATCAGCAGTTTTTCAAATAATCAGACCAGCCCATCTGGCACCAACAACCATGCCATGTTCAAAGTCACTTAAAGTGGTTGTAAACCCTTACACACCACTTTTACCTACAGGTAAGCCTATAATAAGGCTTACCTGTAGGTACTGGAATTATCTCCTAAACCTGCACGTCATCGGCACGTGCGCACTGAAGAAAGGGCACGATCGTATAGGGCATGCACGTGAGTGACGTCACACAACTCCGACCAGTCACAGAGCCGGAGTAGGGTTGCCACATCATTCCTTTAATCCAGGACACATATTAATTACACAGGTTCTGAGGCTGATTTAATGAAGATAAGGCACCAAGTGAGTTTAATTACCACCTTAATCGGCCACAGAACCTGTGTAATTAATGTGTGTCCTGGATTAAAGGGATGATGTGGCAACCCTAAGTCGGAGTCCACACCCTGGAAGGAAGAGGGGTGAAGATGGACGCGGCCACCAGCGGGGACATTGCTGGCTTTGTTTGCAGGTAAGTGGCACATAATGGGCTAGTTAATGCGATGCATAGTAGCCCATTATGCTTTTACTTTGCAGGGGAATAAAGAGGAAGTAAAACCCATTAGGAGTATTTTTCCGACAGCTCAGCCACATCCTTGACTTTAGCAGCACAGGTTGGCCAATCACTCAGTTCAAAAAACACTCACAAGCTGCTCCCTGGAGAGTTAGGGGAGATTTACTAAAACTGGAGAGTGCAAATCTGGTGCAGCTTTGCATAGAAACCAGCTGGTTTCCTGGTTTTGTTGTCAAAGTGTCAGGTACCTTACAGCGGAGCCCGAAATGATGAGGGTGGCCTCTTGCACAGTTCCGGTCCAAGCACCCCTGGTGGTGGGTACAGGGAGTGCGAGGGCAACGAAAGGGTGCAGGTGCCTGCAGGCAGGAGGCTGGAACTTGGAGATACAGGAACCTCAGCTGAGGAGATGTGGAAACTGATCACCAAACTTGTTCAGTGGGAGCCAGTTTAGGATCAACTGCAGAATCGGGAACAGGCAGGAGTCGGCAACAGGCTGGCAGTGGGGTACCAAGTCAGAAGGCAAAACCGTAATCAGAAACAGGCAGAGGTTGGCAACAGACGGGCAACGGGGTACAGAATCAGGAGGCAGAGCCGTAATCATAAGTTCAAGCCAAGGTCCGTATTGCAGGTAGAGGCAGGTTCAGCAGGCAGGGGAGATCCAAGAGAATAGTCAGAAGATAGCCGGGTTTTCAGGAACAAGTTCAATCAGGCAGAGTAACAACAGGAACACAGGAACAAGCTGAAGACAATCCAGCACTGATGCTAGGCAGACTCTCTGTTTATATAGGGTGCTGTGTGTGCCAGGATTCGTGCCAGCGTACGTGCGCGCATGCGCATTAGCACCCTAGCACATTGGCGCATGCGCGTTAGCACCTTAGCACATTGGAGCATGTGCGTTAGCACATTAGCGCTTTAGCACTCGCGGGTGCGTGTTAGCGCGCGTTCGCATTCGCATAGAGGTACCATTGTGCATGCCCACCCTGGATCTCATTTGTCTCTGGCTACGGTTCCGTGCATGCACATTGGCATTAGCAGAACGAGGATTGGTTAGCTTAATGAACAAGCTGAAGTTAGCAACTGATTAGCTACCATGCACAGCTGCAACAGATTCTAATTGCTTCAATTTTAGTTGGCTATGGTGCTGTCTGCTTTGTAATGGAGGATTTAGAGTTATGTTATGAATCTTTTTGTACCTCAGACAGGGTCACATATTAACTAAAGGCTAATGAGCTATACAGTACAGTACACCTTGCTATTAAAAAAATTGGAAACAAAATGCTATTTGAAAAGTCAAGGCTGCATTTCAGGCCCTCTAACTTATTTTCCTGTCGCATCATGGCAGCATACACCTATGGGTTGTGGCTCCGCCCCCGCAACCTGATAGGACCGCGTAGCTATTAAAGTCTGAGAGAGCCCCTGCCCCAGCATTCTCCTTTTTTTCCTCACCTGTCAAGGACCGAAAACATGCATCCCTTACAAAAAAAGTAAAAGTGGCTAGATGGTACCAGAGGATACAGCACCTCATCCCCTAAATAATCAAATGTTAAATGGGTGTGTGGACAAGGGATTATAGCGGTGCTAGGGTCAGGAAGATTAGAGAAGAAAAGATAAAACAAAAAATACTAAAATTACAGATTTTATTAATAGTCTATCATAAATACAATGTACATTATAAACAATTCAAACAGTAATTATACAAATTTTGTGGATACATGTACTGTAAGTGACCCTAAAAATGGTCAAGTGGGCCGGATGGCAAGTGGCCGTTGAAGGAGGGGGGGCTCGTTTTCCTACATGTTTCGCCAAAACATTGGCTTCTTCAGGGAACAGGAGCTCATAGGGTGGATATATATAAAAAATTCTGTGTGGTGGACATGAAAACACATGTTAGAAATAGTAATTTGACCAAACACTGCATAATAAAAACAGTAACACACTGCAACTGTGGCTGGACATTCATGCGGCCCTAAGCTCCACACCACTAAACGGAACTGCGGACATACCTGGGGCGTCAGTGCCCAAGACGGGAGGGAAGAGAGGGAGAGGGGGAACACAGCCACCCAAGGAGATCCCCACAGGGGAGCAGGCAGACCGCGCCGTAAATTATGCCTGCAGGGGGCATACAGTAGACCTGTGAAGGGAATGTAAAGATAGTCATGTGTCATAATGCACTGTGGTAGTTATTCCAGGGAAAAAAGGGTTGCGCATATGTGTATTGTATTAAAAAGAGAACAAAAAATATATGTATATAAATAGGTATAAATGTATCTATATCTCTGGAAAAGGTGCAGACTTACATGTATATCTAAAAGCTGTAGAGAGGCAAGGTCAGGAAGTGCCTGTGATATATGTATGCACACAGCAAGGAAAGGACATCAAGGTTGAACCATATCTGCAGACCACTTAAAGCAGGCCTAATTAGAAAAATGGATAGTGTTAGGGGTCTTGTTGTTGTTAACTGGGGCCAGATATGGTAGTTTATGCCTATACTTACTTGATGGTATCTGCTGTAAGAAAAGATTCTCATGGCGGTACATTCACAGGTATATAATACCGGTGCTGGGATGAAAAAGGGATAAAAGTAACAGTGGATCCTATATGAAATATAAAGGAAAAAAGGAAGATCAGAAAGGTAGGGAAATGGAAGCTTTAAAATGTACTTGGGCACAGGTGAGGCTAGTGAAAAGGAATCTGTTACCTAATTCATCATGAAGCACACCGTGTTGCTTGAGAAAATCAGTGTTAACCACCAGAGTAAGAGGCCGGTCCAAAGTACGTTCTAAAAAGTATGTAAAGGAATAATAAATAATTCATGTAAACAACATGAAGTCAAGGTGTTTTGAAAGGCAAAAGTTTACCTTGTAGCTGTGTGCAGAGCGAATGCAGGCACGTCCCTCGTCCATGGGAACTGAGGGACTGGCCGGTTACTCATATACCCCCCACACCTGATCAGATGATGATCAGGTGTGCGGACGCTAAACGAGGGGTAGCCACGGCTGTGCACTGCACAGTGCCTAGGAACTACGAGTTCCATCATGCAATGCGCGCGCATGCTCAGATCTCACGGACCGTGTGGCGATTGGAGAGGCGAACATCCCTGGAATGGGAAGTACCAAGGTGTCATCTCACCCAATCTGCCGATGGAATAAGGGACCAGAGGGTCTGTTCTCAGACCCTCTGGTCCCTTATTCCATCGGCAGATTGGGTGAGATGACACCTTGGTACTTCCCATTCCAGGGATGTTCGCCTCTCCAATCGCCACACGGTCCGTGAGATCTGAGCATGCGCGCGCATTGCATGATGGAACTCGTAGTTCCTAGGCACTGTGCAGTGCACAGCCGTGGCTACCCCTCGTTTAGCGTCCGCACACCTGATCATCATCTGATCAGGTGTGGGGGGTATATGAGTAACCGGCCAGTCCCTCAGTTCCCATGGACGAGGGACGTGCCTGCATTCGCTCTGCACACAGCTACAAGGTAAACTTTTGCCTTTCAAAACACCTTGACTTCATGTTGTTTACATGAATTATTTATTATTCCTTTACATACTTTTTAGAACGTACTTTGGACCGGCCTCTTACTCTGGTGGTTAACACTGATTTTCTCAAGCAACACGGTGTGCTTCATGATGAATTAGGTAACAGATTCCTTTTCACTAGCCTCACCTGTGCCCAAGTACATTTTAAAGCTTCCATTTCCCTACCTTTCTGATCTTCCTTTTTTCCTTTATATTTCATATAGGATCCACTGTTACTTTTATCCCTTTTTCATCCCAGCACCGGTATTATATACCTGTGAATGTACCGCCATGAGAATCTTTTCTTACAGCAGATACCATCAAGTAAGTATAGGCATAAACTACCATATCTGGCCCCAGTTAACAACAACAAGACCCCTAACACTATCCATTTTTCTAATTAGGCCTGCTTTAAGTGGTCTGCAGATATGGTTCAACCTTGATGTCCTTTCCTTGCTGTGTGCATACATATATCACAGGCACTTCCTGACCTTGCCTCTCTACAGCTTTTAGATATACATGTAAGTCTGCACCTTTTCCAGAGATATAGATACATTTATACCTATTTATATACATATATTTTTTGTTCTCTTTTTAATACAATACACATATGCGCAACCCTTTTTTCCCTGGAATAACTACCACAGTGCATTATGACACATGACTATCTTTACATTCCCTTGCCAGGTCTACTGTATGCCCCCTGCAGGCATAATTTACGGCGCGGTCTGCCTGCTCCCCTGTGGGGATCTCCTTGGGTGGCTGTGTTCCCCCTCTCCCTCTCTTCCCTCCCGTCTTGGGCACTGACGCCCCAGGTATGTCCGCAGTTCCGTTTAGTGGTGTGGAGCTTAGGGCCGCATGAATGTCCAGCCACAGTTGCAGTGTGTTACTGTTTTTATTATGCAGTGTTTGGTCAAATTACTATTTCTAACATGTGTTTTCATGTCCACCACACAGAATTTTTTATATATATCCACCCTATGAGCTCCTGTTCCCTGAAGAAGCCAATGTTTTGGCGAAACATGTAGGAAAACGAGCCCCCCCTCCTTCAACGGCCACTTGCCATCCGGCCCACTTGATCATTTTTAGGGTCACTTACAGTACATGTATCCACAAAATTTGTATAATTACTGTTTGAATTGTTTATAATGTACATTGTATTTATGATAGACTATTAATAAAATCTGTAATTTTAGTATTTTTTGTTTTATCTTTTCTTCTCTAATCTTCCTGACCCTAGCACCGCTATAATCCCTTGTCCACACACCCATTTAACATGCATCCCTTACCTAAAACATTAACATTAAGAACTTAGTCTTGCAGGCGACTTTGTCGCAGAAGCCTCTGTGGATATAATTAAAACCACTTCAAGAGCAATGTTAAGCTCAGTAATGGCCAGAAGGGCGCTCTGGTTAAAACCCTGGTCGGCAGATCCCTCCTCAAAATCCAATTGGTGCAAAATACCCTTTGATGGCGTAAACCTTTTTTGGAGAAAAACTGGACGTGGCTATTTCTAAAGTCACGGGGGGAAAATCGGGACTCATCCCTTCAGATAGGAGGCCCGAGGCAGCAGAGACCACCGGTTTCTAGAAGAAATCTGCCAGATAAATACAGAGAGGCAAGATCCTACAGGCCCGGAAAAGAGTATAGGAGGAACTGGAAGAATCCCCAGTCATCATTCCTCAAGCTCCAAAAGTCTAAGACCCCTGCGTCAGGGGAACAAAAGTCTTTTTGAAGGTGCGTCCGCCCAACCAGCTTTAGTGGGGGCCAGACTCATGAGTTTCAAGCAGGTCTGGGCGGATACAATAAAGGACCCATGGACGATAGACACTGTCCAGTTCGGCCACAAATGGAAATTCAAGACACGGGCTCCAAGAGACCAATTCTCTGTAACCAGATTACCTGCATCTCGGGAAAAAAGGATGCTACTGACAAAGTACGTCCAAGACCTGTTACAAAAGGAAGCCATAGTGGAAGTTCCAATATCCCAAAGGTCAACGGGATTCTACTCCCCGTTGTTTCTGGTGAAGAAGAAATCGGGGGATCTACGCCCTGTCTTAGATCTAAAGAATCTCAATCGCTCAATCTTAGTCGAGACATTCAAAATGGAGAGCCTCCAGTCAATTCTTCGGGCCATGAATATCGGGGATTGGATGCTTTCCGTCGATTTACAAGACGCCTATCTGCACGTCCCCATTCACATCTCATTCCAAAAATTTCTCCGCTTTGCGGTAGGTCTACATCATTTTCAATTCCGAAGCCTCCCGTTCGGGATCTCCACCGCTCCAAGGACATTCACAAAAATCTTACTGCCAGTAATAGCCTTACTAAGAGAACAAGGATTGGGGGTCCATCATTACCTGGACGACATCCTTTTGCTAGCAGACAATCAGGATTCCCTTCTACTGCATCGATCCATTCTGATTACCACCCTACAAAACTTCAGCTGGATCATAAACTGGGGGAAAAGCAATCTGCAGCCCACTCAGAGATTGATATTCCTGGGGGCGGAACTAGACACCCGTCTCAATACAGTGGAACTTCCGCAGGAAAAAATTCCCAGCCTCATTCAGAAGGCAAGAAAGTTATTAGCCTCTACCACACTACCAGCCCGGGAGTACCTCAGCATACTGGGGTCATTCTCAGCAACCATCCCAATGGTACAATGGGCCCAATGGAACACCAGACCTCTGCAAGCATCATTGTTAAAACAATGGAACGGGGTATCATTGTCTCAGCCGATCGTAGTCCAGAAATAAATAAAACAATCACTCTGGTGGTGGACCAGATTGAACAATCTGAAGAGATGCAGGCATATAGTCCCTCTTCCTCAGGAAATAATCACTTCAGACGCCAGCCTGAAGGGCTGGGGGGCACACTACCGCCATCACGCAGTCCAGGGCCTTTGGACATTCAGAACACAGAACGTGGTTTCAAATATATTGGAGATGAAAGCAGCTTTCCAAGCTCTGTTAGCCTTCAGCCCCCTCCTCAGGGGGAAAGAGGTCCTGCTAAAATTGGACAACAGAGTGTTGCCTATATCAACAGGCAGGGGGGCACCAGGAGTCGCTCCATGATGCGGGAAGTCCGTCCAGTCTTCGAGTGGGCACAGCTGAACCTGTCGGGATTAACGGCAGCGTATGTCCCAGGAGTCCAAAATCAACTAGCCGACTCTCTAAGTCGGACCTTTGTATCAAACAACGAGTGGGCCTTAAGTCACCAAGCCTTTACCCTCATAACCCAGACCTGGGGGATACCGGATATAGACCTGGCGGCAACACCGGTCAACACGAAATGCCAGAGATATCTAGCCAGAATTCCTTTCCCATCGGCAGAAGGCACGGATTGCCTACAACACGACTGGAACTTCCGTTTGGGGTACATATTTCCGCCAACACCACTCATTCCGAGATTCTTACTCAGACTCAAGAGGTCGAAAGCCACAGTGCTAGCAGTCCTCCCATTTTGGCCGAGACGACCATGGTTTACGACGCTCCTCCAATTGAGCACAGCAGAACCACTGACACTCCCAATGACAGCGGATATACTGTCGCAGGGGCAACTCCTTCACCCATTTCCGGAGAGGCTGCATCTAACAGCATGGAGATTGAAAGGACTAGGTTCTTAGTCCAAGGTTGCTCCCAGAAAGTGATAGACACTCTCCTCCAGGCCAGAAAATCCACGACCAATAAAACCTATAAAAGGGTCTGGGAGAGTTTTCTCTTAGTCACACAACAGCAATCCTGGAACCCGGCATCTCCATCAGTTCCTCAGATCCTCGAGTTTCTCCAGTTAGGTCTAGATAAAGGTCTTAGGTCTAGTACCCTGAAGGTACATGTATCAGCCCTATCCGCTATGACAGGAGTGAAATGGGCTCAAGAACCTCTCATCATCCAATTTCAGAAGGCTTGCCTAAAGCTGAGACCACCTAGGAAACCTTCCTTCCCGACATGGGATCTTTCAGTAGTGTTGGAAGCCTTATCCCATGAGCCATTTTTTCCGTTAGAGAATGTTTCCCTGTGGGACCTAACTCTCAAAGTCACTTTCCTAATAGCAATTACATCAGCTAAAAGGGTATCGGAAATTCAGGCCTTACAGGCTAAGGAACCATACTTGATGTTCTATCCAGACAAAGTAGTCTTAAAACCATCGGATCGCTTCATCCCGAAAGTGTCATCATCTTTCCACTTTAACCAAGAACTATGTCTCTCCACCCTATCCACAGAACAGGGTGATCCACATCCGCTTGACATAAAGTCGAATATCCAGGCCTACCTCCTGGCAACCAGCAATTTAAGGAAGACAGAGGACCTACTGGTCATTCCTCATGGGTTTAGAAGAGGACAAGCAGCAACCTCTCGCACCATCGCAGCATGGTTGGTGAAGATCATTAAGAGAGCTTACGCATCTAACAATGCACGAGTACCTGAGGGCTTAAGGGCACACTCCACAAGGGCAATGGCGACCTCCTGGGCGGCCTACTGCAGGGTATCAGCCGAAACCATCTGCAAAGCAGCCACTTGGTCTTCGAAAACCACTTTTATCTCTCATTATAAAGTGGACTCCGCTAGATTGTCCACGGTAGAATTTGGGAGAGCAATTATTCAGGCTAACTCCTCAATACCTTCTAAATAAAAAACTTATCTTTTGCTCATACCCACCCAGTTTGCGAGTTATTCCCCATAGGTGTATGCTGCCATGATGCGACAGGAAAACGGAAAATTGTATACTCACCTTTCCGTAATTTTCCTTTCCTGTCGCATCTCATGGCAGCATACAAATGCCCACCCATCTGAGGTGAGGTATATATACACGGAGAATGCTGGGGCAGGGGCTCTCTCAGACTTTAATAGCTACGCGGTCCTATCAGGTTGCGGGGGCGGAGCCACAACCCATAGGTGTATGCTGCCATGAGATGCGACAGGAAAGGAAAATTACGGAAAGGTGAGTATACAATTTTCCGTTTTTCTGCCGTTGCTTTAAAGTGAGCCTGGTCTCAAATATTTCTAAACCTGGGTATACATGTTACAATGTGCCATTTTTTTTATCAAATATTTTTATTAAAATTTTAGACATCTCCCCAAACACCACCCCCCAAACCCCCTACAATAAAGATTACAACTAACAAGCAAATCTAGGCACTGGCTGCTTTGCATATGTGGTATAACCAGTTGGATATTAATATAATGGAGAACAAGAACAAGGTGCATTCTATCAGTTACGCAATTAGGATTAGAGTAATTGTTCCACCTAACTTACTACATTGGAATTGATGCCTGCTCATGGAAGACCTCATCTATATCTATTTTTCCGATGCTAATTTCTGAATGGAGCTAGAACAAGTAATCAATGCAGCTATAAGCTGAAACAGGAAGGCCTTACTATTTTAGGAGCTGAATAAGTAGCAATGGCCATGGGGCTAAAGTAAGCATGGCTAAAAAATGCTTCCAAAGTTTCCAAAATTCAAAGTAAACTTATTTAAAAATAAGTGATAGCATGAGAGTTCCACTGTTAAAACCCATATAGGCAGATATATGGAGGGTATATACAGTAAATTGCATTATTTGCAGGATTTTTTTCATGATTGCCCAACGTTTACCTAAAAGAGTCAGGTTGGGGCAGTGTTTAGTGTTTTTGCTTACAGGCCTGTCTACAAACACACCAAGACAGGCAGATCAGCCTTTATGTGGGTAATAATTTACAGATGGGGTCATTGTCATCCTCCACCCCTCATCCAGCTAGCTGTTGAAGTTGGACAGCCAAAACAAAAAATTTATTTATCGTACATCACGGGACTTGGAGCAACCATAATAATGACTATATGGGTTATACGCCACCTACTGGTGGATGGACACTGGCAGTCAAATAGAATGTCCACCCCTATATAACCCCTCCTACACAGGAAGGACCTCAATTTTTTCGCCAGTGTCTGTAAGGTGGAATGGGCACTGATATGATACATGTGCTCTTCGAGCATACTTGGAGGTCTGGACGGTTCTATTTAGAATCATGGACTTCATTCGGATCCATTCAAAAAAAGCTATCAGCCAAAATGGATGGTAACTGAGCCTCATTGGAAAGACAGAAGATTCCTCGAGGGTTGCCTGTAATGCAGCCTTGCGGCGCTGGACCCTGCCTAATGGAACCCTGTGCAGTGTTTGTTCTGACCAAGGTGCTTTCCTGCAGGGTACTATACAGGTCCAGGGGAGTGGATCCCACATTAAGAGGGACCCAGTCCCTGAAGGTCTTTTATGTCAAAGCTCGCCGTGATGGGTGAAAATTGGACTCCTGTTACGTTCAGAGTCCAGCAGCGGGAATGGTAAGTCTGCATTTTTTGCAGTTTCTCTTTTTGAAAAAAAAAAAGAGAGAGATCTGCCTGTCTGTTTTCCCAGTGGCCACTGGGGGCAGTGTGCTGTTTAATCATGCTGCGTACTTCTTAATTGTGTGGGCTGCTGTTTCTCCTCCAGTCACTAGAGGGCGCAGGCTCGCTCAGTATGGCCTATTTTTATATAGGCAGGAAGTGGAAGGGCAGCCATGCCATGTGGCAAAAGGTTCAGCAGGCCTCTGGCGACATAACACAAGCCCATGGATACTAAAACTGTGAGTACGTACTTTGGGAGGAATGTGAGGCCAGACAAGTCATGCTTATATACTGCATACTTGCTACTTAATCCGGGGGCCTGTGCATCTTGAAAGTCGATACACCCCTAGCAGTGCACTTTAATTAGTTGCCGCCCGCCCACGGCCAAATGACGGCGGGGGGCGGTGCGGCCCTCGTTCTGGGACACCGTCATATGACGGCGTCCCAGAACAGCCGCTCTCTCGCATCTGTGGGGGTGCAAAGCACGGCGATCGCATCCGTTCCATGTTGCTAGGACACGCTGCGCCCCGATCTCTGTAAAGAGCCACAGCTCTTTAACCATGTGATCGGCTGTGTCTAATCACAGCTGGTCACATTTAAACACGGAGATGCCGATAATCGGCGCTCCTTGCCTCACACTGACAGAGTGTGTGGCGAGGAGAGCCGATCAGCGGCATCTCCACGCAGGAGGACATCTACACATGTAATCAGGGCATTGATCATCAGTGCCCTGATTACAATATAGCGCCAACTGTGTCACCAATCAGTGCCCACCATTGCCCACCAGTGGCAGCGATCGGTGCCCACCAGTGGCAGCAATTAGTGCCCACCACTGCCCACAAGTGCCACCAATCAGTGCCAGTCAGTGCTGGCTTTCAGTGCTGCCCGACGATGCCCATCACTGCTGTCGATCAATGCCCATCAGTGCTGCCTATCTGTGCCACCTATCACTGCCCACCAGCGTTGCCTATTAGTGCCACCTAACAGTGCCCATCAGTGCCACCTATCAGTGCCCATAAGTGCGGCATATTAGTGCCTCCTCATCAGTGCACATAAGTGCCGCATCATCAGTGCCCATAAGTGCCACCTCATCAATCCCCACCAGTTCATCCTATCGGTGCCACCACATCAGTGAAGGAGAAAAATTACTAAAAGTTCCAAAATTTACTGACAGAAACTATGTAAAAAAAAAAAAAATTTTTTAAATTTTTGGTCTTTTTTTTTTTGCTAAAACCGGACCGGAGTGATGCAGGGACTGCTTTGAGGGTGCTGCGACTTAAAGATGCATGGATGTGAAGGGTACTCATTGGTAATCATGGGATGCAACTTGTCAGGCGACTTTGCAGTCCCATGTTGCAGGACTGGTCGCACAGGTGTGGAAGAGGCCTTAGGCTGTTGAAACCGCATAGAGACTGCATTGGATGCCTATGTACTTGGCTAATCGTGACTATAACTAGTATGGGCCCAGGTGTGGTGAGCATGTGCAGCATAGTATACATGTTTGCTTACTTGCATAGAACACAAGCCTGCATAGACACATGTTCGCAGAGGGCCCCACCCCCTGGCACCCGACAAGCGGGCGGCGCCTGGCATGCAGCCCCCCAAGGGTGGCCGCGACGGCGTGTCTGCGTGGACGCATGTTGCGTAATCACAGGTTTTTATAAGCTTATGTTTGTATAGACGTGTGGGCATAAGTGTGTATGCATGTGACATAGATTTGTGTTGCGTAATACATGTTGCATAAACGCGTTTGATAAACGCATGCTTGCTTATTCCGTAAATGCAGGTCTCCATGGGCACATATTGCGTAAGTGTGTGTTTGCATGGACACGCGCTTTCGTGTTTTGCCTAAACGCATATTTGCTTAAGCACATACCTAAATGCTTCCATAGACACATGCCTCCATAGATGCATATTGCTTAAACGCATGCTGGCATGTTTTCATTTGTACTGCATACGTATATGCTTAGTTGCATTATACTGTATACATATGTGCTTAGTTGCATTAAACTGTATACATATGTGCTTATTTTTCCTAGGACTACATTCATATCTGTTTTTTTGCCTAGTACTAAGTACCTATGTGTTTATTTGTCTAGGCATACATACATATGTGCTTATTGCCTTAAGCTGCATACATAGATGCATGAATGGCAAGGATACTTGTATACCTGCATGTTTGCATACCTGGGTACCTGCATACTTGTATACCTACGGGGTTGTATAGCAGTAGACCAACATTGTCTAGGCCTGCATCCTTGTGAAACTGCATATTAGTTAGTCTAATACAGTCACTTTATATATCTGTTAGACTAGCTAAACGACATAGAGGGGTGAGGCAGGTACACTGCCCTCAGGTTCAGTGGTCTGGCAATGTTCATGTCTCCTATTGGACCGATGGCCACAGGGTGATCTGAGTCACTGTGGCGCCTGATCTCGGATCAAGCCTGGTTAGTACTTGAATAGGAGACTGCCCAGGTTTCCCTCGTAAGTGAGGAAGGCATCTGAGGTTGCTGTGTTTGAGAGTATCTCAGACCATAAGATTTTGGAGCAGTCTCTGAGGTGGTTCGCTCCTTCCTTAGTCAGGTCAGTCTTGGCCTTGCGTTTGGGTCTTGGAGCAAAAGTTATGGGCTCATTATTGTAAAACAATTAGATGGTAGCAGCTTCAAAACTGAATGGGGACATGAGGTCTATCTTAAGATCTCAATCCGCAGGGCATCCTTCTGTTTCAGATAAGCTTGGTCTGTTCAGTGATGACCTCTCTGCAAGAGATAGTTTACAGGGCCCATAATCATCAGGAAACACACAGCTTCATGTGCTGGATAGTTTCCAGTCTCATCAAAGATTCTGTAATTGCAGTGGAAAGTCGTCTGTTTTCTTTTTTTTTAGCCAGCCTTCGGGCTGGCCACAATTTCTGAGGTTCACAAAGCTCCTAGCTCCAGTGCTGGATTTGCTAAGGATGCAGGGGGGTCAATCTCAGTATACCTCAATAACCTTTGCTCCAGTAGTCCAGATTTTCCTTTGATACATTTTGCAGTAGGAAGCTGTATCTAGGTCGAAGCACGTTCCTTATGTACAGTCCTACTCCAGGTCTTGGTAAAGGATCATTCTCTGTCGGAAATATGAAGATCCAGGCATTGGATTGCCGAAGGGCTCTGTTCTCGAGGTGTTGCACAGCTAAGATTTGGTGGTTAATGGTTCGGAATCTAGAAAGGTGGAATTCTTTCTTTCAGGTATTGGAAGATAATAACCACTGAGGTCGGTTTCTCCGTTTGGTTTGAGGGTGGCTACAGTTCAGTGGACTTGGACTCCACAAGACAATATACTGCCCATAAATATCTTGGAGCTTTTGGCCAGTACACCTTGCTCTGGATTATGGTACAAACCAGTTGTAGGTTCATCTGGAAAAGCCTCTGATGGGGCATATATATCAACCACCAGGGCAGCATCGGGAGTCATGTGGCTCAGGAGGGTGAACCACATTTTGTCTGGGACAGCACAAGTGCTGTCTCTATCGTCAGTGTATATTCCAGGTATAGAATAGTGACAGGGGGAACTCTGCAGGTGAATCTACTAGATTCCAAGTTCTACAACAGGTTGGGACAGGTTGTGTCCGGGACGAGGGTCTCACTGGCAATAGGGGTAGATGCACTGGTAACACCTTGGGGACCAGTTCTCCCTTATTTGACTTCTGCCACATCTTTTGCGAAGAATCCAGAAGGGGGTAACACTGATAATAATGTTAGCCGAATTAGCCCAGGAGGGCTTGGTACACTAACATAGCGAGTCTTGCGGGGGTCGCTCCTGGGACATTCCCAGTCCAGCGGGACCTAATGGTCTTTAGTCCTGTATCTCAGCACTGTTGAGCCCCTGGAAGCCAGCTTTGGGGAACTTCAATTACAGGACTTGGATATATTTTTTTGCCTGGGGTGAAGCCAGGAAGTGGCACCTGCAGAAATATGTGAGTGGGAGATTTTCTCTTTCTCCAATCGGTAGGGGAAAGGAGATTGGCCATTAGTTACGTTAACGGTGAGGGTTCGTCCCTATACATTTATTTTTTTTCTCCAGGGGCTGTTGTTTCTTACTCCTCAATTCATACAGTGTGTAACGTAGACAGTCCCACCTGTCAGGCCATTCTTGTGTCCTTGGGACTTGAATTTGAACTTGACTTTCCTTGCAGAGGCCACTTTTGGAACCAATCAGGGAATTATGATGGTCCTTTATCTTGGAAAGTGGCTTCTTTGGCTATCGCTTCACTAAGTGGAGTGTCAGAGTTTCCGGCCCCTTCATGCAAGGAGCCGTTCTTTGTCTCACATCATGATAAGGTGATGTTGCGTCTTCATCCATGCCTAGAATGGTGTCTAGTTTTCACGTAAATCAAGATGATGTCTTTTCTTCTTTTTGATCTTCAGTTGGCAGGAGTTAGATCTCTGCATACTTTGGAGGCAGTTCTGGCGGTCAGAATTACTTGATTTGTTGGTACAGGTCAGGAATCCTGGTTTGTGCTGCCAGTGGAGTCCAGGATGGGCAGGAGACGTCCAAGTTATCTAATTTCTTTGGATTTGCCGGTTTAATCATTTGAGCCTATGGCTGGAAAGGACAAGGTCCCCCACCCCTTTTTTGGTAAAAGCACTCAATACCAGGTATGTGGGGGCATCTTGAGCCATCCGCCATCAGGTGTCAGTGGCTCAGGATTTAAGGCCATTACATGGTCTTTTGTTCATACATTCACAGAATTTTACCAGATAGATATCAAAGCCACTGAGAATACTGCTTTGGCCACATGTTTATGTGTTTATGTATGTTTTGGGCGGCAGAAGGAGTCCTTCTCAGGTGGCAGTTTCATTGATTGTGTCTCCCTCCCCTCAAGGGCATTGCTTTAGGATATCCCATATAGTCATTATTATGGTTGCTCTGTGTCCCGTAATGTACGATAAAGAAATTAGGATTTTTCCATCATACTTACCTGTAAAATCCTTTTCTTGGAGTACATCACGGGGCACAGGGGTTCCGCTCATCTTTTTTGGGATATTCATTGATTTGCTACAATACTGAGGTCCTTCCTGTGTAGAAGGGGTTATATAGGAGTGGACTTCCTGTTTGACTATCTGCCAGTGTCCATCCACCAGTAGGTGCAAAATAAAATAAAAGGTCTGCAGTCACCAGTGATGCACCTCCATCCCTATATACATATACAAAAAAAGAGAGAGGCGCCCTGGGACTTTAAATGAGGTGGTCACAGTTAGCCACTGAGTAACAAGAGTAATAGCAGTATAAATGTTTAATAAAATTAATGTACATACGTGGATAATAGAGCATATTAGCTCAGCCAATGGATTTGCACATATCAGAAAACCCGAGGCACGTTTCGCGAGATCATTGCTCGCTCATCGGGAGTGGATGCGGATGAGATGTATCTAAATAAACAAAAGGATGTGTCACAGTGGTAAATGTAAGAACAATGGCAGAATGGGCCAGAGCAAAACGGCCCAATACTTACCAATGAACGAAACCAGAGTTTCCATCGCTGAACCCCCAAATGGACGGCAGCAGCCAGAGTATGGCACGGGAGCTGAGGGGGAGAAGACGGACGCAGGTACCCCTGGGGGGGGACGCCAGGAGGCAGACATGGCATAAGTAAAGGTGAATGGTCCTATTGTCTCAGTATGTAGCTTGATAGATATCAGCTGTAATGTGTATGTCTCAATGATTTGCCAAAAATTAGTAAAATGAACATCAAGTTATATAATGTAATAATATTTTTGTATGAGAGCATGTATGCTCTAGCACAAGTATATGTGTCAAGCTTTACTAAAATGCAGAGTAGACAAAAGTTGTACAGTTATTTGTATAGAAACATAAATGGACTAACCTGATCCAATAATGGAGCAGACATAGAGACCATGGGTAAAAAAGTAAATCCTGAAAAAATGTGTTTGTCTGGGAAAGAAAAAAGGAAAGGGTTGTGTGAAAAGCAGTGTTTTAAAAGAAACAAAACAGTGCAGGGAATGCAGATGAAGCACCAGATTAGTGCTGGGGGGTGGGGAGAGTGTATTTACCTTGATATGGAAACAGATGAACAGCAATTAATTTTATTTTTGCTTCTATTGAACCCGGGTGGAAGACACCCATTTAGCCCAAAAACTGGCCTGCTGTCACCACCAGCCACTGTTTTCACAAATTATATTTCATATACATGTTTTAGCCTTTGACCTTGTCTCCTACAGTGGTGGTGTTCTGTGGCCTTTGTTTCCTTTCCTGTCTCCTCTGGGGGTTGGTGGTTTTTGTTTGGCAAGGGAGCTGCGATATGCTAAGGGAGATTCTTGTCTCCTGCTGTCTCCCGTCTCCCCCCCCTCCCTTGTCCCACGGATTTTGGGGGGATGGGCACCGGCATATCGGCGCCATGCTCTCATACAAAAATATTATTACATTATATAACTTGATGTTCATTTTACTAAATTTTGGCAAATCATTGAGACATATACATCTATGTTTACAGCTGATATCTATCAAGCTACATACTGAGACAATAGGACCATTCACCTTCACTTATGCCATGTCTGCCTCCTGGCGTCCCCCTGGGGGTACCTGCGTCCGTCTTCTCCCCCTCAGCTCCCATGCCATACTCTGGCTGCTGCCGTCCATTTGGGGGTTCAGCGATGGAAACTCTCTGGTTTTGTTCATTGGTAAGTATTGGGCCGTTTTGCTTTGGCCCATTCTGCCATTGTTCTTATATTTACCACTGTGACACATCCTTTTGTTTATTTAGATACATCTCATCCGCATCCACCCCTGATGAGCGAGCAATGATCTCGCGAAACGTGCCTCGGGTTTTCTGATCTGTGCATTTGTATATACTGCATTTTATAACGTTTGTATCAACTTTAATTATTCTCTTTATTATGTGCAAATCCATTGGCTGAGCTAATATGCTATATTATCCATGTATGTACATTCATTTTAATAAACATTTATACTGCTATTACTCTTGTTACTCAGTGGCTAACTGTGGCCACCTCATTTAAAGTCCCAGGGCGCCTCTCTCTTTTTTTTTTTGTACCTCTTTTTTTGTATATCCACCAGTAGGTGGTGTATAACCCATATAGTCATTATTATGGTTGCTCTGTGTCCTGTGATGTACTCCAAGAAAAGGATTTTACAGATAAGCATGACGGAAAAATCCTAATTTCTTGGCATTAGTAACTTCTAGGCCACCTAAGTCTATCAGTAACTGAAGTATAGTCAATTTAATTCTAGCCTGTTGTTTTTTTTCCAGATTAATGCCCCAAAATTAATATCAATTAGTTTATATTATTTTTCAGAGATCCATACAGGAGCCTTATGGAGTACGTAGAGTAGCTGAGGAGTCCAAACCATTTTAACCACATTAACCTTGCCCAATACACAGAGAGGAAATGTATACTACCTGAAACATTTATGCCTAAATACATGTAATAGTGACTGTAAGTTGGGATCTAAATATTCATAGGGGTAAGCACCACCCCTAGGCACTTAAATTGGGAGTTGGGGCTAATGCTCTCTAGGCTTAAACCTGTGCCAACCCCCATTCTAAGCCCTATACTAACTATCCTGTAAAGGAAAGATATGACCGGTCTGGTCTACCCAGCGACTGGCTTCAGTGAAGAGATTGGATCACCAATAATGGCTGCAGTGCATGGGTGGTGACATTACCCTTTGACTTACTAGGGGGGGGGGGGCATCTGTTTTCAGCTGTCCCTCCTCTCACCTGAAGCTTGCGCTGGAAGCCGATCATGTTTCTTGACTGGGGCCCCCTTAGATCAAGTAAGTATACACATCTTTCCTTTACAGAATAGTTAGTATAGGACCTAGAAAGGGGGTGGATGCAGGTTTTAAATGAAGTTACCACTTTAAGTTGAGACACAAAATCTGAAATTGGATTTTGGAGTGGAAATTTCTTTAAGCTTTAACAAAACTGTGTAATTTGGAAGTGTAGCTAGATAATTCTTTTCATTTGAACCCATTTAGACAGGCTCTTAAACTTTATAGTTATTGGTAAATCTAAAAGACATTGGGGGATTTTTACGGAAACTGGTGCACTCAGAATCTGGTGCAGCTGTGCATGTTAGCCAATCAGCTTCTGACTTCACCTTGTTCATTAAAGCTTTGGCAATAAAACCTGGAAGCTGATAGATTTCTATGCACCCATTGTGCAGTCAGATTATAATATATTCAGTGCAGCACCTTGTGAACCCTGCAGGTACCTGTGTTAAGGCAGCCATTACATTACAGTCTGAATGTACAATTAACTTTAGATCTACCAACAGCTATGTGGGGCAAGGGTCTCTTTAAATAAATACAGATCAAGTAGCTGGCTTATTTGGGTCCTTACATTACATAGTTTTGGTAAATTTAAAAGGAGATGTACCGAGCTTGTACAATCCTAGTGTACTGAATATAGCCAGCTTTAGTTTTTCAATTCAGTCCAAGGGAACCCTATAAATAACAGACCCAGGCTTTAAATTGACATTAGGGCCCACCCCCTAGAGGGGTAAGCTGTGGCCCCATCAAACAACTGTCAAGTGTCAGAGCCTCTGCCCTCTGAATTTTTAGCATATGTCAGCTTACACAGGTAAGGCTTAGCACCAGGAAGGGCAAAGACTATTTAAAAGAAGTTGAGACCCCATGCCTGAGCCTAGGATCTATGGGAATTATACAGGTATTGTAGCTAACATACAGTATGGGACCATCACCATGCATTGTGTTTCTGTGCATTACTAAAAAAGCTGCATGCACTTTTTTGTGTATATTCTTGTGAGTTGGGGAGCCCTTTCAGAGGAATGAGTGGATTAAAGAGGAACTGCATGTTTGCCATTCTGAAGCTTCCCTTCAACCGCTTATTATTTTATATATATTGTGATTCTGTATTTGCCAAATTATGCCGCAGAAATCTCCCTCCACTAAATCTGGCTGCAGCCCTTTTAACTGTGGGCAGCTGAAGCTGCTGTCTGTTCACTTCCTGGATTTACACAGACACACAGAGGCACACTTCCAGCTCTGCAGCTCTCATTGGCCCTCTTATGACTCACCCCCTACTTTCCTGGCTAACTCTCAGGAGAGAGAAAGAGAGAGAGCTGTGCATGATGTCATAAGCCTAGGATAATGACCAGACAAGAAACAGGAAGTGGGCTGTATAAGGTATTTACTGGCAGGAAAAAATGTTTTACTATCCAAAGTTAAAACAACAAGGACAGAAGATTTAATAGATGGAAAGTTGAAAAAAATGACTGAAGGTCCGCTTTAAGGGGATCGAATGGGCTGTCTTCATGGAAAGCACATTGACGCACTACATAACATACGTAATACACTGCACAGATGTAAATTCAGCCAAAAGACCATTTGTGAGGTCAGGTACTGATGTTGCATGAAAAGTATAGGAATTTTCAAGATTTCCACGCTGTTGTGAAGTTAGGATTTTAATCTAGGTCAGGTTCACTTTAAAAGGGAGAAGATAACAAATAGGCATGATCTCTTGCAGCAGTTCACCTAGAATTTCACAACTTGCAGTCATCGTCATATGTTATGTCTTAAATGTGAGCTGAATAATAACAGATTAAGTAATGACAGGTTATTTATCACTTATTATACATCCCTCCCTTGCAGCCCATCCCATTTACACTCTTCATAGAATGACATCTTAATAAAACCCAGATTGTTTATAACTTCTGATAAGAAAACACAGCATATTATTACAAATCCTTTCTTGGACGGTATCATGCTCATCAGCAGTTATTTTTTATGATATCCTGTGTAATGCTGCCAGTTCTCTGTAATGTATTACTGACGGATGTGCTTTGCTGCAGGTTCCAGGCATTGGGAAAGTAACAGAGAAAATGTTACAGGCTCTGGGAGTAACAACCTGTACTGACCTCTACCAGCAGAGGGCACTCCTATCACTGCTTTTCTCTGAGATATCTTGGCATAACTTCCTAAATATTTCTCTGGGCCTCGGCTCAACACACATAGAGAAGTAAGTAAAAACTTGCGTTGATGTGCTTTGAAAAGATTTTTTTTTCCTCTCCTTCATTTTAGTCCAAGTAAAACTAAAAGTGTAATTTTAACACTCCCGTTAAAAGTACACAAACATATTAAAAAGTGAACAAAAGCATAATAATAAAAATACCAGTGTTTACAGTGCCTTGAAAAAGTATTCATACCAGGGGTCAAGTCCTGGGGAAAAAAAGTATGGGAACCCAAGATCTCCCCACCTCTGTGTGTGTGTGTGTGTGTGTGTGTGTGTGTGTATGTATATGTGTGTGTGTGTATATATATATATATATATATATATATATATATATATATATATATTATATACACAGTATCGCACAAAAGTGAGTACACCCCTCACATTTTTGGAAATATTTTTAGCTATTTTCCTTCTCCAGTGTCACGTGACTTGTTAGTGTTACAAGCTTTCAGGTGTGAATGGGGAGCAGGTGTGTTAAATTTCGCTCTCACTCTCTCATACTGGTCACTGGAAGTTCAACATGGCACAGAAATCTGAAGATCTGAAAAAAAAAATTGTTGCTCCACATAAAGATGGCCTAGGCTATGAGAAGATTGCCAAGACCCTGAAACTGAGCTCCATCATGGTGGCCAAGACCATACAGCGGTTTTTAACAGGACAGGTTCCACTCAGAAGAGGCCTCGCCATGGTCTATCAAAGAAGTTGAGTGCACGTGCTCAGCGTCATATCCAGAGGTTGTCTTCGGAATATAGATGTATGAGTGCTGCCAGCATTGCTGTAGAGGTTGAAGGGGTGGGGGGTCAGCCTGTCTCTTCTCAGACCATACGCCGTACACTGCATCAAATTGGTCTGCATGGCTGTCATCCCAGAAGGAAGCCTCTTCTAAAGATGATGCACAAGAAAGCCTGCAAACAGTTTGCTGATGACAAGCAGACTAAGGACATGCATTACTGGAATCATGTCCTGTGGTCTGATGAGACCAAGATAAACTTATTTGGTTCAGATGGGGTCAAGTGTGTGTGGCAGTAACCAGGTGAGGAGTACAAAGACAAGTGTGTCTTGCCTACAGCCAAGCATTGTGGTGGGAGTGTCATGGTCTGGGGCTGCATGAGTGCTGCTGGCACTGGGGAGCTACAGTTCATTGAGAGAACCATGAATGCCAACATGTACGGTGACATACTGAAGCAGAGCATGATCCCCTCCCTTCGGAGACTGGGACGCAGGGAAGTATTCCAACATAATGACCCCAAAAACACCTCCAAGATGACCACTGCCTTGCTAAAGAAGTTGAGGGTAAACGTGATGGACTAGCAAAGAATGTCTCCAGACCTAAATCCTATTGAGCATCTGTGGGGCATCCTCAAACGGAAGGTGGAGGAGCCCAAGGTCTCCAACATCCACCAGCTCCGTGATGTCAGAGGAGTGAGGCCAGAAGTGCTGAGTGTGCCGGTCCTGGGCCCCTCTCCTCAGGCGGCCTCTGGAGGAGGAGGACCAAAGGAGGGGAGGACGGGCCTGCCGGGATGAAACCCACCCCCCTCGGCAAAGTGGCCGGCAGACATCACCGCCGATGGCCATGCACATCGGTTCCCCCCGCCGTGCAGCGCGCACCTGCTATGGCTCTTAAAGCAACCGACGTGCAGGTGCGGCGATTCGCGGGAACGAGCCAACCTGCCGCCGTAAATGTGCGTGAGCTGGTCGGCAAGTGGTTAACCAGTGTCTACTGTATTCAGAACTAAAAAAAGTTTTGGCTTTACATACATACGCACATACCTTGCTGCATGCCAAAATGCATGATAACACACTACAGTGTCCAATTTTTGAGCCTTTCTGGTGCATTGGCAGCCCTTTCATTTGAATTGACTGCCTTAATGCAGCACATGCTAAAGCACATAAAAATGCACATTAACACACATGTATTAATGCACTACACCTGATGAAACACTTACTGCATGCAGGCTGAGGACTAAGGGGCAATTCATACCTGTGCTCGCAGGAGCATGTGTTGCATTTAAGTAACCACACACATTTAACACACCTGCAATGCAGTACACCACAATGCACATAGCATTCACATATGTGTGCATTGGAGCACCATCCAGAATCCATGGCAACCCACTGCAATGCACATCTACCGTATGGCATCTCACCTAATGGTTGTGATGATGGAAATGATAAATTCTCTTTTCTGCTAAAATATAACATTAACATTTTGTCTTTTCAGAGACGGAGAAAGGAAAAGCATGAGCACAGAACGGTATGTTTAGGATTAACCATAAAGACGTCAATACAAATTTATTTATTTTCTTACAGCATTTACTTTTATGTTCAGCACAAAAAAGGGATAGTTTTCTCATTCATGACCTGAAACTGATTTTCTGTGCTTCCTCTATTTCTTTATATCTCCAGCTGTTTTTCAAGGAGGTTCATAGTGCATTCTCTGGCCAACCTATCCTAGTAAAGTGAAGTAATCCTTACTGACCCAAAGCAGACTCCCCAGCACTTCTTTTTGCTGGATGGAAAGAGATCTCCATTGCATTATACACCCATTGGCCATAACTTTATAACCACTGAAAGGTTAGGTGAATACCATTGATTATATACAATAGCATCTGAAAGTCAGTGGGATATATTAGGCAACAAGTAAACATGTTGGCCTCAAAGTTAATGTTTTGAAAGCAGAAAAATAGGCAGTTTGTTGCATATGGGGTTATGTAGCCGCAGACCGGTCAGGGTGCCCATGATGACCCATGTCCACAGCCAAAAGCACCTTCAATGAGCATTTGATTATCAGAACTGGACCACGGAGCAGTGGAAGAAAGTCAATTAGTCTGATGAATCGTGTTTTCATTTACATCATGTGGATGGCCGGCTACGTGTGTGTCGTGCTATATATGTATGTGTGTATGTGTGTTTATATATATATATACACACACACATACACACATATATATATAACTTTTACAAGCGTGGAAGCTGTACAAAGTTATCAAAGTTCCCTTGTAAAGAGCTATGGGAGTAACTACACTTGAACATACAGTACATAGAAATTACTAAAATAAAAGTCAATCTTATCAGGAGGTTTGCCTAGACTTCTCTAAAGGTGTAGCAGCCCACAAAGGAACAGAATTAAAACCGTATTAAACTGAAAACCAAAAATGTAATACCCTGAATATTGTAGCTTACCAATCATTAGATGTGGTGGCTGCTTTTGTTTTTTTTTTTGTTAGGCTATTTCCCCTCTGTTTTCCCCTGGTGATCTGGACAGTAACACACCTCATGTATTAGAATGCCCCACTCTGAAAGAATAAGCACAGAAGGTACATTTTGGACAGCAGCATTGCCAGTCTGGAGGGAGTGGAGTGTTGTACTATGGGATTTGGATACACTGACAAATTGAAGACAAATTTAAGTGAATACTTTATAAACAGGTACTGAAAAGGTATAAAGGTTTTTACATACCATATTTATCGGCGTATAACACGCACCCCAATTTTAAGAGGTAGGTTTACGTAAAACATGTTTTCACAGCCCCCTTTACAGTACACAGTCCCCCTCCCCCTGCACAGTACACAGCCCCCCATCCAGAACACAGCCCCAGTACACAGCCCCCATCCCCAGTATACAGCCCCCTCATCCAGTACACAGCCCGCCCATCCATTATAAAAGCCCCCCTCCCCAGTATACAGCCCCTTCCCCAGTACACAGCCCCCATCCATTTTACAGGGGTGAGAAGCAGGTGATTAGGAACCCTAAATCTGGGTATAACACAAATCAGCAATTATTTCTGGCATCTAGCTAAGGGGCCCGATTCACTAGCAGTGAATTACACCTGTGTACCCTTCTCTGACTATAAACTATTCTACAGCATTGTGATGCATTGGTTGATACAGAGGCCTTCTAATATTTGAGAACAGTTCCTATCTGGGTACCATTTACTTTAATGCTTGCAAAAAAGGTAGAGTGACCAGTTCAACGCTTCAATCAGGGACAACTATGATTTATATAGGGCTTGGCCCTGGCTAATTTTGACCTACCAAGGTGTTTAAAAGAAAGCTGCTCCTCACTTCTTTATGTCAGAAACCATGAAATCAGACCGAGACAGAAGTACAGTTAAATCACACTTGTTTAATAATAAAAGTAAAAAGAACAAACGTAGTCAAAACATAGCCAGAGTTCAGGAACTGGAACGGATAGTCAGACAGGCCAAATGTCAGGGAGCCAGAGATGAGCGCAGTCAAACAGCAAGCAGGATCTGGAGCCAGAAGGGATGTCGGCCAAGCAAATCTTTTAACAGGAATACAGGAAAGCGCCTCTGTGATGTTGACTAAGGCGAAGACAGAGATCCTCTGGGCTGGACGGCTTAAGTAGGCAGGACTGACAAGCAGGATATCATCAACAGCTGAGTAACTGTGGAGAGATAGAAGCTGGCAATTAGCCAACAGCTGAGCGGCCAGCTCAGAGAAGGAAGGGCTGAGCCCAGCCCTGACACTTTATTTCTAGCCCTATTTATGTATTCTGTGTTAAAGTGGTTGTAAATTCAGAACAAAAAAAACCTGCAAAACAGAAGCATAATGAGCTAGTATGCCTCGCATATTGGCTCATTCTGAAATACTTACCTTGGATCGAACTGTTGCAGCAGTCCCCGAACACCGCTGTGGCTGGTGACATCTCTCCCGGAGTTATTTCTGGGTTCGCGGGCTCTGGCGCTGTGATTGGCCGGAGCCGCAATGACGCCACTCCTACGCATGCGCACGGGAGTCCCCCCGGGCACGGCTACTGAAGAAACGGCACGAGCGGAAACGTTTAGGAGATAATCACGGTACCTACAGGTAAGCCTTATTATAGGTTTACCTGTGGTTAAGGTGGTGTAACAGGGTTTACAACAACTTTAAGCCTAATTGTTAAAGCATTTAGCCGGCCATCCTAATATTGGGTGTTGGCCAGTTCTTTAGGTGAACACACAAAAGACCTAAGAACAGGATGTGATATCTTTACATTTTGTAATCCTCTAATTCTGAGATATTAACTGAAAAAGTTTAAAGCATGTGCAGTCCTAAAGAAACCCTTTCACCAGACTATTTTAACAGCAATCTTCCTTTAAGCTTATATGTGCCCTTAGCATATTTTTTTTGTTCTCTACCTTGTAAAAGCCTCCTTTGTGTAGAAATCCAAAACGCCTGAGACACCACCATCAGCCGCCCCAGCAGACTCAGAGCTATCACTTATTTGACACCCTATGGTGTTTCCTTTTAAAAACCCCTCCACCAGCAGCTAGAAAGAAGGTTATTTAGGGAGGTGAGGGAAGGGCTGGAGGAGCTGGACCAGCATTGACAGTAGTTAGACACTCCCAGAAAAGGAGAAGGCTATGACATAGCAGGAGGGGATATGCTGGGTAATTAGCATTACCCTGTGTTTAAGAGCTCTCGTGTTTTGTACACAATCACAACAATCGTAGAAAAGGCTGTAAATGAGACCTTTGAATTGGACCTTACCATCTCCGCCTCCCATGAAGAATTTGATAAGAAGGGTTCATGTTTGCTTTGTGCCTGTGTTGTGTGGCTGGCCATTCCTTAGTTTGGTTAGTTACTCATAAGTCTTTTGTGGTTATACTGGGATATAAAAAGAGACCAGTAACTGGTTTGAACAGGTGTCCAATGCACCTATTGTATTTATAGGCAAGGCAGTATAATTTCTTTACGCTTTGATTAATTTGCTTTGGCTTTAAAGGAGCAGCTTTGAACCTAATTATTGTCAGAGACCAGTGAAATGTTTGCTGAGGTTTCATTGGAGCTTGGTCAGCTGGCTTAATAAGTCTTACATACTTCAATAGAAAAATTTTAAAATGTTCAACCTCTTGTTGTTCAACCTCCTGTTTCCTTTTTTATAATATAAAAAAATCCAACAGGAAGAGTGGGAAAAACACCGGTGGAAGTAACTAGGGTGGAAAAGTATGTAGTGAGTTTCTAAATCTTATGTGTTATGATTTTAAAGAGTTTTCCAGCAAGTCGTAGTGACTCTTTAAAATCACCAGCCCTTCCAATGTTAACTGAGTTCTAAATGTGTGATTTAAAGCAAAGTTCCACCCAAAAGTGTAACTTCCGCCCATTTGTTTCCTCCCCCCCCTCTGGTGCCAAAATTGGCACCTTTCGGGGGGGGGGGGGTGGACAGGAATCCTTTTCCCACTTCCGGGAACCACACCTGCGGAAATTCACGTTACCGATTGGCTCCCTCCTCTTGCCCCTGTCGCCGGGCCAGTAGGAATGAGGAGTGGAGCTTCACGCATGCGCAGTAGTGTTCCTGGCGTGAAGCCGTAAGATTACACTGCCGGGTTCCCTTACCCGCAATTGTGACGGCAGTACCAGACAGCTGATGAAAACATCAGCTGCTGTGCCAACATCGCTGGACTCCAGGACAGGTAAGTGTCCTAATATTAAAAGCCAGCAGCTGCAGTATGTTTAGCTGCTGGTTTTTAATTTTTGCAGCGGTGGGCCGACCTCCGCTTTAAGCTGGATACAAATCTGTTTTTGAGTTTTGGGATTTTTTTAGCATGTGATGGGATGTATTTAAAGAGGAAGTAAACCCTGATGGGTTTTACTTCCTTTTTTGCTCCCTGCAAACCCTGAAAATTAAAAGCATAATGGGCTAGTGTGCATCGCATACTAGCTCATTATGTGACACTTACCTGCAAATGAACCCCGCGCTGTCCCTGTGCAGGCCGCGTCCATCTTCGCCGCTCTTCCTTTTGGGGCTGCGGACTCCAGCTCTGTGACTGGCCGGAGCCACGTGACGTCACTGCCACACATGCGTGCGGGAGCCGTCAGTCACGGCACGCGCTGGGGAAGAAACGGCATGGAGGTCCATTTCTTCAAAAGGGAAATATCTCCTAAACTGCACATGTTTAGGAGATATTTCAACTACCTATAGGAAAGCCTTATTCTAGGCTTACCTATGGGTAAAAGTCAGGAAGGAGGGTTTACAATCACTTTAAAAGAGACATATACTGGTTGTGTATAAAAATGGCATATACATTTTTTTTATTACAATTAGAATAACCTACATTTTTATTTCTGGTTTTTATTTATTTTGTTTTACGGAGTAAATATAGAATATTGCATAATAATCTTTCGTTTTTTCAAGTCAGCAAGTAATGCTTCAGGCTCCATTCACATTTTCCAGGTTCTGTTTTTCTTCTTTGATGAGCCTAACTCTGGGAAGTTACAAAATGAATATGCCACCCCCCCAATTTTTTTTTTTTTTTATACAAAATCTAATGCTTGTTTTGTCTTGGGGAGGAAATTAAACTAAAGTTAACTCACCATTACAGCCTCAAAGCAGGCAATGTCTGTTGTGTTGTCTCATGGGCTAACCCATGGTGCTCTGTGAATAATTTGTCATGTATTGTGTATAAGGGCATAATTATAAAACAGTAAATTTGACATTCACTGAATTCGATGGTGGTAAATTAATCGATGTAATTGAAAACACATGCACCAGGAAGGTTCACCTGCAGTGAATGTGTTTTGAATGCCAGATTCACTGTCTAGTGCAGCAGTGTTCCATAAGTACTTTGTAGAACATGGCATTAACTCCAGTCTAATTTTAGGACTTTCAGTGAGATCAGCTCAGCAGAAGAACAGTATGAATTGTGTCGGGAACTCTGCAAGGACCTAGCAGAAGATCTACATAAAGAAGGACTAAAGGTTTGTATAGAAGCCATTTACTTTCTCTTCTACAAACCATGAATGATGTGTGCACTGTGAGTTGGGTTGTTTTATTGAGGTCCCTTTTACCTGTGTATAAGCACGTATAAATCAGTATGGATTTAGATGGCTTTGTTAGTGTTAATGTCTATTATTGAAAATGGTGCACTTCGTTAGTATGTGGGGTGCCAGCAGGGCCGGGACAAGGGGTGGGCAGGAGGCTGCCCTAGGCGCAGTGGGGATTTTAAGAGGCTATTTGGGTGGGTGGGGGGGGGATACTAGGAGAATGGATTTCTTTTAGGTAGAAGGATTTGGGGAAGGGTTTGTGCTAGTAGGTATGATTGCCGGGATTTGTGCTAGGAGGAGAAATTTGTGGGGAGGATACGTGCTAGGAGAGGGATGTTGTGTGCTGGGAGAGGGGGATTTAGAGGGGGGGATTTATGCTCAGAAGGAAATTTATTTGAGGGGCGAGTGAATTTCTGTGAGGAAGGGTGATTTGGTGGCAGGATTGGTGCTAATGGGGATGATTGGGGGGAAATTTTAGGGGGTGGGTGGGGGATAAATGTTAGGATAGGGGATTTGGGGGGATTTGTGCTAGGAGGGGGGAGTTGGGGAGGGAGAGCATTTGAGCTGGGAGGAGGGATTTGTATTGGAAGAGGGGGGATTATTATGGTGGGAGATTTTTGGCTTGCAAGGGAATTTATGCTTAAGAGGTAAATGTGAAGCTTAGCGCTCAATTTTTTTTATTTGGGGGGGGATTCTTGCTGACACATAATGTGCATACATTATTTTTTGGGAGGGGCGCCGCATGCCATCTTTGCCCTGGGCGCTAGATGACCTTGTCCCAGTGATGGGTGCCAGTAAGACAGGAAGATGCCTCTTCTTAGGGAAGGCTTTGTTCAATGTATCCCAGCTACAGACTCTTTCTGAATCACTATACGGATCCTGACATATACATCCACATCAACTGTTAGAACATGTTGGCTGAATCCAAGACACCAGACTCTCTTTATACTCTGCATTCTCTGCTCCTGTAGTGAACCGTATAGTGCTGGCAGACGTGGTCAGTAAAGAAATCATTCGTGTCAACATTGATTAAATTGTTTTCTGCCCGCAGAGTATTGCGGGTTTGGTTGGTTGTTTGGTTTTCCACAGTGAGCACATGTTCTTGTCTGTGGTGATATACATACAGAAGTAGATGTACTGTGCAGCAGGGGTTTTATTTGTCCAGAGCATGTTCCCAAGGCTGAACTGTAGTCATCTGGAAAACCCCATATAATGGATATAATGACATAGTTTTTGAATATTTCAGTCCTGTTACAGCTCCTGTCACTCCTGTCAAGCTGTCTGGCTACACAGTGGTAATACTGAATGACTTATTAAAACATAAACACTTACCATGCTCAGCCCACCCAGTACCACTCACTACATGGTTAGTAAATGTAATCCGGATGGGAAATGGGGGGGGTGTATGCCGAAGGAAAAAGGGGTTGATAGACTTTAAAGGTAACCACTGTAATCCCAAGTTGAAGAAAGTGCTCATAAATATACAAATTTATAAATTCACATTTTATTTGGACAAATATAAAATCATCATAAAACATTTGAACATTGTGAAGTGTGTGTGTATATAAAATGTATATATATATATATATATATAAGAAAACACAGATAAATTATACAGAGAAACCTGTGCCAGTTGCCCACAGATCAAAAACTAATCAAGTGTAAATATATTGTAGTCTTCCATATGTAGGTGCCGATTGCGGAATTACTGTAACAACGCCAATGGATCACTACTCGTTTCTCCAACAGCTACATTTTTTCATTGCAGCAGTGTACTAACTACTGCACAAAGCAGCCACAGGCGATGGTCTGTTCAGTCTTGGAATTCAAGGATAGCAGATACAGCTGACAATATACCGTATATACTCGAGTATAAGTCAAATTTTTCAGCACATTTTTTTTGTGCTGAAAGTGCCCCCCTCAACTTATATTCGAGTTAAGCACTTTTCTGCAGCAAAAAATTTCATTTTCCGAACCGACTTTGGGGCCCTTGTATCTCAGGGCCACTTAGTGCTAGGAACTCCAAATTTGGTGTGCAAACCCAGTGGAACTGGTTCCACAACATATCCAAAGATGGAGTTCCTAGCACCAAGTGGCCCCGAGATACGGGGCCCCAAAGCCGGTTCGGAAAATGTCATTCTCTGCTACAGAAAAGTGCTTGACATTTTCTGAACCGATTTTTGGGGCCCTGTATCTCGGGGCCATTTGGTGCTAGAAACCCCAGCTTTGGATATTTTATGGTGCTAGTTCCACTGGGTTTGCACACCAAATTTCGGGTTCTTAGCAAGTGGCCCCAAGATACGGGGCCACAAATTCGGTCAACTGTGTCCATCTGCAGCAATGTCATTTTGGGACCCTTTGGGTTCAGAGACCCCAAATTTTGGCTGCAGCTAGGGGGCATCTAGGAACCCTTAACTACCGAGTTTGAAGTTCGGGGGACCTATGGCTGCAAATGGGCACAGTGAGGCATGCAAATGGGCACATTGAGGCTGCAAATGGGCATTGTTGACCCTCTTTTCCACTTACAGTAGCTGTGCATTTCTTACCCTCGTCTTATACTTGGGTCACTAAGTTTTTCCCATTTTTTTGTGGTAAATTAGGGCCTCGACGTATACTCGGAACGACTTATACTCGAGTATATACGGTAATCAGCCACTAGAAACAATACACTTTAGGACGGCTACAGCTCAGCTCTGAGATCATCTTGATTTGAGAGGCTACAGGGTGATCTTGCATTGGATTTACTGTTAGGCATATTGATTTTATCTAATCCACATGCAGCAGCTATTTAATAGCTGATGCCAAGTTTATATGTATATTCATAGTAGTCACCGCAGGAATGCAGCTGTTGAAGTATGATGTCACTGTAGAAGTGTGAGGTTTATTGGAATGCTCCTCCAACCTAATCAGCACAAACTGTATGTGCTTATGGTGCAGTTTACTTATCTCTCCTAATATTGTCAAAGGTTATTTTAAGTAAAGGGAGTAACTCTGACATGTACATCAATTTTTGTCTTATACGTAATTTAAATTTTGAATGCTCAAGCTGTCTGGCTGTTCATGTTTTCTCTAGGTGAGCTGAAGCAGTAACTTTCCAAGGCTGAAGCTGAAGGGGGCAGAATGCTCCAGCTAGCTAACTGCTTTATGTAAAGTAGAGGACAGCATATTGGGGGGGGGGGGGGCACTGGGTGAGGTATTCATGAAGGGGTTAGATTGAAATATGATAAACCCTTTAAAAAATACTGCAAAATGGCAAGCTATATAAATAGCATACAAAGCATAGGAAAACATAAAATAAGGGTTGTGGGACTTTAAATGAGGAGCATGACACCGTCATGCACCTCCGTCCCTATATCTAGCAGAAAGAGAAGGGGTTGGGACTTTAGATGAGGCATAAGACACGTGACTAAATAATTATTGAGCGCATTAAAAACATGTTTATTACAATACAGAAACAGAAAAAATAGCACATTGCAATTGATACACACATAGAAGTAGAAAATCAATTTATATACACACATAATAAGTATTATATCATATATTGCATTTCCTATATATACAACCACAATGTTGTTTTAGCACTGCAACACATAATAATGGGAGCCGATTTGTACTTCATGTCAAATGATTGTAAATATAGCAGAAATTCTCACAGTGATGTTTAAAAGTAGAAAACATGGCAGAACGTTGGTATAAAATATAGTTGCATCCAAAAGGCTCTACGTGTTTTGTGAACTCACTCCACTTCCTCAGGAGTGAATGCGCACTAAGTATCTGCAGAAAGATAATATATAGTGGGGACAGAAAGTATTCAGACCCCCTTAAATTTTTCACTCTTTGTTATATTGCAGCCATTTGCTAAAATCATTTAAGTTCATTTTTTTCCTTATTAATGTACACACAGCACCCCATATTGACAGAAAAACAGAATTGTTGACATTTTTGCAGATTTATTAAAAAAAAAAAAACTGAAATATCACATGGTCCTAAGTATTCAGACCCTTTGCTCAGTATTTAGTAGAAGCACCCTTTTGACCTAATACAGCCATGAGTCTTTTTGGGAAAGATGCAACAAGTTTTTCACACCTGAATTTGGGGATCCTCTGCCATTCCTCCTTGCAGATCCTCTCCAGTTCTGTCAGGTTGGATGGTAAACGTTGGTGGACAGCCATTTTTAGGTCTCTCCAGAGATGCTCAATTGGGTTTAAGTCAGGGCTCTGGCTGGGCCATTCAAGAACAGTCACGGAGTTGTGAAGCCATTCCTTCGTTATTTTAGCTGTGTGCTTAGGGTCATTGTCTTGTTGGAAGGTAAACCTTCGGCCCAGTCTGAGGTCCTGAGCACTCTGGAGAAGGTTTTCGTCCAGGATATCCCTGTACTTGGCCGCATTAATCTTTTCCTCGATTGCAACCAGTCGTCCTGTCCCTGCAGCTGAAAAACACCCCCACAGCATGCTGCTGCCACCACCATGCTTTCCTGTTGGGACTGTATTGGACAGGTGATGAGCAGTGCCTGGTTTTCTCCACACATATCGCTTTGAATTAAGGCCAAAAGTTCTATCTTGGTCTCATCAGACCAAATAATCTTATTTCTCACCATCTTGGAGTCCTTCAGGTGTTTTTTTTTTTGCAAACTCCATGCGGGCTTTCATGTGTCTTGCACTAAGGAGAGGCTTCTGTTGGGCCACTCTGCCATAAAGCCCCAACTGGTGGAGGGCTGCAGTGATGGTTGACTTTCTACAACATTTTCCCATCTCCCGACTGCATCTCTGGAGCTCAGCCACAGTGATCTTTGGGTTCTTTACCTCTCTCACCAAGGCTCTTCTCCCCCGATAGCTCAGTTTGGCCGGACGGCCAGCTCTAGGAAGGGTTCTGGTCGTCCCAAACGTCTTCCATTTAAGGATTATGGAGGCCACTGTGCTCTTAGGAACCTTAAGTGCAGCAGAAATTTTTTTGTAACCTTTGCCAGATCTGTGCCTTGCTACAATTCTGTCTCTGAGCTGTTCAGGCAGTTCTTTTGACCTCATGATTCTCATTTGCTCTGACATGCACTGTGAGCTGTAAGGTCTTATATAGACAAGTGTCTGGCATTCCTAATCAAGTCCAATCAGTATAATCCAACACAGCTGGACTCAAATGAAGGTGTAGAACCATCTCAAGGATGATCAGAACAAATGGACAGCACCTGAGTTGAATATGAGTGTCACAGCAAAGGGTCTGAATACTTAGGACCATGTGATATTTCAGTTTTTCTTTTTTAATAAATCTGCAAAAATGTCAACAAGTCTGTGTTTTTCTTTCAATATGGTGTGCTGTGTGTACATTAATGAGGGAAAAAAAATGAACTTAAATGATTTCAGCAAATGGCTGCAATATAACAGAGTGAAAAATGTAAGGGGGTCTGAATACTTTCTGTCCCCACTGTATATAGAGATACCAATATGATATAGTAAGTACCCCAAATAACAGGTAGAATGCATAGATTTTTCTACTTCCATGTGTGTATCAAGTGCAATGTGCTATTTTTTCTGTTTCTGTATTGTAATAAACATGCTTTTATGCTTTCGATAATTTGTCGCGTGTCTTCTGCCCCATCTAAAGTCCCACCTCCCTCTCTTTCAGGATAGAAAACATGGGTTTGATGCTGTACTTTTCCCTGTCATTGATAATTGGCACAGAAGAACAGTAGCTATAAATTATTATGTAATGCTAAATTCCACTTTTTGCTCATCTTCTTTTTTTGTAATTCAAGCCCAGAGAGTTTTCTGTTTTAGGATAGTGAGAAATGGTTAGAGGAGCCTTTCTCAACCAGGGGTCTTCAGAACATAGGGTTCCTCCAGAGGTTTCTAGGGGATTCTTGAGCAGTTAGCAATTTCTGCCTATCAGGTATGTAACCATGTAACACCTGTCAGGGATGATCTTTCCACTGTCCACCAATGTAAGGGCCATTACGCTAATGTAAGAAGCATTCGTGTGACGTTGTACCCAAACAAAATTGATGTGCTCTTTTTCCCCACAAATAGAGCTTTCTTTTGGTGGTATTTGATTTTACTTTCTGCTATAATACATATCCAAAAATATATATATATATATATATATATATATATATATATATAACAAAACAAATGTATTCATCAGTGTAGGCCAATATGTATTCTGTTACATATTTGTGGTAAAAAAAAAAATCACAATAAGCGTATATTGATTGGTTTGCACAAAAGTTATAGCGTCCACAAAATAGGGAATAGAATTATGGGATTTTTATTATTATTTTTTTTTTTTTTACTAGTAATGGCGGTGATCTGCTATTTTTAGTGGAACTACGACATCGGTCGATACCGGACACCTAACTGCCATTTTTGACACTTTTTTTGGGAACCAGTGACATTATTACAGTAATCAGTGCTAAAAATATGCACTGTTATTGTACTAATGACATTGGCAGGGAAGAGGTTAACATCAGGGGCGATAAAGGGGTTAAATGTGTTCCCTGCAGACATTGCGGACAAATCTGACCCTAAGTGACACTTTTTGGTGACCAGTGACACCAGTACAGTGATCAGTGCTATAAAAATGCACTGATCATTGTAAAAATGGCACTGGCAGGGAAGGGGTTGACACTAGAGGGCGATCAAGGGGTCACCTGTGTTCCCTAGGGATGTATTTCTAACTGTTAGGGGGATGGACTGACTGGGAGTAGAGAGAGATAGCTGTTCCTGATCACTCTCCTCCTCACATCTCTCTCCTCCCCTGTCAGAACGGGGATGCGCCTTGTTTACATAGGTAGATACCCGTTCTGCCCCTCTTCACCATGATCGCGGGTGGCCGGCGGACATTGAGTACCACATGGACAGACCGATGTACAGGTACGTCGGTTTGCGCAGCTGAGCTGCTTTTCTGCAGTATATATGCGGAAGGCGGTCAGCAAACTCGCCAACCCACATTCAGTGCAAATATAACCATTCCCTAAGCAAGGTTTAATTTTTCTGGTTTCTTAGACATTTGTCAAGGTAAAGTGGACCTGTCAGCATCAGAGCATTTTATTTCTCCTGTGGGAAAGTATACAAGAATTGAATGTCAATCTCCAGCAGCATTTCCATAATCAGGCTGTTATAAAAAGACATGGTTATAAGGAAGAGGCTGGGACCTAAATTCATCGGCTCCTTGCTTTTGATCATGATCATTAATACGTGATAGATGTGAAGACTGTGGCATTGTACAAAGATCTTGTGGCAAAGTTTCAATTGCATCTCTAGCAAAAGTGCCAAGATACCCGTTTACCAACATAACGATATAGAAACTAATTAATATTATGAATGAATGAAAGATTTGTATAGCGCTGCAAATGCGAACTGAATCGCCTCAAGGCGCTTGATCCATGCTGTTAGTCCTGTTTCTTAGAAGAGATGGATCTTGAGTTTTTTTCTGAAGGCCCAATGATTTTCTTCCATGCGGATGTTAGCGGGTAGAGCGTTCCATAACCGTGGTCCTTAGACTGTGAATCTTCGTTCTCCCTTTGATTTGTAGCGGGACTTGGCAATGAGGAGGAGGTTTTGGTTAGTTGATCGAAGACTGCGCTTAGGTGTGTAGTGTTTTATATTCTCGCAAAGGTATTGTGGAGCGTTTCCTTGAGTGCATTTATGGGTGAGGCAGAGGGTCTTGAAAGCGATCCGGTCCTTTACGGTTAGCCAATGTAGGCTCCTTAGGGATGGGGAGATGGATTCCAGGGTATTATATATAACGCTTGTTACTCTTCTGCCCCTCGATACTTTTTAGATCCTATTATTTGCAAAATCTCTGCCACTGCCCTGTCTTCTGTTAGCCATTTGAAATATTTGTAAATTTTACTAGACAGGTGACAATTATCCTGAGCTTTAAAGTGGTTGTAAACCTCTGATTGTGACTTTTACCTATAGGTAAGCCTAGAATAATGCCGCGTACACACGGTCGAACTTTTCAGCTACAAAAGTCCGACAACCCGTCCGACAGACTTCCGACGGACTTTCGACTGACTTTTGGTGGTACTTGCGGCGGACTTACGGCAGACTTTCTAACGAACGGACTTGCCTACATACGATCACACAAAAGTCCGACGTATTCGTATGTGATGACGTACACTGGACTAAAATAAGGAAGTTGATAGCCAGTAGCCAATAGCTGCCCTAGCGTGGGTTTTTGTCCGTCGGACTAGCACACAGACGAGCGGATTTCTGGGTCCGGCGTAGTTACGACGTAAAGATTTGAAGCATGTTTCAAATCTAAAGTCCGTCAGATTTGCGGCTGGATAAGTCCGCTGAAAGTCCGGGGAATCCTACACACGTTCGGATTGTCAGCCGGCTTTGGTCCGTCGGCATCTGTCTGACTTTTGTAGACGAAAAGTCCGACCGTGTGTATGCGGCATTAGGCTTACCTATAGGTATTGGAAATATCTACTAAACGTGTGCCGTTTAGGAGATATTTGCTGTACACTGAGCAGATTATGTCATCTGCACATACGCTGTGAAGAAACGACCCTCTGTGCCGTTTCTTCACTCGCGAGTGCCGTGACTAACGGCTCCTGCGCGCATGTGTGGGAGTGACGTCACGCGGCTCAGTCCAGTCACAGAGCCGAGTCCATAGCCCCAGAGGGGAGAAGATGAATGTGGCCACCAGCAGGGACAGCGCGGGCTTCGTTTGCAGGTAAGTGCCACATGATGGGCTAGTATGCGGTGCATACTAGCATATTATGCTTTTACTTTGCAGGGGAATAAAGAGGAAGTAAAACCCATCTTAAAGCGGAATTCCACTGGCCGTAAAGTGCGGGCTGAATAAAAGTAATAGTAATAGCAACAGCCAGAGATGGAGCACACTTCATTGAAGGTAACTTTTTGTTTACTGTGAAAATGGACAAAAATAATTTTTTGGCTGTACTTTAGCTTATGTAACGCTAATGCATACAAGTTTGCGGTTTTACCCACAAGGAAATGTGTATTTCCATACAGCCAGTTTTGTAATATTAATGGTATTTTTTCAGTTTTTATTTCAAAATTTCTTTATTGAGGTTTTCACATATAAAAGAAAGAGTGAAACAAATTAGTAACAGCGAGCCAGATGTTCTGACAGGAGCGTAATTAACAAATAAGTATTTTTTCAGTTTTAATGCATATTAAGGCTGATAGGTGAAGAAATTGCAACATGCAATAGCATTTTTATCTAATGCTAAAAGGGAATAGACTATAGTATGCTTTTGTACAATTCACACTTTTTTATTTAAAAGAAATGCAAATGAAAGGTTGGCGATTGTAATTTTTTTTTTCTCAGTAATGATTTTTTTCCAGCTTCACAACCAGAAATCATAATATAGTTATTTTATCTATGAATTTCCTGCTGTGGCTACATTTGTTTAAAGTTATTTCCTGCTCTGAGTCTTGGGGATCACTGCTGATGTTTTCTAGCCATTTATTAAACATTAGGCTGTGTAGTGTGGCAGGTCCTCAGAGCAGCTGGAGTTCAGGCAATGGGTGCGTCTAGCAGTTCCCATTTGGAGCGTAGCTTCTAACCTGTATGTGAACTTGGCTCAGGCTGATAAAATCAACACACCGGAGACTTTATAGCATTCTATTCTGACTGCTGCTTCCTTTGTTATAGGGCAGAACTGTTACCCTAAAACTGAAAAATGTCAAATTTGAAGTAAAGACAAGAGCTTCCACTGTATCACACACAGTCTGTACAGAAGGAGAAATTTTCTGCGTTGCCAAGGACATTCTTAAAGCTGAGATTGAGGCAGTTTCACCGGAACCTCTGCGTCTTAGACTGATGGGTAAAGTTCTGTTGTTGAAAATTTCTGATGTTGCATACTATGAGTTCAAACTTGCATTGAGAGTTTTAGTTTTTTCTGTAATTTTAGACTACTGAAAATAAGAAATAAAAAAAAATATACATTGTTGCATAAATTGCAGGCCTAATCTAAGTGTAGAATCAACCTAAAAAATTCATACATCAATTTTAAGATGCATTATTTAATATAAACATGTACATTGACTATACAGTATATGTTCATGATTATGCTTTAACATGCTACAGGGTGCTTGTTGTTTCACTGCCCTATTTCAGAAAATGAAGCTAGCCATACATAGCTTGAATATCATCCAGTTCTTGTTCAATCGGGCGAAATTTGAGTAATGAGTAGCCCTCTCAGCACCACCCAGCTTATTCAAGCCGGGTGGAAAACTTTCTGCTGGACCCCCTATAAAGGGAGTGAGGACAGTTATGTGAATGGGGTGCTATAAACGGGGTGAGGACAGGTATGTGAAAGGGGGTGCTAGAAAGGGGATGAGGACAGGAATGTGAAGGGCGTCCTATTCTGGGGATGAGGACAGGAATGTAAAGGGGGCGAGGACAGGAATGTGAAGAGGGTGCTATGAAGGGGGTGCTATAAACAGGGCGAGGACAGGAATGTGAAGGAGTGCTATAAAGGGATGAGGATAGTTTTATGAAGGGGGTGCTATAAAGGGGGTGATGACAGCAATGTGAAGGGGGTGCTGTGAAGGGGGGCTGGGAACTGCAATTTGAAGTAGGGGGTGATATAAAGGGGGACTGCAGACAAGAATGTGAAGGGGGGATGATGTGCAGGGGGACTGAGAACACTGATGTAATAAAAAGGATTGTGATGTGAAGAATTTGAGTCTAGCTTCACATATTATTCAAAATATATAAAGTGCAGCGCTAGAATTATCTAACATGTACTATATAAACACGTGAAAAGAAAAAATATAAATATATATCCCCATGTCTAACATGTACTCAATAAACATGTGGAAAGAAAAAATAGCAACATTGAAATGTGAAAAACAGCAATTCAAGTGTCTATAGTGAAATATAGAACAGCAAATAATGGGAGTCCATATGACAAGTAGTGAAGGGGTATCTTCCCCAATAGTAGGGTAATGGTAGACACCAGAAGGTGTGTAGATACTCGAATGAAAGGGCAGCAGTAGACACCAAAGGCATACAGATGTTCAATGGAAGTAAATGGATACCCTTATTGGATCCGTAGAACGCACATACCTTATAGCAGTGCCTCAAATAGGCAATGGGAGGGGGGAGGCATGCGTTCCATTAGGATATAATGGAACAAACTCTGAGCTTTATTGCAGTGGGCTGCCTTATAAGCAGAAACGTAGAAAATAAGTTCCTTTTAATTTTTTTTTACTTGTGCCATACCAAGCTGCATGGTACTGTGGCACCATGCGGTGTGGCACTTGCAAAAATGTGCCACATTTGCCATTGTGTAGAGGTGCCATTGAGAGTCAAACATGATTTGGACAAAAGAAAAAAAAGAAAATTTTACTGACTGGACCTTCATGAATTTTAATTCAATAACCCTGGCATATGCAATAAGAAAATATGGCTGCCCACTTCAAATTATAATATTATATCAAAATATTTATACAAAATTATTTTATTAACTGTTTAATCATTGAAGGTGTAAGAGTTTCGGGATTCACATCAGAAGAAGACAAAAAACACCAGAAGAGTATTACCAGTTTTTTGTGTACTAATAGACCAGCAAACAAAGTTTGTTCAGATGCCACAGAAAAAGCAGTCCAAGAAAGGCAAGCCCTGTATCCTCAGAGGGAGAGTTTCTTCAATCAGAAGCGAGCAGCCAGACAGCAGGAATTGCTAGAAAGTTCTATGGGAACAGCTGGTACGGCTTGTACTATCAAAGACCAAAATGTGACATTTCCTGTATGTGAAGAACCCAAGGCTGGTGCAGATGATGCCAAAGAAAAGCCAGATTTCACATGTCCGATCTGCCTCATGAAGCAAGGGGATTGGGACCTAGAGGCATTTAATAAGCATATTGATAAATGTTTAAGCAAATCACCTTCCTCTGGCTTCTCTGAAATGTCAAACGAAGAAAAACATTTTCAAAGAAAGTTGACTGCAAATAATGGGGGTAATGAAAGCGATATTCATGCAAACAATCTTAAAAACAAAATGGTGTCAATAACACCATGTGATGACTTGTATGACTTTGTTATTGATAAGAATACATTGTGTGCAATACAGGGTGATCAAACCTTACAGAGAAATCTTAAAGAGTGCAGTAGTGAAAACATGCGCCAGGACATCTCAAATAGTATGGTGTTAGGAAAGCAAGCAGTTCTTAAAGGCAATGACAAGCATATAAAATCAACACCACCCAGCACATCAGCGGGCGTGGGAGAGTCCACACTCATCTGCCCGGTGTGCAATACACAACAAGATACGACCGACCTTGCAGCTTTTAACAGACATGTGGACATATGCCTAAACAAGGGGATTCTAGAAGAATTGAAGGAGGATGAAGTGAACACAGGCAGAAGCCTTGCACTTGGCATTCACAATGGTAAGTGTATGTCAGGGCAAAAAAAAAAAATCAGTGTGCAATACTTGCACATTTTAACATGTTTTATTGTTATTATTTATTGTTCGGGTTTACATATGCTTTAAGTAAAACCCACTACTTTAAAGGACATAACTGGGATTATTTTGCCAACGACAAATACACTGTTTTCTTTGCAAGTGCAGTTGCACTCTGTAAGGAAAATAGAGCTTAGTGAATAAGGTAAGTCTCTGTTGACTTTCATCATCCAATCATATGCAAGCAAATTTTTTTTTTTTTTTCACATCATCACTTTTTGGCTGCAGAATGGTAGGGGGTGGAGGGAATGCATTGCACTGTCAATTGCTTTCCTTCTCAGGGCCTGACACTTTTGAGCTGAATGATTCTAGTGGGTAACGTTGACTTTTAGGTAGTGGCAGGGCAGCTGCCCCACTTCTAACTGGAATCTAGCAACTTTATAATTTGTTATGTTAGGTGCAACATTATCATATGCTTGTAGAGAAATCCACAATATCTGCTGAGATGATGTAGCAACAGTGTGATCAAGTGCCAATGTACAGTGGAAATAAAAAGTCTACACACCCCTGTTAAAATGTCAGGTTTCTGGGATGTAAAAAAATGAGACAAAGATAAATAATTTTAGAACTTTTCCCACCTTTAATGTGATCTGTAAACTGTACAACTCTGTTGAACAGCAAACTGAAATCTTTTAGGTGGAGGGAAGTAAAAATAAATACAATAATATGGTTGCATAAGTGTGCACACCCTTAAACTAATACTTTGTTGAAGCACCTTTTGATTTTATTACAACACTCAGTCTTTTTGGGTACCAGTCTATCGGCATGGAACATCTTGGCTTGGCAATATTTGCCCGATCTTGTTTGCAAAAACACTCCAAATCTGTCAGATTGCGAGGGCATCTTCTGTGCACAGCCCTCTTCAGATCACCCCACAGATTTTCAATCCGATTCAGGTCTGGGCTCTGGCTGGGCCATTCCAAAGCTTTAATCTTCTGGTGAAGCCATTCATTTGTTTATTTGGATTTATGCTTTGGGTCGTTGTCATGCTGAAAGATGAAGTTCCTCTTTATGTTCAGCTTTCTAGCAGAAGTCTGAAGGTTTTGTGCCAATGTTGACTGGTATTTGGAACTGTTCATAATTCCCTCTATCTTGACTAAGGTTCCAGCAGAAGTAAAACAGCCCCAAAGCATGATGCTGCCACCACCATGCTTCACTGTGGGTATGGTGTTCTTTTGGTGATGTGCAGTGTTGTTTTTGCACCAAACATATCTTTCGGGATTATGGCCAAAAAGTTCAACCTTGGTTTTATCAGACCATAACATATTTTCCCACATGCTTTTGGGAGACTTCAAATGTGTTTTTGCAAAATTTATCCGGGCTTGGATGTTTTTTCGTAAGAAAAGGCTTCTGTCTTGCCACTCTACCCCATAGCCCAGACAAGAAGAATACTGGAGATTGTTGTCACATGTACCACACAGCCAGATATTTCTGCAACTCCTTTAATCTTGCTGTAGGCCTCTTGGCAGCCTCCCTGCTCATTTATTTTTCTTTTTTATCTTTTCATCTATTTTGGAGGGGTGTCCATTTCTTGGTAATGTCACCGTTGTGCCCTATTTTCTCCACTTGAGTTTGAATGTGATTGCCTAATTCTGAACACAGCTACATCCACAGTTATATAAGGGTGTGCACACTTAAGCAACCACGTTATTTTATTTTTATCCCCCCCCCCCCCCAAAATAAAGAATTCAGTTTGTTTTTCAATTGAGTTGTACAGTTTACAGGTCACATTAAAGGTGGAAAAAGTTCTGAAATTATTTATCTTTGTCTCATTTTTTTTACATCACAGAAATCTGATATTTAACAGGGGTGTGTAGACTTTTTATATTCACTGTATGAGTTTGTAGAGTAAAGGAGGAAAATTATTGGGTTAAAATGTAGTTTTCCTTATTATAGCAATGGAAATGGGCAGGTGTAGTTAAGGAACATGATCAGGTACCATAATGCTATTGCACTATATGCACTCACAATACATAGAGTGTGGTGTGTCTTTGTTTTTATTTGAAGTATAATGTACAAACTAAAAAGACATTTTAATGTGTAAAATTGCTACCAGGCACCAAAAGATGCATACTTTTACCTTGCCAAAACTCATCCTTTGCATTAGCAGTAATAAGTTATGACCAAGGCTTTTGAAGTCTAAAACATGTCGGTGTAATCCACAGAAGTGTTTGGCATCTGAAATAAAGTGCTTGTAGGAGATCGTAGTGTGTCAGCCCATTTACTACTACTGCAAGCATCAGACTCCTATGTGGTCAAGGTGTGAGAAATAACTCTGTTAATTTAGTTTCAATTAATAATTAGCAGGTGGAGTGCAGGACTAATTACTGCTATCCCTCAAGTCCAGTGACAGTGATCTTATTTGCCACTGAAGTAAAGTCACACCACAGTAACAAATGAAATATAGTTACAGAGAGGCATACAGTAAAGGTCTTTTTCTTAACAAAGGTAATGGGAAACATATTGTAGTGTCTGATTTCAGATAGAACTTTAAAGCAGAATATACACGCAACCAGTGGGGTGAATGAAAAGAATCACAGATCCCCGCATCCACAGATGCAATGTGGATGTAGGGATCTCCCTCGCTGTACTATTGTATTCTGACAGAGGGGACTCCACCATCCCCCACTACAACCACCCCCGACCGAATACACAGATCCGCGCTGCAGCCATTGGCTACAAGCAATCATTGAATGCTGGTTTACCAGCAGGACCGTTTGACAGAACAAACACCGATACGCACGTACCGAAATTCACCCGGTTCCTGCTCAACTGGCCGAATTTCAGTACATGTTTACCCAGCTTGCATTTGCAGTTAAAAATAACTACCAGATTTACTTTGAATCATTTAATTACCTTATTCCTTTTTGATAAAGCTTTATCCCACGAGAAAACATGGAACAAAGGCTCTGAGCTGTATTACACAGCAGAGCTGCTTTAACCCACAGGGCAAAAGGGACCTTACCCGTATCAGTACAACTAGGATACAATTGTTACCGAAAGGAAAAAAATGCACCTGTGTCACTGATATCACTGGCAGGAAAAAATGCCCTTGTGTCAGTGGTATCCCTGGTGGGAAAACATGTTCTGGTGTCAGTGGTCTCAGTTGAAGCAAAAATTGTCCCTGCGTCAGTGGTATCCCTGGTAGGAAAAAAAATTCTTGTGTCAGTGGTCTCAGTGGAAGCAAAATATGCCCCTGCATCAGCGGTGTCCATCTGAGCGGACTGCTTTGGCTTCAGTGTCAGTAGGATGAAGGGGAGCTTGTAGGGGGCAGCTCTCTGTGTAGATTCAAAGGAGGGAGGGGCCTGAAGGGCTCTGATGGTGGAAGGGTGGCTATAAGATGGAGAGGGGAGCTCTGAGGCTGAGTTGCTCCCATCACCCTGTGTACTTGCATAGTTACATAGTAGGTGAGGTCGAAAAAAGACACAAGTCCATTAAGTCCAACTTATGAGTGTAATTATATGTCAGTATTACATAGTATATCCCTGTGCTTATCTAATAGTTTCTTGAAACTATTGATGCCCCCCGCTGAAACCACCACCTGTGGAAGGGAATTCCACATCCTTGCTGCTCATACAGTAAAGAACCCTCTACGTAGTTTAGGGTTAAACCTCTTTTCTTCTAATTTTAATGAGTGGCCATGAGTCTTGAATGAATGAGTGACTTGTATAGCGCTACCTTTTTGCCACCGGTGTCCATCTGCGGTATATCGCGGTCCTTTGCCCCATGGGGTCCCTACACACTTACAAACACATACACATATTTGGCCAATTTTTTCAACAGGATCTAATTACCCTACCAGCATGTCTTTGGAGTGTGGGAGGAAAATGGAGTACCCAGAGGAAACCCACGCAGGCACAGGGAGAACATGCAAACTCCAGGCAGATGGTGTCGTGGTCGGGATTTGAACCAGCGACCCTATTGCTGCTAGGTGAAAGTACTAACCACTACACCACTGTGCTGTCTTGTTAAACTCCCTTCTGCGAAAAAGTTTTATCCCTATTGTGGAGTCACCAGTATGGTATTTGTAAATTTGAAAACATATCCCCTCTCAAGCGTCTCTTCTCCAGAGAGTATAAGTTCAGTGCTTGCAACCTTTCCTCATAACTAATATCCTCCAGACCCTTTATTAGGTTTGTTGCCCTTCCAAAACTGGACAGCATACTCCAGGTGCGGCCGGACCAGGGTCTTGTACAGTCCAGAACTCCTTCTGTGTACTGATGCCCATCCAGAAATGAAGGCAGCTTCTCCTTTGTCTAGTTTTTGGCCATTTAAAAATGTCGCATGACAAGGGCAAGGGGGGAGATGAAGAAGGGAAGTCTGACCTCACTCCCTAATGGGCGTCAATGCTGCAACGAAGGTGTGTTCTCAGCAGGTGCCCCTCTCTCTAACGTCCACAGTAAGCTTCTCTAGGTGAAGGAAAAAGCAGACCCTTCCCTGGGGTTGCCCCTCCTCCACATAAAAGCAACATGCCCCTTCTGCCGTCCCCTTCCTGCCGGCGCTGACCAGCCCAATATGTTACTATTCTTTTTTAAGTTTGCCAGCTTTCTATGCACCAGAAGGTGCAGCTGGTGCTCTGAATTTGCAAAATGAATATCTTTCACGAAGAAGCATGTTAAGGGAAAGACTGTATGTTTGAGCAGAGTGAAGTCTGCTAAATCTGCTTTTGTATCATGAGTTTCTGCTCATTTTATTAGCTACAAAATCTGCATTAGTACAGGCAGTGGATTTTTATTTGATTTGTTTAAATACAATTTCAGCAAATATAGCCTTTCTAATGGCTTCATTATTCAATAAATGCTGTTATCTTGCTCACAGTTTCAAGTGGTTATTATGAGATAAAGAGAATGATTCCCGTACATGATTGTTAATTTTAGAAGAAGTTTGTATTTAATACATTTAGTGAGATGCAGCAGTGAGTCTTAAAGGGCCACTAAAGTTACTGTACAGAAGGAGCAAACTTTTAAATGATATATATATTTTTTTTAAATAACAAAGATGTTGTTTTTACCTGCTCTGCGCATTGGTTTTGCACAGAGCAGCCTCGATCCTCCTCTTCTCGGGTCTCCCACTGGCGCTCCTTGCTACTCCCCCTGCTGAATACCCCCCATTGCAAGCCGCTTGTTATGGGGGCACTTGTTTGGGCTCCCTCGCGAGCCACACTCTGTGTGTCCATTGACCCATTGACGATTGACAGCAGAGGGAGCCAATGGCTACTAGCGCTGTCTCTGAGCCTTTGAGGAGAGAGAGTGGAGAGAGCCACTGCTCCTGTGCACGCTGGATACAGATGGGGCTCAGGTAAGTTTAAGGGGAGGCGGGGGATGGAGCTGCACTCAGGTTTTTTATCTTAATGCAGAGAATGCATTAAGGTAGAAAAAACCTTCAGCCTTTAGAACCACATGTACAACTCTTTTCTGGTTGCAGGAAAGAAAATCTCTTGATTTCCCCATTGACACAGAATACACTGGCTGGGAGAACACAGTGTTTTTTGCTATAGGCTGCCAATAATCACATGAAAAATCCAACAGTCTGGTTGTACCCAAATGAATCAATCAACTTGGGTACAATCAGCCTCCCCATACATGGTTTGAATTTTGGCTGGTCCCTGATGAACTGACCAAGATTCGAACTGTCTATGGCCAGCTTAACACAACTACAAGCTAACCAACTAAATTATCATCTGGTTTTTATCCCTTTTACCCAACCCCACCTTTCTTTACTTGACTCCCACCATGTGGGGCTATCCTGCCTGGCAAATGAATTGCTTTTCTCACCCCTTACCTGTTATACTTCCACTCACCCTTTCCCCTCCAACAAGGCATATTAAAGTGGTTGTAAAGGCAGAAGGTTTTTTATCTTAATGAATTCTATACATTCAGATAATAATCCTTCTGTGTGCAGCAGCAGCAACTTCCCTAACACTTACCTGAGGTCTCTCTCTGTCCAGCGATGTCCACGAGCGTCTCAGCCCTCCAGATTGTCCTTCCTGGCTGGCTGAGACACGGCAGCGGCGCCATTTGGGAAATGGAAAAGAAAGAATGCATAAAGAAATAAAAGCTTTTTAAAATGAGCATATTGTTCACCCACATCACTTGATCCTACCAAAGATGCCTTTGCACATGTTTTTGTTTGAGCCTATTTGGATGACCTTCCTATATGGCTCTCGTAACTTACCCTTCCACTCCCAGAAACACCCTTTAGCCACAGAGGCAATAAAATCCTGGGATGTTTTAATCAGAACTGTTGATTCATATTTATACCTTTTCAGGAAAACGTCAAAACTTGTTGAGATAAATCTGGAGGCTGACGTTGCTTATTTTTGCCTCCATGAAAATGCCAGTTGCCTGCTTGTTACAATGATACTCCTGCTTCTAATGCAGGGTTGTCCATCTGTTGGTCCACAGGACATTATTTTGCTGCCTGAAAAAGCACCAGACTCTCCTTCCTTTGCTGGTCATGTAATTTCACTGCGAAAATTACACAGGGAGTGCACTCATCCAGATCAGTTATGTATAACAACCTCTGCCTTTAGTCTGATTTTTTTTTTAAGTCCGTAATTTAGAAAACAGTGAATCCAGAGGCTCCGCATACAGCCAAGCAAATCCTGTTTTCAGGAGACCAGCAATGACCCTTATCTCTCTGATATTTAAAAAAAGCTGTATTTTGGGGGACAATATCTTTCTTCGCACAGCTGTCATCCTCTCAGTTTAAGAATAATGCAAACTGTCACTGTTAGGGCCACTGTACACCATAATACTTGCTGGACAGTAGGGTACTATATATGGCATTTCAAAACACCAAAGCACCCTGCTTCAGTACTCCTCTCAAGAGTCATCAACTCAGATGCAAGCAGTGGGCTGGCTCATGGGATAACTTTTGCAAATATGAAAATGAATTGATGGGTGGGGGTCAGTCTGGAGGGTTGTGTATTCCTTGACATTCTGCATTTGCATACTACCTTGGATAACAACCACATGTGTAACTAAGCCTCCATGATTAGGAGAACTGAAATCTAATCAATGAAAAGTGCAAACCAGAAACAGTAAGGCTGAGAAAGAAAGAGACCGATGATGCTGGATGTCCTTCAGCCAGGAAATGAGGCAGGCTCTATCTATTTGCAGCTTCTAATGCACACTGTAAGAAGGTCAGAGTGCACAGTGAAATCAAAGTAAGCATTTTCAGTGCGAAAGAGGAGACTTTACAACTATGCAAGACTGGGGGTAACGTTGGAGTTCAGCTTTAACACAGCCTTCATTGTTACAATGTTATGATCACATTTTTACTTGCTTGCCATTCCATATTTTGATCTTTATATTCATTTGTATCTGATAACATATTAATGAATGGGGAAAGCTTTTGAAATGAGAGTAATTGCATGTTTATTTTTTATTCTGACAAAAGTATATTAATTGGTTGCTTCTTTTTTTTTTTTTTTTTTTTTTTTTTTTTTTAACCAGACAGTACAGGAAAAGGAAGCACCAGCAATAAATCAACATTACGTTCCAAGAGGTAATGCCTTGTCTGATCGCTTTATATCTATTTCCAAAAAATGTGATACGTGTAGAACACTAAAAGCAACATTTACAATGGTGTTTCCTTGTGGAACATGTGAAAAGCACAGAGGTGTCGGCCTCAGTGACCAATCAGATTTGTTCTTACACTTTCAAAAATGCGGTGAAAAAATGTCGACCTCAATCCTATGCTGCAGGGGATGGTGGAATTGTAGTTCCTCAGCTGCCCATATTGGTTCTTGCCTCCCAAAAAGATGAATTCCAGGTATGGATATTTCATGCTTTGTAATCAGTGAGAATGATACCCGTGCCAAGCAGCAGGGAAGCCGCTCGGCACAGGACCTGGAAATTAGTGGAGATCACTGAAGTTGTGGTGCCTACTACAGTAATTTCCAGCTTCCAGGAGGATCCTACAGTTATGGTATATGCATAGTTACCTTGGTCCAGGCTGCAATTATGTAAAAATATCTGTACCTGGAATTCTTCTTTAAATTTGACTTTGTGTCTCTTTACCTGGACAGTTTTTCTAGGCAGAGCTATCACTGCCTTGACGCACTCTATCACAGTATATCTTACTTCGAGAAAATTCCTCGGCAATAACTTGTTTTATGTTGTATCAAACATCTAAACAAAAACACTGTTGTGTTGTCTGAGAGACTGCTAAATGTCATGTTTAAGGTTCGTCAAATTACAACCGTCATGTGAGAAATACAGAGCTTGTCATCACTTGGCTCTGATGGCAGCCTACATAGTTTTCACAGACAGATTTGCTTTAGGTAACCAATAAATGGTAATTTAGATCATTGGTATTTTAGCATTTTTTCTTTTGAGAGTTGCCCAGGGTACAAAAAGTGTATTGAGCTCTGTGGCTGACTCACCAGTATTTGGTCATATAGTAGACATTTGCATTACAGTGTTTTTTTATTATTAATTTAGGATAGAGTAGAAATGTATTTAAACACTATATTATTATTTTTTTGCTGTCTCTGTCACCATTAAAGGGATTCACCTCCTATTTGTATTGATGACCATTGTAAGAGACAGTGAGATAAAATCCAAAAATTTGACATGGTCTACAGAACAAAGATGATGGAAGGTCCAAAGGTGACACTTTTGTTACTGTGATAATTGTCTGAGGTGTGATTTTATATTACTTTGGTGAGATTTCCTCTTGTTTCCTGTTGGGTCTCCAGGACAGGAAGTGAAGGGAAATTTCTCTAGCAGGACAAGGGCATCCTAAAACATAGGTTCTAGCCCTTCCCTACTCTATCTAAAAATAATAATAATAAATATAATATAAAAATCAGTATACACTGTATGCATGGTGCAGTATTCCTTCTGCAGCCTTTGTTCAATAGGTAGCTGTTCTAACACAAAATAGCTTTTGAGAAAGTGGGATGAATATACTGGGGCAATCTTAGGAGCATCCAAGAACTGAGCCACAGGTTTGAAGTATAACCACTTAACGACATCGTGGACTTTTAGTGGTTATACCGGGATGATGCTACATCATCCTGGTACTGTTTTTTTAGAGCTGGTTGTTGGCTCTCTTGTAAAAGTAATCTTGGATTGCTTTTACTAGCAGCAGCCTTCTGTGGCTTGCTCGGGCTCTCCTGTCCCACTGGGCTCTCCCATACCTGTCACATGCCTATTGTTGTCACAAAAAGGATGTTTACTAAATCTAAACCTGTAAAGGCTTTTAAAGCATCGCCTATGGATAGTAAAATTTATGTTTTCTGCCGTTGGATGTACGTGCTCAATTTTAAAGCATGACATGTTTGGGATCCATTTACTGGGCATTACATCATCTTTTATATTTTAAAAAATTGGGTTATGCATTGTGTTTTTTTGCATTAAATTTCAAAGAAAGTGTATTTTTTCCAAGAAAATTGCATTTGAAAACCGCTGCACAAATACTGTGTGACATAAAAAAACACCCACCAATGTATTCTCTAGGGCCTCTGTTTTTAAAAAAATATATAAGGTTTGGGGGTTCTTCTTACTAATTTTCTAGCAAAAAATACTGATTGTTACATGTAAACAAAAGTGTCAGAAAAAGGCCTGGAGCTGAAGTGGATAACTAAAGGCAAAATCGCTTCTCGGCCTTTTGGCTAAGATCAAGTGTAGTATCTGTTCTCATCAGTTTCCAGAGGCGGCGCTGTGCTACTCTTGTTAGGGAGGGCCAGCAAATCCAATGGTGTTATAGTGCCTGGAAAGGCGGTTTCAGCAGGGACTATGCCAAGCTGCCCGACAGATACTGGGGGCTCGCCGATGGTTGAGTCTGAGCCGTCTGGAAGGGTGCTCCTGGTGAGGATGGGTGCTGCATCTGGGTCTGGGCGGAGGATCTGGTCCCTGGCCTTCTGGCCTAGATTGTGGTAGCTCTAGTAGCTCTGGTGGGGTTAGTATTCCCAAATGTAATTAGGAAGGAGTGATGGGAGCGACGGTGGGGCCTGATGGTAAAGGGCTCTCACCAAGCTCCCTGAACTTCATGCCTTTCTGCCTGGAGTGCGGGCTGCTGTGGTCTGGGACGTTGGTCAGGGTTAGTCTTGAAAGTCTATGGAGTATGTGCCCCTGGAGTGGCAGTCCAGGGGGTGCCATAAGATCACAGTGAGTGAGGGTCACTGTTGATGTTTGGCACCATGGTCACTGCACCATAGAACACGCTTTTTTAGCACCTGCCTCTTGGGCCGGGCCTTTTGGCTGGGACCAGGGGAATTTTTTATTCCTGGCCGGAGGTCCTGGTCATTGTTTTACACAATGGCCACCTTTTTCACTCTCTTCTCCACTTATTCCTTCCCCACTTTATTTTATTTATTGCTTTTGTTTGTCACTTTTTATATTTTTGTGTTGTACATGGTTTGTTGCACTGTGTGATGAGTAGGGTTGCAGGTCCTCGGGCCTGCCTTAAAAGTCTTGGGAGGGGGTGGACATGGCCTTTTGGCTTGGTTTCGCGCCCTCTCTCATGGGGTCTCCCTTCGGGGGAGCCCCACCTAGTACTTGGGTGGGTCTGTTTCGGCAGGCCCTCCAGAGAACGGGGTCTGTCTGGTTTCGGCCAGATGGACCAAGTGTAAGTACCCTTGTCCCCGTCTGGAGCCTAATGCCCCGGGGGATTCAGGGCAAGGCCCTCTGATTTTAGAGGGCTTGTGTACCCGTTGCACTTTTTTGTGTTTCACTCTTTATGTGTGTGCACATTTTTTTGGCACCGGGTGAAGTTTTTGGGTGTGTTTGCATGCCATGAACTTAGAAAAAAAAAAAAAAAGGCTAGCTTTAGGAAGAAGAATGAGCTTATTTTCATGCAAAGTGCAAGCTAATCTTAGGCAAGAATGCAGCTGCAACACAGCATTTGCCTCAATAATTGTATTCCAGTTGGAAACATAAGAAATGAAGCCACTTCTGCATTAGGTGGCACTGGTTTGAATTCCAGTCAGAACACAGCATGGCGTTTGCATGTTCTCCCTGTGCTCGCATGGGCTGGTTTCCTCCCACACTCCAAATTCATGGTTAATTGGTTTCTCTCTAAATGGGCCCTAGTATGTGTTCATATGCATATGAGATAGGGACCTTAGATTGTAAGCCCTTTGAGGGAAGGAATTGATGTGAATGTACAATATGTAAAGCGCTGTGTAATTTTGTCAGTACTATGTAAAAAACTATAATAAATAATGAGTAAATGAAATTGATGTGGTGCTTGAGACAAGTCATTTCGAATGAGTCCATATCTTCCTTTTAAGTACATAACTTTATAGTTGGTATCCATTCTCATTTTGAATGCACTGGGCTATAGTAGGCAAACTCTGCACTGAGGTAAGAAAGGTTGCACCAACCTGGGCAACATATCATATACCATTGCATTATCGCTTTTGGTGTTGGTATGACATTTCTGTGAATACAGGTGGTATTCAGACTACGTAGATTTGCGTTGGAGTTGGTTAGGAAACACCTTAAATAAGCAGGTCAATGATGACACAGGATGTGCTGGGAGCAGGACTTGAAACCAGCGGAGATCATTGAGATTACCATCTCAGGGGCGTGGCTTGGAGTCCATGAGTGTGGCTGCTTAAATCTGTAGCTCCAGCTCTGCACAGACATCCTGTGTCCGATCCTATCCCAAAAGGCACCAAATCCTTCCTAAAGACGGTGGGATCCCGAGGCAGGCATGATGGTGAATAAATACAGGCCACCCGTGCCCCAGTCAGTGGTGGAACAACTGGCAAAGTATCGCAGGCAGGATGGCGCCGATCCCTCAGCCAAGCCTGAAGCCAAGCTGCAGCCTTCTCCCATCTCAGCACAGCTCTCCACTTCACGGGTCAGCGACTCTCTGCCTGCTGTGTTCTACACTCAGGCTGACCTCCTAACTTAATTAGACTCCCCTACATGCTCCGAAGACTGTAATTCTCCAGGCCCTCCTTCAGGGGAGCCTACTCTGGCTGAAATCATGCTAGCTATAAAAGACCGCAAGGCTTCCCTTATAGTTCAGATGGAAAGCATCCATATTGATTTTTCCCTATTGAAGCAAGATGTGCAAAACTTGAGGGAACGAACGGGGGGGGGGGGACATATCAGCTCCATGGAGGACACTGTACACCCCTTAGCTGCCACTGTGCGTACGGCTATTAATGAGCTGGTGTCCCTCTGAGCCACAATGGAGGATTTAGAGAACCACTCTTGCAGGAACAATCTCCGCTTTGTGGGGTTCCCTGAACATTGAGAGGGGGCCCACCCTGAAAGGAGATGTTTTTGGGATGGAGGTGTTGTCCCATGCCTTCTTGATTGAGCGTGCACATCACACCCCCCCAAGTCCTCCACCCTTAGGGGCCCCCCCCAAGATCCCTGATTGCAATAATCCTCAACTTTCAAGACAAAGTCACCATCCTGCGCCTTTGCTAGAGAAAAGGGCCTACTCAAGTTTAATGGTAACAATATCTTCATATATACCCTTATTTCTCGGCTGAAGTTCAACGCCAGCGCATATCCTTTGCTGCGTTGAAAGTCCGCCTCTGTGCTGAGGGCCTGCCATATGCGATGCTCTTCCCTGCTAAGCTGCGGATCATCCACGAGTGTAAAGCTCACTTCTGCGCTTGTCCAAAGGGAGCTATGGCCTGGATAGATGCTTGTTTTGGGAAACAACCTAGACAACGCCGCAACTGATGCTGTACTCGGTAGTTTTCCTTCCTCTCTGCCTCACTACTCATCTCTCCTGAAACAAGCTTGAGCACCTGTGGTTCACCCCATCTTTCCTTTTGCCTCCTACACTCCATTAAAACAGATGACCTGAGGACTGTACCCACCCCTTCTTTTCTTTTTTGCTGCTATATGTTACCCCTGTGATGGAACTGTCAGAAGCCATTGTAGGCTATAATACCTGTCCTAATCAGCATTGATTGATTGCCATATATGACTACCACTGTGCCTTCTTTTACAGGTTACTGTTATTTCCTGCCAGATGGAACCTTTGCCCTTACAGAGAGCCTCTCTGGACCCACTACCTCCCCCACTCCAGTAGGTGGCGAGGCCACAGGTTTTTGTTTTCTTGTTTTCTCACTATGTTTGGGATGGTTGAGCAGGGTAGGGGGGAAAGGGATTTCAGTTTTTTTTTCTTTTTCTTATTTGGCCCCACTCACGTTTTAGTTGTTGGGACTGGCTGGACTTCTAGGTTTTTGTCTGCTGCTCTTTTTTCTGCTCCTATTGCAGATTAATTTCTGTTGCTACAATGCATTTATTCTGGTGTCTCTCTCGCGCAATGTTTTATATGTTGTATTGCATCTCCCCATGATCCTCTCTATGTTGTTATGCTGTATATGACTGAATATGGCTAATGTGCTAAAACTGATTTCTTGGAATGTCAGGGGTTTGAACTCGCCTTTTAAGAGGTCCTTATTATTCTCCTTCCTTAAAAAATATAAGCCACATATTGTCTGCCTTCAAGAGACTCACCTCACCAATGCAAAATTGTGATCCCTTAAACGGCCGTGGCTGGCTACACAGAACCATGCTACCACATACCGACTACTCCCGTGGAGTTTCTATCCTGCTAGTGAAATCCTGTGGATTAAGACGAACTCCGAGGGGAGACTCATTATACTTTCTATCCATATTATCTCCATAACATTTACACTAGTGAACATATATGTTCCTCCCCCATTTTCCTCAGACCTACTTTCCAATTCATCCTTGATGCTGCTGTCTAGAATCCCTGGCCCCTGCTCTATATTGGGTACTTTAATGCTGTTATTGATCCTGCCATGGACCGCTTGGGGGGTGGAAGTAGACCTTAACCCTCATTTATTGACTGGACCCAGGTGTATGGTCTTACTGAGCTGTGGCAGTGGAAACGCCCAGAGGAGCGACATTTTTTTTGCCACTCTGACTCCTTCCACACTATGTCATGTATAGATATGGCATTCTGTACTGTTGAAGTACTCCCTATTGTGCAGGCGGCTTCCTACCTTCCCCGAGGGGTGTCTGATCATTCCCCCCTTTCTGTGGATCACCTCCTGCGAAACTTGAGCAGTTTTGTCTGGCGGCTGAACTCCCATTGGTTGGAGGATGAGATAGTACAGAATGACTGCAGGAAGAACATTGCGGATTATTGGCATACGAATCAGGGCACTGTTGGGCCCTCAACTGCCTGGGAGGCGTCTAAGGCCGTGCTACAAGGCACCTTTTTATGTCCATTACTAGAATTTTGCGTAAGAACACCCAGCAGTGCATTGAGGATCTAGAAAATAAGATGGTAGCTGCAGAAGCAGCATAAGCTGTGAATCCTGATCCGGCTACCCGGACCTCATGACTGCATAGTTGTAGAGAATATGAGCTCTGCCTCTTGGACCTCACTAAAAAACATATGCTCTATCTCACTCTGAAGTCATTTGAGCATGGCAATAAGGCGGGTCACCTACTTGCATATCTAACTAGGCCGGACCATCCTCCCATCTCTATTCCTCGGATTCTAACTTCTCAGGATAGGGTTAGCGATGTCCCTAAGGAGATAAGATGCCTTCCTCACCTTCTATTGTGATTTATACACTACTAGGGCCCCCTACTCTGATGCCCAACTGGATGACAACTTGACCCAGACGGTGCTTTCCTGACTTTCTGACCAAGACTGGACTGAATTGGACGAACCTTTCTCTGTTGAGGAGCTCTCCCTGGCAATTTCACAGCTCCCGACACATAAGACGACATGCTTGGATGGCTTTCCAGCTGAATGGTATGCACAATTTTGACACCTCTTGAGTCCCATCTTACTAAATACATATAATGAGGCCCTGAAAGATGGAGTGCTCCCTCCTTCTATGAGAGAGACTTTAACTATTTTGACACTCAAACCACAGAAAGATCTGCTCAAATATGACTTTTATAGACCTATCTCTCTCATTAATGTGGATGTTAAAATTCTGAGATCCTGGACAATCGTCTGAATGGGGTTGTTTTTGCGAAATGGGTTGAGAGTGATCAATGTGGAATTAAACCAGGCTGTTCAACCAGAATGAATATTCGTAGATTGTTCCACAATTTGACCTAGCCAAATGACTATACCTCTACCCGTGTGATTCTGTCACTAGACACTTGTAAAGCCTTCGATAGTGTAGAGTGCCCTTATCTATTTCGGGTATTGCAACTGTATGGGTTTGGCCCTCGACTCATAGCGTGGATACGGCTACTCTACACATCACCGCTTGCCCAACTGAGAATTAACTCTCAGGTCACTGAGCCCATTCCGATTACTAGAAGCACCAGGCAGGGGTGTCCTTTATCGCCCCTCCTGTTTGCTTTGACTATAGAGCCCCTTGCTGTAAGGATCCGTAGCTCTCTGATTATTAAGGGTCTTCCTATAAATTACATTGAAGAGCGTATATCTCTCTCTATACTGACGATACCCTAATCTATCTAGTGGACCCTCATACATCTCTTGATAATCTCTTGTCTGACGTTAACATGTTTGGTGACTATTCCGGATTCCGGGTGAACTGGGATAAATTGATCCTATTTCCACTGGATCAAACTGTAGTCGCTACCTCTTTTAGATATCTAGGGGTTATAGTTCAGTTGCCACTATCCTTGTATGTTGCCAATAATCTACGCCCCCTACTGCTACAACTACAGTGGAAAGATTTGCCCCTGGATCTCATGGGGAGAGCCAATGCCCTTAAAATGATTTACTTACCAAAACTACTATATGTTATGACTAATTCACCTTGCAAAATTCCCAAATCCAATTTTAAAAGCATTGACTCCGTCTGTATTACGTTCCTTTGGAACGGGCAGTCCCCTAGAGTTGTGCTGGAAACTCTGTGACTCCCCTCGGATATGGCAGGTCTGGCATTCCCTAACTTCTACCTTTACTGCCTAGCATTCCAACTGGTTAACATGATTGTCTCCACCCTAACTCTGATAATGCCTAGACCACTACTGAGGGAGCAATAGTTTCCTCATTTGAGACACTCCACAACATTGTCTTTAGGGGATGCACACCACCTGGCCGGGCATGTCTATAATCCAAACCTCCTTCTCCCTATTCTGAACGGTAGTTGCGAAAATGTCCACTGATTCATGACAGACCTCCCCCAAGAGTGTCTTGTGGTTCAAACCTAACCTTAACCACTTCCCGCCCGCCCTATAGCGGATTGACGTCCGGGAAGTGGTTCAGTTATCCTGACTGGGCGTCATATGACATCCAGCAGGATAACATGCTGCCGCGGGGGGCGTATCGCGGCGATCGGTGGAGCGGTGTGTCAGCCTGACACACCGCTCCACTGATCTTGGTAAAGAGCCTCCGGCGGAGGCTCTTAGCCACGTGATCAACCGTGTCCAATCACGGCTGATCACGATGTCAATAGGAAGAGCCGATGATCGGCTTTTCCTCACTCGCGTCTGACAGACGCGAGTAGAGGAGAGCCGATCGGCGGTTCTCCTGACAGGGGGGTCTGCGCTGATTGTTTATCAGCGCAGCCCCCCCCCTCAGATCACCACACTGGACCACCAGGGATCTCCACTAGGACCACCAGGGAAGGGGCAACATGTGGATGGCCAGGTATGTACCCCATGGCCATCCACATGTGCCCAATCTGTGCCAATCAGTGCCCACAAATGGGCACTAATTGGCACCAACACGTTTCAGGTCTGCCCAGCAATGCCACCAATCAGTTTATTCAGTGCCACCAGTGTCATCAGTGCCACCTGTCAGTGCCCATCGGTGCCACCTATCAGTGCCACCCATAAGTACCCATCAGTGCCACCCATAAGTACCAATCAATGCCACCTATGAGTGCCCATCAGTGCCGCCTATGAGTGCCCATCAGTGCCGCCTATGAGTGCCCATCGGTGCCGCCTATGAGTGCCCATCGGTGCCACCTATGAGTGCCCATCAGTGCCGCATACCAGTGCCCATCAGTGCCCATCATCAGTGCCAGTCAGTGCCACCTCATTGGTGCCACCTCATCGGTGCCCATCAGTGCCGCCATATCAATGCCCGTCAATGCAGCCATATCAGTGTCCGTCATTGAAGAAGAAAACGTACTTATTTACAAAAAAATTTAACAGAAACAAAGAAAAACTTGTTTTTTTTCAAAATTTTCGGTCTTTTTTTATTTGTTGCGCAAAAAATTAAAACCGCAGAGGTGATCAAATACCACCAAAAGAAAGCTCTATTTGTGGGAACAAAATGATAAAAAAATTGTTTGGGTACAGTATTGTATGACCGCGCAATTGTCATTCAAATTGCAACAGCGCTGAAAGCTGAAAATTGGCCTGGGCAGGAAGGTGTCTAAGTGCCTGGTATTGAATTGGTTAAGGAGTTATGTTCTATACCTAACCCCATCAGATGGACATCAAAGGGAGTGAAATACCTATGTCATCTATAATCCCCTCCCAGGGTTTTAAATCCTTTTCTCAACTACAGACAGACTTTGACATCCCATTGACATACCTATTTTACTATTACCAACTCAGGCATGCTATACATACTCATTTTGGTTCTCTGCTCAATCCTATTAAGACACCTGACCTGGAAAAACTTCTGAGAGACCTGGACCAGACAAAACTTATATCCACATATTACTCCACTCTCATGACAGGAACTAACCCTAGGTTTTGGAGGGCCCAAGAGAGGTGAGCCTCCTCTTTGAAATCTCTATCACAAGAGGATTGGTCTGAGTTCTGTGATACGTTCAAAACCTCTGTTATCTCCTCGAGGGACAGGGTGATTCAGCTTAAAAATGTTCATCATTCACACCTCACCCCTGCTAGACTGTATAAAATGGGACTATCCCCTTCTGCTGACTGCTTCCGCGGTTGCGGACAAACTGCTGATTTTCTCCACTGCTTTTGGACTTGTCCACTGGTGCACGACTTCTGGGTTGACATAGGCTCCTTCATATCTTCTGCACTGGGTTTGCCAAATATAGTGCACCCTAAAAACTGTCTGCTGGGCATATTTGGTGACCTCGCTGTCCAGCCTCAGGCTAAGAGACTACTTCACATCCTCTATTTCTATGCGAGGAAGTCCCTCCTGCTGACGTGGAAAGGGTCAGAGACCCCAACGCGGAATATGTGGCTGAAACTTGTCAATGATTTCCTGCCTCTATATAAACTTACCTTTGACATCAGCAAGAGAACTAAAGCAATCCACAAAATATGGCGCATATGGCTGGCTAGCCCACTGACCCTGTCCCCTGTACTAACCTGACAGGGGTTCACCTTGTGAGTGTTGTATTAAACAGGAACTTCTGTTATGCCCTGGATGTTTAAAAACCGTATTGCTTACTCCTCTATTGATGGTTATATCCACTGGTAGATGTAATATCTAGTTTATTATTGCACACTGCCTGAATTTTCATGATATGCTGGATTAGGAGCATTCTGTTATCGGTGTTGTAGTTTTTTGATGGGCCTTTTGTTTTATGTCTGTATGTCGTAAAACTGCAAAAAAAAATCTTTAAAAAAAAAAGACATTACCATCTCACTCAGTTTACTGTATTGCGCTGGACAGTGTTTTGTTGGACTCACATTTTGGGCTGCAGTTTAATTACATTTTCTTTTGATTTCACAGACCAGGCACAACCCAACAGAATCCTGCTTCCAAGAAGGCCAAGACCAACCGCCCCAGCAATACCATTGAAAGATTTTTAAAATAATTTTTAGGGTTACATGAATTGATATTTTCAAATTACAGTGAATATGAAGACCACAGTACTTAGATGTTATCATGTTTATTTGTGATATGCTTTATGGTATGCAGCGGTGCAACTTTGTTCACTGTGATTTATTTCTCATAGCTGGTGAAAAGAATTCATATTTATAAATTTGACCTCGTTTATTAAAATTTCTGAAAGAATATAGGCTTGTGGTGCCCCATAAAGACCAGTCATATTGTCCATTTTAAGTTGCTTGTACAGCTTAGAGATAAAGGTAATATTCCAATTCATTGGTGTAAGCCACGTATGTATTTCTTCTGTAAGACACTGTTTGTTAAATGTGTCTCACCTCTTTGTGGTATTCATGCCAGTCAAGACTCTTCATTTTACATACCAGAAGAAATATTACAACCATGGGGTATAGATGGAGCTCTCTGTTATAGCCAGTGCTCTGATAGATTTCATATTCATGCCTTCCTCAGGCTCCACAAAACTCAGGAAAAAAACTTTGGCTGGAGCCAAAGCTTTAGGACTAAAAATGTAATGTAATGCATCTGCTTTGCCAGACAGTGTTATGCTTTCAAATCCCCAGTTCAAGGAGGTACAAATATGTGGTACAGGATAGATATTCTTTGGATGACGATGCAATAAAATGTCTTTGCAAATGCATTTTTGGTATGATTTCCAAAAGGTTTCTGCCAGATCATTGCACAGGTAGGATTGTAGACTTATTTATTTGCATGTTCCTTGTTATCTATTCTAATTTAAACATTGTTCCATGAATCTAATGATGTTAATTTAACAATTATGCCGTGGATATTTATATGAAAAACCTATTTTACCTGAAATATTTATTTAACTGAATTTATCAATCAAATTGCTAGTTGACATGTGTTTTTAACGATTCATGATGAACTGATTGTGGATCAATTTAGAGAAGTCATGACGTCATAATGAGGCCCAAAAATGTAATGTTTAATGTTTCTTAATTGTGTGTATATTAGTAATGTCCATCAAGTCAGTACATTATTAAAAATAATGGAGCAGATTTTTGAAACTCCTGTAAAAAATATTGAATACCTCAAAGGTTTACTATGCAACAGCATGGAACAAAGCGTGTATGTTTTGATAATATTGCATTTTAAAGCAGATCTCTAGAGGGGGTGCTCACAGCCCTCTGCATTTTAACGCTGGAGGGCAAAGGGCTGTGTGAAGCTCCCAGGCCTACCCTGAAATCAGCTATGCTGAGATGGGCGGATTGTTTCGGGAACAGTAGACCAGCAAAGCTGGTCGAGAAATTGTGTCTGTGGAATCTGTTTACACACTCTTTTTAATAATTACTATTTATTTTTCATAATAATGAGCCAATTGTTACCTTAATTGTTTTATTTGTTAAATATATATAAGTTTGTATTAAAACCATGTGGACAAAACATTTTAAATTGTATTTTTGGATGACTCCTTATTTTTTCAAAGGTATTTAATTATATTGCATTTTTGTTTTGGTGAGTAAGCTGTTAAAGTCATTTATATTAAGTTGGATGTAAGTTCTTCTCTAACAGGCTCTGAAATTGTTACTGCTTTTAATAAATTGTTTTTACAGTGGGGAAAATAATTATTTGACCCACTGCAGATTTTGTTAGTTTGCCCACTTACAAAGAAATGAAGGGTCTATCATTTTTATCATAGATGCATTTTCAAATGATAGAGAGAATATCAACCAAAAATCCGGAAAAAACACATACAAATGTACATACAAATGTTATAAATTGCGTTGCAGTTCAGTGAGTAAAATAAGTATTTGATCCCCTACCGACCAACAATAAGACCCCTTTCACACTGGGGCGCTTTGCAGGCACTACATCGCTAAAAACAGTGCCTGCAAAGTGCCCTGAAAGAGCCGCTGTTGTGTCTTCAGCCCCGAGGCCTTTCACACTGGAGTGGTGCGCTGGCAGGGCAGGTAAAAAAAGTCCTGCTAGCAGCATCTTTGGAGCGGTGTATATACCGCTCCTTCACCACTCCTGCCCATTGAAATGAATGGGGCAGCGCGGCTATACCGCCGGCAAAGAGCTGCTGCAGCAGCGCTTTACGGTGGTTTTAACCCTTTTTCGGACGCTAGCAAGGGGGTAAAACCGCCCCGCTAGCAGCCGAATACCGCCGCTAAAACTACAGCAAAGCGGCGCTAAAAATAGCGCAGTTTTACCGCCAACGCCCGCACCGCCCCAGTGTGAAAGGGGCCTAATTCTGGCTCCCACAGACTGGCTACAGTATGTGCTCATGTAGTACACAGATTAGTCCTGTCAATTTAAGAAGGTGCTCCTGATGACATGTGTCTTTTATGTATATATAAGACACCAGGCCACAGAATCTTTCTTCCATTCAAACCTCATAATCATGGGTAAGACAAAAGAGCTGTCAAAGGATGTCGAGGACAAGATTGTAGACCTGCACAAGGCTGGAATGGGCTACAATACCATCAGCAAGAAACTTGGTGAGAAGGAGAAAACTGTTGGAGCGATTATTCACAAATGGAAGAAATACAAAATAACCATCAATCACCCTTGGTTTCGAACTCCATGCAAGTTTTCACCTCATGAGGATAAGGATCATGAGAAAAGTGAGGGATCAGCCCAATACTAGGGAGGAGACTTGTGCATGATCTCAAGGCAGTTGGGACCACAGTTACCAAACAAACCATTGGTAACACAATACGCCGCTATGCATTGAAATCCTGCAGCGCCCGCAAGGTTCCCCCTCCTCGGGAAGGTACAAGTACAGGCCCGTCTGGAGTTTGCCAATAAACATCTAACTGATTCAAAAAGGATTGGGAGAAAGTGCTGTGGTCAGATGAGACCAAAATTTAGCTCTTTGGCATTAACTCGACTCGTGGTATTTGGAGGAAGAAAAATGCTGACTATGACCCTAAAAACACATCCCTACAGTCAAGCATGAAGGCGGAAATATTATGCTTTGGGGCTGTTTCTCTGCTAAGAGTTCAGGCCGACTTTGTTGCATTGAGGGGGCCAATGGACAGGGCCATGTGTTGTAAAATCTTGGATGAAAACCTTCTTCCCTGAGCCAGAACACTAAAGATGGGTTGTGAATAGGTCTTCCAGCATGACAATGACCCAAAACATAACCGCAAAGGCAACAAAGGAGTGGCTCAAGAAGAAGCACATTAAGGTCATGGAGTGGCCTAGCCAGTCTCCAAACCTTAACCCTATAGGAAATTTATGGAGGGAGCTAAAACGTCGAGTTGCCAAGCGACAGCCAAGAAACCTTAAGGATTTAGAGAAGATCTGTAAAGGAGAGTCTACCAAAATACCTCCTGAGATGTGTGCAAACCTGGTAACCAACTGCAAGAAATGTCTTACCTCTGTGCTTGCCAACAAGAGTTTCTCCACCAAGTACTAAGTCATGTTTTGCTTTGGGATCAAGTACTTATTTTACTCTCTGAACTGCAACTATATTTATAACATTTGTATTGTGTTTTTTTTGTGGTTGATATTCTGTTTCTATCATTTAAAATACACTTATGATAAAAATGATTGGTCCTAAATTTCTTTGTAAGTGGGCAAATTTACAAAATCTAATTAAATAATTATTTTTAGCAGATGAAGCTAAACATTCTAAAACTGCTCTGCATGCTGCGGGCTGACGACACGCTGCTTCTGATGAAAGATTTGACTCCCGTGCTTATGGTACAAATGAGAATTAAATGTATAATATGTGAAGAGCTGCAGCCTCTATCAATAAATTTACTCTAAGGTAATTCTAGAAAAATGTGAAAAAAGGGGAAGGATAGATATGGCGCTGCTCTTATTAAGAGGTAATTTGCAACCTCTAAATACTTGAGGGGTGTGTATACAACAGGTGCATATAGTGCAAAAAGTGAAAAAAAAGTGCAAAAAATAAGAAATGTAAAGGATATCCTACTGTGTAAACTTCCTGATCGCTTATTTATAATGCATACTGTTAGAAGCTATGTGCATTCAAACAAAAATAAAATGAGAAATAAAAATGAAAAAACAAATAGAAAAGCGCTGACTTTTCCTGTGTGGAATCCACGATCTTGTGCAAAATCTGCAACATGTGCAAAAATACAACATATATGACTGGTATATAGTATTGCTGTGAAACTGGGCTCAGAAACATGCATATACCGTCCCTAAACCCTGGTGTAAAAAAAAAGTCCAATAATAAAGTGACAATGTGCTCCTTCAAATTGTTCTGTGCTTCTTGGAAAACCATGCCCCATAAGAAACGCACTCACCGCTATTATTCACCCCACAAGGAGGTATTTCACTTTCACAGTATGAGCCACTGTGCAGCCTGTGGAGTAGGAAAACTTCCTGTCCTGTATCCTCCAAGTGCCTCCTTGCCTGTAATGTGGCTGCTGCTAATTGCAAGGCAGTGGCATCGCATTGTCAAACTGCAACAGAAAGTGCTGTTACTTGCAGGTTCTCCAGGTAAGAAACTTCAGATAGGTAGATTCCAACAAAAAATTGTTTAGGAAAACATTATACCATGTAAGGCATGATGTCAAACATACTGAAAATAGATTTAGGGTTACATACACTTGAACAACATGTATGTCAAGACACAAGACATCTCTCTGCCTCAGTTTACCACTCATTGTAATTTCTCTTGATTCTTATACTTTCAATTTTTTTTACTTCTTGTCTCTGTGTCATCTTATCAAAATAGTAGAGAATCCACATTTCTGTAGGTGTTTTTTGACAGTGTGTAATCAATAAGCATGTGGTATAAATTGACATGTAATTCACCATAATTTTTCCAGCATCATGTAACAAGAAAATCTGATCCATGGTTGAGACCAGATTGATAATCATTTGCACTCTCTTGAAGATAAAGTTCCAAATTTCAATGTCAAAATTTTCATTGTTGCTTCAAATTTTTTTTAGAAGACAACTCAGTAATTCTTATTTAGTTTTCTTTGAAGATCGGATAAATTATTTAGATCAGGTGTCTCCAAAATTTCTAAGCAAAGGGCCAGTTTGCTATCCTTCAGGCTTTGGGGGGCACACAAGGCAGCTGGTTCAGGTCACCGGCAGAGCCTTGACGCTATTGATTAGAGCACTGGGCAGGGGGTGTATTGGACTGTTAATGACCTAGATCAATGCTCTCTCTGTTAAGTGGAGGTCTGGCTCTCTAGCATTGAGGTAGCACAGAGTATTTTAACCCTTGCTGTAGCAGGTAGTGTCATCAGGTAGACCATTGCACTACATACGATAGTTATTTATCAAACACAGATTTCACAGATTGCATCTTGCAATGCCATATTTTACTGGCTGAAGTCTGTTTCACTTTCCTGGTCCTTCTGCTTTTTTTAAATTCCCTTACATCCTAAAGACAGCCACATGCTATCTAAATAGCCTTTACAATGTATATGCAATGAGGCTATGACATATAAAAGGGGATGTGCAGGTGGATTGCAATGTGTTTGGCCATCTTAAAACATGGTTCCCATTTAAAAAAAAAAATTAAAAGTCAGCAACTACAAATACTGCAGCTGCTGACTTTTATTCGGACACTTACCTGTCCCAGGGTCCAGCGATGTGGGGGATCGAAGCCCCGCTCGTCCCCCCCCTCCGCTCGGCAGCGCCGGCATTTCAACTGTGAGCGCCCGGCTGTGGCTTTACAGCCAGGCACCCACTGCGCATGCGCCAGCCGCGCGCCATCACTGGCCCCGCAATCATCTGGGACTGGTCACGTGTCCCAGATGATTGACAAGAGGGAGGGTGGAGAGGCGATCTCCCTTCCTGCGCCGAGGGAAGTGACGTCAGGAGCCTAGGCACCGAAGGAGGCAGACTACAAGGGACCCCCTAGCAACAGGCATTTAGAGGTGAGTAAAAAAAAAAACATTTTCTCCAAATGAATTTTTTTTAAGAACATTACTAATTTTTTTTGGGGGGGGGGGTGGAACTCCACTTTAAGGGCCTATGTCGACAGTGTGTTTTATGATCATCAGTTCTGAGTAGTTAATTGACAGGTGTATTTGGCCAGCAACTGACTTCTTTCTGTCCTGTATTTGAGCTGCTTTTGCATTCTCATAGACTTGTATGGAGAGAGACACATTTCTGACTTAAACAAAAGGCTGTTGACACAGGTCCTTTTTTTTTTAAATTAAAATAACAAACATGTTATACTCACCTGCTCTGTGCAGTGGTATTGCACGGAGCGGCCCCAATCCTCCTCCTCTTGATAGATAGAGTTGTGTCTTTTTTTCAACCTGACTAACTAACAGCATCTGCACGCTATTGAGCTGTGTGTCTATGGACCTGCGATCCATAGACTTGCACATCGGGACTTAGCCCCTCCCCCCACTTCCTCCTCAATGCATTTGATTGACAGCAGCAGGAGCCAATGGAAATGTTTTCTACCTTCATGCAAGGAATGCAGTAAGGTAAGTAAAAAAGGTTTTAGCTTTAGTATCACTTTAAGCTCTTCTGCATTTCATGTCAGTTTATGCCGTTCCAGTATTGTCTACTCTTCTCCCTTTTATGTCACTCCTTAGATAAAGCACGGCCCACACACATTACAACTGGATTGTACAAACGCCATAACATTTACTAACAGCTATGTAGTATGAGAGCATAGCTAAAAAGTCAACTAGATTTATTTCTAGATAGTTGGCAGCCTGCAGGGATATTTACAATCAGATGGCATGGTGGATAGACAGCTTTAGGTTCCAGTTATAACTGCATGCAGTTCCTTGTGTATACAATTTACCTTAGTGTTCAGAAATCTTTCCCCATGCCTGTAAAACATTCAGTGAATCAGTACCTACCACACCTCTTCCTAAAGTCATGGTTTGTATTTTGTTTCATAGACCAAGCTGGAGAAGAAATTGTATCAAATCCCTTACTAAGGACTGCCAGTAGTTAGGACATTTTGTTATTGTGGGTGTTTATATTAACCTCTTCTTTAAGACTGCCCACAGTACTTTTACTGTGGTCAGCCTGTCCTCCACTGTGGGGGACAGGCTGACCCCCCACCCCTTCAACCTTTTCAGCAATGCTGGCAGCACTCACGTCTATTTCCCAGACAACCTCTGGATATGACGCTGAGCACATGCACTCAACTTCTTTGGTCTACCATTGCAAGGCCTTTTCTGAATGGTCTTGGCCAACATGCTGCAGCTCAGTTTCAGGGTATTGGCAATCTTCTTATAGCCTAGGCCATCTTTATGTAGAGCAACAATTATTTTTGTTCAGATCCTCAGAGCATTCTTTGCCGTGAGGTGCCATGTTGAACTTCCAGTGACCAATATTGTCAGAGTGAGAGCGATAACACCAAATTTAACACACCTGCTCCCCATTCACACCTGAGAGTTTGTAACACTAATGAGTCACATGACACATCGGAGGGGAAATGGCTAATTGGGTCCAAATTGGACATTTTCACTTAGGGATGTACTCCCTTTTGTTGCCAGTGCTTTAGACATGTATGGCTGTGTGTTGAGTTATTTTGAGGGGACAGAAAATTTGCACTGTTATACAAGCTGTACACTCACTACTTTACATTGTAGCAAAGTGTAATTTTTTCAGTGTTGTCACATGAAAAGATATAATAAAATATTTACAAAATTGTGGGAGATGTACTCACTTTTGTGAGATACTGTATATATAAACATTTGATGTTAAAAAGTGACAAACTCAAAAATGTCACCACTGATAAAGTGCAAAGTGGTTAAAATAAAAAGTCCAAAACGTTCATCCAAAATTGAGTGAGTAAATAAATAGTCCTTCAAAACCAATCCACCAAAAGCAAGTGATGCTGAAACTTCACACAACTGCTCACAGAACTCTCACCTCCATAAAATTATGAATCAGCCTTAAGGATAACCCTGGTGATGGTGATCCCCCCACTTCCAGACTCCTGGCTATCAGCTCTCAATATTTCCCTCAGGATTCCAGATGACATGTGGGAATGACAAATGGAAGCTTACATTTAAAAAGCTTAAAAAAGTGCATTGAATAAAACAGCGGCCTTACAGACGCCTCTCGTGTCTCTTTCGGTCTGTTCCTTACTTCCGGCCATGCCCTACGCGTTACGTCACGTGACTTCATCAGGAAAACTGGATTGGAAATGAAGTGATCATATTTATGTGTAGTAACGGGAAATTGGCCATCTTGTTGAAAGCAATGTCTCCACAAAGAGAACGGCCATTTTCTTGGTTGGATCAAACATGTAAAATGTCACAATTTCAAACAGGAAGCTAATTGACGGCCATTTTCTTAAAAGTGATGTCTCCAACGATATTGTGGACATTTGGTTGGTTAGACTAGATGTACAAATTAAATATAGAAACCATAAAGTATATGTATAAGGGCACAATATTATTAGGCAGCTATTTATGTAAAAAATAATGTCTAGATAGCCATCGTAACATTCTGCTTAAATTTTAAAGAAATAGAGAAAAATGGCAACGAAATTAACCATCAATCTGTAATCCATATGTAAAGAGATATCATCATAGTGTACCAAAGTGTCTGTGCACAAAAAAAGGAGGTAATATATGAAAAAATATCAAACTAGTAAATTCCTGCAAATATTACGGCCATTAAGTAGATAAGAAATTGGAAATGTAAAAAATATATAATATATATTCCACAATGGATCAAAGTTAGGTCCATAATGGAAATAAAGGGCTACACATCTATGATATCTGGTTATGAGTTACCTAATGTATAAATTGGGGAGTATTCCCAAAAAACTGTATGAGACGATGGTGTACCGGAAATGAAGTGCGAGGTATAGCATCACATATACCTATACCTAAATATAAATGCCTTCACATAAACATCAAAATATAAATGAAAAATTACTTAAAAAGCAGTTTTTTAAGTAATTCAAGATTGGTCGAATTCAAGATTGAGACCCTCCGGCATGAGGGTCCTCAAGGTATGTATCCATTTTTACTCTTTCTGGCTTATAGTTCTCACCTTGTGTCCCCCCCCCCCCCCCCATGGTTTGTTATATTTTTCTATCCCCCAAAACTGTAAGTGTGTGGGGTCTTTGTTATGGACTTGTACAAAGTGCCTCAATACATTGTGCTTGAGAAAACCATTCAAAATATCTTGGACATGCTCCTTGATACTATTTTTCAAAGTCCTTTTAGTTCTTCCCACATATTGTAAATTGCAACTACATTGAAGGACATATTGTAAATTGCAACTACATTGAAGGACATACACCACACCCTAATTATGGCAACTTATGAAATCCCTAATTGGAAAAGATTGTCCCGTATTAGTGGCTTCAAATTCCATTTGTTTCTTTTGAGGATTCTTGGAGTGTTTACAAGCATAGCAATATTTGCATGGATAAAAACCTTTCCCTCCAAAGAAGGAATTTTCACTAGTGGGAGGTGGTTCTCTTACATTTTTTGCAATTATATCTCTGAGTGTTGGCGCTCTCTTGTAGGCAATTTGGGTTTTTTTTTCCAGAAGGATACTCTTTAGATGTCTATCACTCTTGAGTATGTGCCAGTGTTGTTTTACAAATTTTTCTATTTCTTTATTTTGGATACTATAGGCCAATATTCCGAATTATATTGGTTTCTACTGTTGTTGGTACAAAAGTGAATACACCCCTTACATTTTTGTAAATATTTTTTTATATCTTTTCATGTGACAACACTGAAGAAATTAGGTTTTGCTACAATGTAAAGTCGTGAGTGTACAGCTTGTATAACAGTATAAATTTGCTGTCCCCTAAAAATAACGCAACACACAGCCATTAATGTCTAAACCTCTGGCAACAAAAGTGAGTAAACCCCTAAGTTAAAATGTCCAAATTAGGCCCAATTAGCCATTTTCTCTCCCCGGTGTCATGTGACTCGTTAGTGTTACAAGGTCTCAGGTGTGAATGGGGAGCAGGTGTGTTAAATTTGGTGTTATCACTCTCACGCTCTCATACTGGTCACTGGATGTTCAACGTGGCACCCCATGGCAAAGAACTCTCTAAGGATCTGAAAAAAAGAATTGTTGCTCTACATAAAGATGGCCAAGGCTATAAGAAGATTGTTAAGACCCTGAAATTGAGCTGCAGCACAGTGGCCAAGACCATACAGCGGTTTAACAGGACAGGTTCCACTCAGAACAGGCCTCGCCATGGTCGACCTAAAAAGTTGAGTGCACGTGCTCAGTGTCATGTCCAGAGGTTATCCTTGGGAAATAGACGTATGAGTGCTGCCAGCATTACTGCAGAGGTTGAAGGGGTGGGGGTCAGCCTGTCGGTGCTCAGACCATACACCGCACACTGCATCAAATTGGTCTGCATAGCTGTCATCCCAGAAGGAAGCCTTTTCTAAAGATTATGCACAAGAAAGCCTGCAAACAGTTTGCTGAAGACAGGCAGACTAAGGACATGGATAACTGTCCTGTGGTCTAATGAGACCAAGATAAACTTATTTGGTTCAGATAGTGTCAAGCATGTGTGGCAGCAACCAGGTGAGGAGTACAAAGACAATTGTGTCTTGCCTACAGTCAAGCATGGTGGTGGGAGTGTCATGGTCTGGGGCTGCATGAGTGCTGCTAGCACTGGGGAGCTACAGTTCATTGAGGGAACCATGATTGCCAACATGTACTGTGACATACTGAAGCAGAGCATGATCCCCTCCCTTCAGAGACTGGGTCGCAGGGCAGTATTCCAACATAATGACCCCAAACACACCTCCAAGATGACCACTGCCTTGCTAAAGAAGTTAAGGGTAAAGGTGATGGACTGGCCAAGCATTTCTTCAGACCTAAACCCTATTGAGCATCTGTGAGGCATCCTCAACTGGAAGGTGGAGGAGCACAAGGTCTCTAACATCCACCAGCTCCGTGATGTCGTCATGGAGGAGTGGAAGAGGACTCCAGTTGCATCCTCTGAAGCTCTGGTGAACTCCATGCCCAAGAGGATTAAGCCAGTGCTAGAAAATATTGGTGGCCACACAAAATATTAACACTTTAGGCCCAATTTGGACATTTTCACTTAGGGGTGTACTCACTTTTGTTGCCAGCGGTTTAGACATTAATGGCTGTGTGTTGAGTTATTTTTAAGGAGAAAACAAATTTACACTGTTATGCAAGCTGCACACTCACTACTTTACATTGTAGCAAAGTGCCATTTCTTCAGTGTTGTCACATGAAAAGATATAATAAAATATTTACGAAAATGTGAGGGGTGTACTCACTTTTGTGAGATACTGTAGATGTTCTATCCATTCTACTCACAAGGTCGATTTGATTCTGTACAAATACATCCATGTCTTTGAACCTATTTGCAATAAGTGTTGCCTGAGTCGTAAAATCTTCATCTTTTGTGCAGTTACTTTTAATTATTATTAGTTGGCCCTTTGGTATATTGTATAGGCAAGGTTTAGAATGGTAGCTATTCATGGATAAGTAGCTGTTAGCATCTACATTCCTAAAATGGGTTTTTGTAAATAATTTGTTCCCTTCAAGGCTGATATCTAGATCTAGAAAATGTATATGTTTCTCATCGATGTTCCATGTGAACCTAATATTTTTATCGTTATTTAACTTGGATAAAACAAATTCTAGTACATCTCTACTTCCATTCCATACCGATTATCAGATTGTCGATATATCTTTTGTAAAAAGTTAATTCAACCGGAGAATTTTTGTTAACAGAGTCCTCTTCCCGCTGAGTCATAAAGGCATTAGCTACATCGGGCGCATACTTTGCACCCATGGCTATGCCAGTGGTTTGTTTTGTAGTAGGCTTGATCATGTTAGAAATAGTTATACTTCAGGCAAAATTCTATACACTTGATCAAGTATTTTCTCTGTTTGCATATAAGCGTGCTACATTCTCTTAGCCATTTGGTCGATTCACATGCTTGATGGTGTTGCACAATGGTGTAGAGGGATGATACATCGGCCTTTACTAGTATAGTTCTTCTTTCTAATACTGGGATTGTTTCCAACAATTGAAGTACATGCCTAGTATCCTTGGGGTATGCTTTTGTTTGTTGTACCGCTGGTTAAATGAAATTGTCTGTCTGAATGTTGTCCCATTCTAGATGTAAGTGAATCTATCCTGTTTACGATGGGTCTTCCTGGTGGGTTCACTTGGTCTTTATGAATCTTAGGGATAGTGTAGATGACAGGAATTCTGCATGACTCAGGAATCAAATATTTTGCTTCTTTTTTGTTTAGAATATCCTTTTTAGTTCCCAAATGAACGATCTTTAAGCTCCATTTGGTATAGGTGGTCTCATCTTGTAGTTGACGATTGATTTCTTCTTGGTACTGCTCTTTAGACTGGATCACTACGCCTCCGCCTTTGTCTGCTGGGCATATCACAATAGCTTTTCTCTTGGTTAATGTTTGTATACCTTTCTTAATGTGTATTGGATCCGACACCTTTCAATTTTAATGAATCTAAATCTTGCAACACAAATTTTTTGAATTCCTCAATATGTTGATTATCATGCACTTGAGGGTTATATAAAGAGTTGTTATGTAATGTGCTATGTTAAACTTCAATTGTAGCCATGGTCGTTCGTTTTAGGTTTGAAGGGATTACTGAGAATATATTTTTTAATATTCATTTTTCTTACATATGTTTGGATTCCTATATATGTATTGAATTTATTGAGGTTCTTAACAGGAGCATGTTTAAGGCCTTTATCTAGCACAGCTAGTTTTTCTGTTGTTGAGGTCTTTCCACTCAAATTGAGTACACCCTCTCCTACTATTCTCTTTTTCTTTTGGATTCTCTTTCCCGCTCTGTGTCCCCTCTTCTTTCTGGGCTTCTTCTCAATCTCTCGTCCTGGGGTCTTCTCTTTGGTGATTGCTAAGTCTCTTGTGGTGTCCTTGGTGATATTCCTCCTGCGGTTGCCTTCCTGGTGTATGGTCCCTCCTCTCTCTGTCTAAAAAAGACCTTTTATGATTCATGATCCTGATAATTTTGTTGATATTGTGGATGCCTCTATTGTCCCTCTGGTTCCTGTCATTATTATGCCAATTTTGATAGGGTTTTTTAGGCCGCTTCAACCCTGGAGGATTTTACCTCCTTCCTGACCAGAGCACTTTTTGCAATTCGGCACTGCGTTGCTTTAACTGACAATTGCATGGTCGTGCGACGTTGCACCCAAACAAAATTGATGTCTTTTTTTTCCCACAAAGAGAGCTTTCTTTTGGTGGTATTTGATCACCTCTGCGGTTTTTATTTTTTGTGCTATAAACAAAAAAAGAGCGACAATTTAAAAAAATAAAGCATTATTTTTTACTTTTTGCTATAATAAATATCCCCCCAAAAAATATATAAAAAAATAATTTTTCCCTCAGTTTAGGCCGATGTATTCTTCTACATATTTTTGGTAAACAAATCGCAATAAGCGTATATTGATTGGTCTGTGCAAAAGTTATAGCATCTACAAAATAGGGGATAGTTTTATGGCATTTTTATTATTAATTTTTTTTTTATTAGTAATGGCGGTGATCTGCAATTTTTATCGTGACTGCGACATTATGGTGAACATATCGGACGCTTCTGACACTATTTTGGGAACATTGTCATTTATGCAGCGATCAGTGCTATAAAAATGCACTGATTACTGTGTAAATGACACTGGCAGGGAAGGGGTTAAGTGTGTGTCCTAGGGAGTGATTCTAACTGTGGGGGGATGGGCTACCACTCACATGACAGCGATCACTGCTCCCAATGACAGGGAGCAGTGATCTGTCATATTACTAGGCAGAACGGGGAAATGCCTTGTTTACATAGGCATCTCCCCGTTCTGCGGCTCCGTGACACGATCGCTGGGACACCGGCGGACATAGAGTCCGTGGGTCCTGCGGGCATGGTGACGCTGTATACAGCGGGCGCGCGTGCCCGCTAGCCCCGCCAATTAAAGGGGACGTACAGGTACACCCATTTGCCCACCGCTGCCATTGCGCCGACGTATATCGGCGTGTAGCGGTTGGCAAGTGGTTAGAAGGTTTTTTAAAAGGTTTCTTCCAAGTATATGGTAATACAAAAAACACTGGATAAAAATCCCATCACCAGCACCTCAGTAAAAAATTAAAAAATAGACAACGTTGCCTGATCAGGATGCAGCTGTGTCATAAAAATCCACACACATACCTATGTCAACATAACATCCCTGGGGTAATAAAGCACCTGACAATATGGTGAAGTGAAATCACTGTTAATACACAATAAATAAGGAATATTCCCACAGTGTGCGGGACGGTTGAGCAAAAAATGGGGGCTCTGCGAGTGCAGCAAGGGTGGGGGGGGAGCAAGTTTTTCCTATGACCACCATGGATAGCAACTCCAGGCAATAACGTGCCGAATGTAGTGCGAGTATGTATCCCAAGTCCAAAGTTTTTCCACAGGAGGGTGAAGCTGGGAAGTAGTGATGCAGTAAGGTATTATATATAATTAACACTGTAACAGTGGTTAGGATATCAGTCCAGCGTATAGCATGGGATATTGTTCTCAGTGTGACCAGTGTTCACTGCAGTGCAAAAAGACACAGCATAAGAGTATAGTGCATGGACCAACAGGTCCGCTCACCCAGCCTGGAAGCAGTGTGGACTTGCGTGGATATTGGCTGTAGCTTTCCCAGCTGCACATCTGTTGGATTTGGATCAGGGATGTGGCCGTGTTGCCGGTCAGGCACTAGGGTCAGCGGTGGGTGCAGTTTGATGTAGTCCGGTCCCGTAGTGGTCTCAGCGTCCCTTGGTTAAAATGAATGCCGTGGTACTCGCAGATTCCCATGATCATGTGCGGGCTAGCAAGCTGACTTCGATGGTGACGTCAGTGCGTCAATCATGTGGTGTCATGACAACCGACTAGTTTCGCCCAATCAGCTTGAGCTTCTTCTGGGCTGGGTGGAGGGCTAATGGTGGGCTTTTATTTATACTCTCCAAAAAGCATGGAAGGAAGTGCAATTATTTGCTTCCGCCACTAGAGGCCATCTTAACCCTCAACACCACATACAATTCATCTGCAGCTGCCTTTCATCAATCAAGTTTAACCCCATATTGGGGAAGCCTAGAGTAAAAATGAAAAGGGGGCAAATAGGTAGCAGGAGACAAGCAGGGAAGCATTTTTCTTAAATGGCAAGCCAAGACATTAAGTTTAAACCATATTAGGGAGGGAGAGGAGGTGGGGAGGCCATATGGCAGAGAGAGGAACAAGAAAATGAGGAAATTAAATAAAGGAAAAAAAAAACAAGTAGAAACAAAAACATGTTATGCTATGCCTGGCATTTCATTCCCGGTATACCATCGGTCTCGTACAGTCTTTTGGGAATACACCCCAATTTATACATTAGGTAACTCATCACCAGATTTCATATATGTGTAGCCCTTTATTTCCATTATGGACCTAACTTTGATCCATTGTGGAATATACAGTGGGGACAGAAAGTATTTAGACCCCCTTAAATTTTTCACTATGTTATATTGCAGCCATTTGCTAAAATCATTTAAGTTCATTTTTTTCCTCATTAATGTACACACAGCACCCCATATTGACAAAAAAATCACAGAATTGTAGATTTATTAAAAAAGAAAAACTGAAATATCACATGGTCCTAAGTATTCTGACCCTTTGCTCAGTATTTAGTAGAAGCACCCTTTTGATTTAATACAGCCATGAGTCTTTTTGGGAAAGATGCAACAAGTTTTTCACACCTGTATTTGGGGATCCTCCGCCATTCCTCCTTGCAGATCCTCTCCAGTTCTGTCAGGTTGGATGGTAAACGTTGGTGGACAGCCATTTTTAGGTCTCTCCAGAGATGCTCAATTGGATTTAAGTCAGGGCTCTGGCTGGGCCATTCAAGAACAGTCAAAAAGTTTTATGCTTTTTTAAATGTAAGCTTCCATTTGCCTTTCAATAAATCTTGGATTGTTAAATGCCTTCCATACTGTAGTATATTTAATTTCATTCCCACATGTCATCTGGAATCCTGAGGGAAATATTGAGAGCCGATAGCCAGGAGTCTGGAAGTGGGGGATCACCAGGGTTATCCTTAAGGCTGATGCATCATTTTATGGAGGTGAGAGTTCTGTGAGCACTGAGCAGTTGTGTGAAGTTGCAGCATCACTTGTTTTTGGTGGATTGGTTTTAAAGGACTATTTATTTACTCACTCAATTGTGGATGAAAGTTTTGGACTTTTTAGTTTAACCACTTTGTCACCACTTTATCAGTGGTGACTTTTTTGAGTTTGTCACTTTTCAACATCGAATGCTTATATATACATATTAATTTTTTTGCATTCACTTGTTTTTCATGTTGAGAAATTGTGGTGATTACTTTATATACATTTATTATTGTTTGTTATTTGTGAACACTTTAGATTTAGCAGCATTTTCATTTATCACATATGGTAGTTTTTATTGATGTACTCAATTAGTAGGGGGACCATATCACTTTAAATTTCTTTCTACTTATGCAACAACTCTATAATGGCTTCATGTTCAAGTTTTGCATTTCCAAAGGGCAGGAAATACTCCTTTAGGGTAAATATTGGTTATGATAACATTTGTTCAGCACGGTGCTGTGTTTATTCATACCACCCACTGGAACCAGTCCTAACAATAATCCAAAGTGTGATTTAAATAAGATGTTGGTCTACTTTCATATAAAATGTACATGGTTTAATTCTGTTTCACTGTGCTTTAGCTATAAAATATAAAAGATTTGTTCAATAATCTCTCAATAAAAAGAATGTTTGCAATAAAAAATAGAAGAAAAGATGATGGTACATGACATTAATCTATAACCAGAGTATTAAAGCCTGATATTAAGTAACATGAGGCTCCATTAAGTTATAGACTATATAATCTAATGCAAGTTTCTAGTAAACTAAAGCTGCTGTTGTCAGGTATAGTAAACCTTGTTGAGTGGGCTTTTATGTGTGAAAGTTATGGTATGGTGTGCAGGGTGAAAGGGTGCCTTACATGCTCTGGCTATGGTTCTCCGAGCTTTGGTGAATATTTGTTAGCCATTTGAATTGGCCATTTTATTTTTTTTATTTTTTTTATTTTTTTTAAAGGAGTTTATGAAGTTAGAATTGCCTCATGGGTTTCTGATCATACAATATATAAACATTTCAAATATACAACTGCACAATAGCTGGATGTTGTCTTAAAATAGAGCCCAATCAGAAAAAAAACATTGGCCTGGTCAGTGAGCTGCAAAACCTAAAGTAAGATTAAAGACTTTTTCATTTTTTTCATATTTAAAATGCAACACAGTGTTAAAGTATATAATTATAATACAAGATGTACTTTAATTTTTTTTCTGTTTTGTAGCTCAGAGTGGGACTGGCCATCCATTGTATTGGTTATTTTACCTTATATTATAGCTTACATATTATACACTTTGTATAGAAAAGAATCACTCCCCTTTAAGGCCTGGTTCACGCCTATGCATTTTTTAGTGCGTTTTCAGTTTTGCAGAAACGCACTACAGCCCATTTAACATGGTTTCCTATGGATGTATTTCACATCTGTGCATTTTATGGAAAGGGCCAGGGACTTATTTTTTTATTCCATAGACTTTAATGGATCAAAAATGTGTATTGAAAAATGCAAAATGCACCTGAAATATGCAAACTGCAACCCGCAACCTGCATAGGTGTGAGCCACGCTTAAAATAATAACTTTTTGTTGCTTTGCAGCCTGAAATGAAGACCGACACTGTTTTGTTTGATCAAGCTGTATTTACCTAGTGCAACTTATAACATCCACGTGAAAGATATAACACCAACAAAACCACCTTTTGCTTTAATTACAGCCTTTAGTTTGTTAGGATATTTCTCTACTAATTTTGCATATCTAAACTGCAATGTTCACCTACTCTTCTTTGCAGAACTGCTCAAGTTCAGTTAAATTTAATGGTGACTGTTTGTGGACTGCAGTCTTCAAGTCATTCCACAGATTTTCAATGGGGTTTAAGTCTGGGCTCTGACTAGGCCATGCAAGAACATTCACTTTTTTCTCCACTGTGTGGTCATTTTTGCTGTGTGCTTTTGGGTCATTGTCATGTTGAAAGGTAAACCTTTTCCCCGATGATAACTTTCTGGCAGAGGGCAGATTTCCCTCAAGAATTTGACGGTATTTTGCCCCATCTATTTTTCCTTCTATCACGACAAGTGCTCCAGTCCCTGCTGTAGAGAAACACCCCCATAACAGGATATAACCACCTCCATGCTTTAGGCCGGGTTTACATATGCTGCGGCCGCGGTTCACAGCATGGGGTCCGGTAAGTCCTTGTTCACCTATTTAGGTACAAATCAAGTCCAAATTGTTGCCTAAATTTGCAACTGAATCAGAAACCAAACATGCACAGGACCCTTTTTAAATGCGGACCACGGCCACCCCGGAGCTATGTGAACCATCTCCTTTGAGAGCCGGTCACACTCTCCTGTCATGCAAATTTGATGCGGGGAAATCCGAATCCAATTTGCATATGTGTGAACCTGGCCTTACTGTAGGAATGGTGTTATTTGAATGGGTTTCCTCCAGACATATCATTTGGTGTTGAGGCCAAATAATTCAATTTTAGTCTCACATGACCAGAACATCTTTTTCCATGTGGCCTCAGAATCTTCAAGTTGCATTTTGGCAAAGCTCAGTGGTGACTGCATGTGGCCTTTCTTGGGGAGTGTGCTTTCTTGCAACCCTCCCATACAAGCCACATTTGTGGAGAATTTGTGATATTGTTGCCACATGCACATGTGACTTTGTAATAAATTCCTGCAAATGCCTCTCTGACCAATTTTGTAGTAGCCTCCTGGGGATTTAAAAACTAATATATTTGTGAACTCTGGTATGTGTTTGTGTAACAAGGGTTGTATAATTGCTGTGATCATAGTGGGAGGTGGCTTCACTCTTTCTTTTGGATTTCTTATTTATTTTGTACTATAAATAGTGGAATTTGGAACACTCCAAACTCCAAGAAAGCAGAAGAACCATAGCAAACAGATCTCACAGCGTGAAATAAAAGAAAGCAAGGGCCAGACTTTACCCATATATGTGGGAAACGGTTTTTGAACCCTTAGGTGGATTGTGAATAGGCTGCCTCAAATCATACTACATTCATTAGGAAGCGGGGACTCAGACTTGCTTATTTAAAATTATAGATTTCTTTTAGAGGCACCATGTTGCTAGTTTACTATTGTGTTTTATATTATTATAATTATTTTTATATTAACAGACATTCAGTGCAAGTAACTTATTTTCAGTTTAGATCACTGTTGCCCTAATTTTCTTAGATTTTCCTAAAACATGGAGTTTTGTCCCTTAATAACTGCAAGTCATTCAGGCCCCTTATGCACATGAACATTTATTGGCCTAAAAGTCCTTCCCAGGACTTCCAGGTGATTTCTCAAACCGCATGTGGGGTGCGAACAGTCACAAATACAAGTGAATGGATGTGCATAGCTGTACTGGCATAAACACCAATCACTTCTGCATCTGTGTTTACCCATACACGCGGCTCATTTTACTAAACGCAGAAGTTCCACATTTAGGAAAGTAGGACACAAGCATGCATAAGTGCCATACAAAAGCAATTGGCATTTACACAAGTATGGCCTCAGCTGTTCACTAGTATTGTCGGCTGCATGTGGCTCCCCAGGTGTGGGAAAGCCCCGGGGGTTTTACACTTGACTACTTTTAACCACTTCAGCCCTTCAGTAAATCAAAAATTTACGCCCTTAGAAAGCCTGAAGGCGGTGCTTGGTTTTTGGGGTCCCCTATGCGGTTAGGCTCCCAAAAAGTCTCACACATGTGGTATCCCCGTACTCAGGAGAGGCAACAGAATGTATTTTGGGGTGTAATTTCACATATTCCCATGGCATGTTTGAGCAATATATCATTTAGTGACAACTTTGTGCAAAAAAAAAATAAAAAAAATAATAATTTGTCTTTTTCCCGCAACTTGTGTCACAATATAAAATATTCCATGGACTCGACATGCCTCTCAGCAAATAGCTTGGGGTGTCTACTTTCCAAAATGGGGTCATTTGGGGGGGTTTTGAACTGTCCTGGCATTTTATGCACAACATTTAGAAGCTTATGTCACACATCACCCACTCTTCTAACCACTGGAAGACAAAGCCCTTTCTGACACTTTTTGTTTACATGAAAAAATTATTTTTTTTTGCAAGAAAATTACTTTGAACCCCCAAACATTATATATTTTTTTAAAGCAAATGCCCTACAGATTAAAATGGTGGGTGTTTGATTTTTTTTTTTTTCACACAGTATTTGCGCAGCGATTTTTCAAACGCATTTTTTGGGGAAAAAACACACTTTTTAAAATTTTAATGCACTAAAACACACTATATTGCCCAAATGTTTGATGAAATAAAAAAGATGATCTTAGGCCGAGTACATGGATACCAAACATGACATGTTTTAAAATTGCGCACAAACGTGCAGTGGCGACAAACTAAATACATTTTTAAAAGCCTTTAAAAGCCTTTACAGGTTACCACTTTAGATTTACAGAGGAGGTCTACTGCTAAAATTACTGCCCTCGATCTGACCTTCGCGGTGATACCTCACATGCATGGTGCAATTGCTGTTTACATTTGACGCCAGACCAACGCTTGCGTTCGCCTTTGCGCGAGAGCAGGGGGGGACAGGGGTGCTTTTTTTTTTTTTTTTTTTAATTAATTTTTTGATTTTTTATCTTATTTTTAAACTGTTCCTTTCATTTTTATTTTTTTTAAATCATTTTTATTGTTATCTCAGGGAATGTAAATATCCCCTATGATAGCAATAGGTAGTGACAGGTACTCTTTTTTGAAAACATTGGGGTCTATTAGACCCTAGATCTCTCCTCTGCCCTCAAAGCATCTGACCACACCAAGATCGGTGTGATAAAATGCTTTCCCAATTTCCCAATGGCGCTGTTTACATCCGGCGAAATCTAAGTCATAAAATGCTCGTAGCTTCCGGATTCTTAGGCCATAGAGATGTTTGGAGCCATTCTGGTCTCCGATCAGCTCTATGGTCAGCTGGCCGAATCACTGGCTGCATTCTCAGGTTCCCTGTTGGGACAGGAGAGCCAGAGAAAAACATGGAAGACGGTGGGGGGGGGGCATTTCCTCCCACTGCTTTTAAAAGCAGTCTAGAGGCTAATTAGCCGCTAGGATTGCTTTTACATGAAAGCCGACCGCTGGCTGAAAAGAATGATACCAAGATGATACCTAAACCTGCAGGCATCATTCTGGTATAACCACTCAAAGTCCAGCAACATACCAGTACGTTGCTGGTCCTTGTTGGGCATATATTGTAAACTTTTTTTTCATGCAGCCTGTGGGCTGAACGAAAAAAAGATATTGATCGGTGGGTATGCCCACCATTAGAATACCTCCCTTCATCCACCCACTTCTAATGATGGGCATACATGCACCATTTATATATGCCGAAGCATGGGGGCATCCTCCCGCAAAAGGCAGGAGCAAATTGCTCCTCCACCCACTGCCCCCACGCTTCGGCATATATGCTGAAGTATGTAACTGTGGTGGTGAAATCACCTCCGACAGCGCTGGAGTCACGGCTTTATGTATCGTGGGAGCAAACGCTGTTGCTGTCAAGATAAATAAATCCGTGCTGCAACTGAATGGGGTACCTGCTAAGCAAATGATGGTTAACAAAAAACAAAGTAACATTACAGTATAACAGTAATACTTACCATACCTGCAAAGCAAATACAAAAAAAAACCATAGTAAAAAATAAAACATTTAACGCAACCTGTGCCTACCTAAAATATATATATGCCGAAGCATGGGGGCATCCTCCCGCAAAAGGCAGGAGCAAATCGCTCCTCCACCCACTTCTGCCCCCACGCTTCGGCATATATGCTGAAGTATGTAACTGTGGTGGTGAAATCACCTCCGACAGCGCTGGAGTCGCGGCTTTATGTATCGTGGGAGCAAACGCTGTTGCTGTCAAGATAAATAAATCCGCGCTGCAACTGAATGGCGTACCTGCTAAGCAAATGATGGTTAACAAAAAACAAAGTAACATTACAGTATAACAGTAATACTTACCATACCTGCAAAGCAAATACAAAAAAAAACCATAGTAAAAAATAAAACATTTAACGCAACCTGTGCCTACCTAAAATATATATATGCCGAAGCATGGGGGCATCCTCCCGCAAAAGGCAGGAGCAAATTGCTCCTCCACCCACTTCTGCCCCCACGCTTCGGCATATATGCTGAAGTATGTAACTGTGGTGGTGAAATCACCTCCGATAGCGCTGGAGTCACGGCTTTATGTATCGTGGGAGCAAACGCTGTTGCTGTCAAGATAAATAAATCCGCGCTGCAACTGAATGGCGTACCTGCTAAGCAAATGATGGTTAACAAAAAACAAAGTAACATTACAGTATAACAGTAATACTTACCATACCTGCAAAGCAAATACAAAAAAAAACCATAGTAAAAAATAAAACATTTAACGCAACCTGTGCCTACCTAAAATATATATATGCCGAAGCATGGGGGCATCCTCCCGCAAAAGGCAGGAGCAAATTGCTCCTCCACCCACTTCTGCCCCCACGCTTCGGCATATATGCTGAAGTATGTAACTGTGGTGGTGAAATCACCTCCGATAGCGCTGGAGTCACGGCTTTATGTATCGTGGGAGCAAACGCTGTTGCTGTCAAGATAAATAAATCCGCGCTGCAACTGAATGGCGTACCTGCTAAGCAAATGATGGTTAACAAAAAACAAAGTAACATTACAGTATAACAGTAATACTTACCATACCTGCAAAGCAAATACAAAAAAAAACCATAGTAAAAAATAAAACATTTAACGCAACCTGTGCCTACCTAAAATATATATATGCCGAAGCATGGGGGCATCCTCCCGCAAAAGGCAGGAGCAAATCGCTCCTCCACCCACTTCTGCCCCCACGCTTCGGCATATATGCTGAAGTATGTAACTGTGGTGGTGAAATCACCTCCGACAGCGCTGGAGTCGCGGCTTTATGTATCGTGGGAGCAAACGCTGTTGCTGTCAAGATAAATAAATCCGCGCTGCAACTGAATGGCGTACCTGCTAAGCAAATGATGGTTAACAAAAAACAAAGTAACATTACAGTATAACAGTAATACTTACCATACCTGCAAAGCAAATACAAAAAAAAACCATAGTAAAAAATAAAACATTTAACGCAACCTGTGCCTACCTAAAATATATATATGCCGAAGCATGGGGGCATCCTCCCGCAAAAGGCAGGAGCAAATTGCTCCTCCACCCACTTCTGCCCCCACGCTTCGGCATATATGCTGAAGTATGTAACTGTGGTGGTGAAATCACCTCCGATAGCGCTGGAGTCACGGCTTTATGTATCGTGGGAGCAAACGCTGTTGCTGTCAAGATAAATAAATCCGCGCTGCAGCTGAATGGCGTACCTGAAAACAAAAAAATGTTTAAAACACAGTAAACTATAAAAAAATTACATACCTGAAAAGCAAACATGATAAAACATAACAATAAAACAATGCAGAATAGAATACAGTAAAAAAGAGCAGAACAATAGAGAGAAAATAGAGAGAGAGAGAACAATAAAACGACAACTATTTTTGTTTTTTTTATTTTATATTTTTTTTGTGTATTTTTTTTTTTTTTACTTTTTTTTTTTTTATAACTGTAACTTTTAAAACTGTAACGGTTCCAGGTTTGGGTCTCTCAAAATGCGATGGCATCTTGGGAGACCCTGTGGAAGTGTGTCCTAGTCTGTGCAGTGCTGTACCCTACGCTAATACTCAACTAGTGTATGGTAGCGTTCAAAACATTCACCAATGCAAAGACCAGGATTGCCAGGACAGGAGGGACAATAATACCGGGTGTCACGCCTAAATCCGCGCTTTCTGCAGACACGACATTTTCTTTGGGGGGCTCGTTGGGTAGGGGTACTCTGGAGGACATAAGGAAAATGCCTCTCATGCAGCCGGCCTACTGCATTTGGATTGGGAAGGTGAGGTGGAGCACCGTCTGGAAACAGAAGGGCTCTGACGATCTCTTCCTGGAATTTAAGGAAGGATCCAGTCCGTCCTGAAGCTCTGTATAGCACATGAGCGTTCAGCAAAGCCAATTGAAATAAATAAACAGACACTTTTTTGTACCAGCGTCTGGCCTTACGGGCAATTAGGTACGGCGCCAACAACTGGTCGTTGAGGTCCACCCCTCCCATATTAAGGTTGTATTCGTGGACACAGAGGGGTTTCTCCACAACACCAGTCGCCGTAGTAATTTGGGTCGTCGTGTCTGCATGAAGGGAGGTGAGAACGAAAACATTCTTCTTATCCCTCCACTTCATAGCGAGCAAATTATTATACTGCAAGCAGGCTCTCTCCCCCAGCCTAAGACGGGACTCTACAAGCCGCTGGGGAAAGCCCCGGCGATTAGGTCGCACGGTGCCACATGCTCCAATCTGCTGATCAAACAAGTGACTAAAAAGTGGCACGCTCGTATAATAATTGTCCACGTACAAGTGGTACCCCTTTCCGAATAAGGGTGACACCAAGTCCCACACTATCTTGCCAGCGCTTCCTATGTAGTCAGGGCAGTTTATCGGCTCTACGTGACTATCTTTGCCCTCGTAAACCATAAATCTACATGTATAGCCTGTGGCCCTGTCACAGAGCTTATGCATCTTGACCCCGTATCTGGCACGCTTGCTGGGAAGGTACTGTTTGAAGGACAAGCGGCCAGAAAACTTAATCAGGGACTCATCAACGCAGACAACTTGATGGGGGGTAAACAAGTCTGCAAAACGTTGGTTGAAGTGGTTTACGAGGGGCCGAATTTTGTAGAGCCGATCGTATGCAGGGTCTCCACGAGGACGACAGAGTTCATTGTCGTTGAAGTGCATGAACCGCAAAATCTGCTCGTATCGTGCCCTGGCCATTGAAGCAGAGAACACGGGCATATGGTGAATTGGGTCAGTGGACCAATATGACCGCAACTCACTCTTTTTGGTTATGCCCATGTTGAGGGAAAGGCCCAGAAAGATCTTAAATTCGGAGACCGTAATTGGTCTCCAATCTCTGGCAAGGGAGGACTGGGGATTAGCGGCGATGTGTTGACCAGCGTACAAATTGCTTTGGTCCACAATAGATCTATAGAGATCTTCGGTGAAAAACAGTGAATAAAAATCCAGTGGCATAAAGTCAACTGTTTCCACCTGAATTCCGGGTTGGCCAGTGAAAGGGGGAAGTACGGGTGCTGCAGAAGTGGTGGGTACCCAATTCGGATTGGCGAATGCAGCAGGAAGGGCACTATGGGCACGACGGGCCTGTCTTTGTCTTATTGGTGGCAGCGGGACACTAGTTGTGCTTGCCACCTCGCCAGCTTGAACTGCACTTATGGGACTCGCCACGTCACCACGTGATACTGCAGTGCTGGATGTACGACCAGGGTGTACTAGGCCGCTGGTGCTTGCCAGTTCACCAGAAGGAGTAGCGGCACTAGTACCTCTCTGCTCCCTACGAGAGCCCTGCGGTTCTTGCACGTCAAGGACAGAAGAAGATGATCGGGGTCTGGTACGCCTGACCCTAGCAGGGACCACAACTCCGTCGTCAGAGCTATCTGTCATGGAGCCGCTGTCCTCTACAGGTTCGTATTCTGAGCTTGAACTTGACAGATGAGTGACTTCCTCTTCACTATCTGTCATGCTCAGAATCCTGTAGGCCTCTTCACTAGTGTACCTTCTATTTGCCATTTTGGGCTCTAAATTTAGGGGTACACTAGTGAGACTCACAGGCAAAAAAGCTCCTGACTGTCAGCGACTGATTCAAAGCGCTACCAAAAAACTGTTAGCGATCGCAGGGATCAGGCCTGACTCTGCAAACGCTACAGTTATGTGTGCTTAGTGTTTTGTGACAGTTATCGATCGATACTGCACTTGGGTGGGCTGGGCTGGGCTGGGCCGAGGAGCAAAACGCAGGTGCTAGCAGGTATCTGGGCTGATCCCGCTAACACTGTTTTTTAGGGGGACCCTAAACTGCTGGGGAGTATAGATCTGATCGGATCAGATATCGATCCGTTCAGATACTATAGCACTAAGGGAGGTGTATGCTGCGTGCGTGGGTTTTAGCGGTACTAGCGCTAACCTGACGCTGCCTGGGGCGACGCAGACCTTATCTGATCCTAAAAACTTAACTTCTATCACCGCCGGGCAATTAGGGGGTTAAACCTTTATAGGGTAATAAACGGCGGGTGCCCTAAAACTGTAATAAACTACAATAAACTACAAAAAACAAACCAACTAACCAGCGTCACCTGTAACAATTATATGGTGATCGCTGGTGAAAGGGTTAACTAGGGGGCAATCAAGGGGTTAAAACCTTTAGTAGGTAGTATATGGGGGTCCCTGTCGCTATAAAACACTGACAGCGAACCTGTATACTTACCTCCCTAACTAGTGTCACCTGTGTCACTAATACAGCGATCAGAAAAAAGATCGCTTAGTGACACTGGCGACGGGGGGTGATCACGGGGTTAAAACTTTATTAGGGGGGTTAGGGGGGTACCCTGGACCTAAAGGGGGGTACCCTAGACCTAAAGGGGGCTAACCTAACTGCCCTAACACTTGTTACTGTCACAAACTGACACCAATGCAATAAATCAGAAAAAAAAAAAACCTGCTATTGGTGTCAGAGTGACAGGGGGTACAGGGGGGTGATCGGGGGGTGACAGGGGGGTGACAAGTGTGCCTGCGTGTTCTACTGTATGTGTAGTGTTGGTGCACTTACTTGGATGTCTTCTCTCCTCGGCGCCGGACGAAAAGACCGGCTCAAGGAGAGATGACATCACTTCCTCTGCTTCTGTTTACATTCACAGAAGCCGAGGAAGCTTGTCATTGGCCAGGAGCGATCGCGAGGTGGGGGCCACGAATGAGTGGCCTCCCCCTCACCTTTGATCGACCCTGACCTCGATCCGACCGCCGCAGACACCGGGGGGGGTCCGATCGGACCCCCCACCCGCGGGCAGGCAGGGACGTACAGGTAAGCCCTTTTGCCTGCCCGTGCCGCTCTGTCGACGTACATCGTCGTGCGGCGGTCGGCAAGTGGTTAAGCTATTAAACATCAGTGTGCATTAGAACTTATACTATATGAACTATGTGTTACAGTTGGAATGAGGTTTTTGATGCTGGTATTTAGTTTGATAAATAAAATTCAGTATAAAGTGCGATTACCAAAATGTTCAAAAGCTGTCTCATGTGTCCACAAAACATTGTTACAATAAGACTTGGAGAAGATTTACTAAAATTACAGAGTGCAAAATCTGGTGCAGCTCTACACAGAAACCAATCACCTTTCATTTTTTTTTTTGTCAAAGCTCAATTGAACAAGCTGAAGTTAGAAGCTGACTGGCTACCATGCACAGCTGCACCGGATTTTGCACTGTCCAGTTTTAGTAGGGCTGGGTTCACACATATGCAAATTGGATGTGGGTTTTCCCGCATCCAATTTGCATTAAAGGAGAGTATGACCAGCTCTCAATGGAGCTGGTTCACACCGCTTCAGGGCGGCCACGGTCCGCATTTAAAAAGGGTCCTGTGTGCCCTTGGTTCCGATTCAGGTGCGATTTTAGGCAAAAATTTGGACCTGATTTGCACCTGAATCTGTGAACAGGGGCGCACCGGACCCCATGCTGTGAACCGCGGCCGCATCATATGTGAACCCAGCCTAAATCTGCCCCATGGTGTTTCAATTACTGCGCACTGAGTGAAGAACATGTTCAAGTAGTTTCCAGTTTTAGTTTTTGGAAAGCAGTGGTTTTCTTCATATTAACCACTCCCAGTCTGAGCTCAGAAACTCTTATTTTGAGGCCCTCTAAAATATTTTTTTGATTCGCCCATATTGCACTTTGACTGGACTGGCAGGAAGACCTTACTCATTGATTAAAGAATACTTGACTCCAGTTATGAAGTTATAATCCATGGCATTTGCATACTTTTCAATCAATACCAAGTCATGTGTTCAAAAAACACTACACTTTTTTTAATTGGTAGGTTAATTGGCAATTGGCCCCTCGTAGTGTATGTATGCAAGATGAGGACCTTGGATTGTAACCACCTTGATAATGCTATAAAAAAAGAAGCCTGTAGTAATTAAAATGTGGGCTAATATTTTTTTGACTGTAATTACAGATAGTTTCCTAAGGCATGGCTATTAGTAGAACAAGTGGCTAACGGATTCTGTTGAACTTGTGTGCTTAAGTTTTGTATACATTGAAGAAAAGCCAGCACAATGACAAAATAAACATTTGCAAAAGGAGGTAGGGCAAATAGACTTCACTGTTTTGAGAACACCAAAAGCTCTATCAATGTACAGCGAAATACCACAACCCTAACTGATAGCAAATAAATTAACACTGAATAGACAAGAAGGAAGATAGTCAAAATAAATTGAAATAGGATTATTTAAGTTAATAAACTAGAACATCTAAGAGAACGATATATGCATGGATTTTTTTTATATAAACAGACCCCTTAGGAGCACTTAGTATTTTTTGGAAAATAACCAATACATTTTCAAATCTTCAGCACTGCTTGTTTTTCGTAGGTCATGTAAAACCACCTTAGGCTCATGGTACTTTCTAGGAAAACAGAGTGATGTTCTGCATCATGTTTGCTGAGATATTATCAAGTATATTAGGGTCATGAAAGAGTTAAAAATTAGGGTACACATACATAAAGATTGCTGATCGTTCATTCCAATGGTCAGACTCTTGACCTCTTATTTCTTTATCGCACATCATGGGACACAGAGCCTTAAAGCGGGGTTCCGCCCAAATTTTGAACATTATCTCTATGTATTCTCTTCCTTGCCTAGATGCTGACATGCTGTGTAAAAAAATTTAAATCGCCGTAATTACCTTTTTTTTTCTAATCTTCTTAGCACTTCCTGGTTTTCCTCCCATGGGAGTAGGCCTGTTTCTAGCCTCTCCCAGACCTCCCACAGTCCCCTGGGAGCTAGTCTCAGGCTTCCCAGCATGCATTGTGCAACAGCGTCATCACAACATCTTGGTGAATGCTGGGAGCACAGCATTCACCACATCCAGGAAATACATGCTTGTGGGCTTCAAATGCCCACAATGAAGTTGGAAACCGCCTTCAGTGAATTTTAGTTTAGTTAAGTTATTCTTTACAACGAAATCGGACACAGGCAGACTTATTACACAGAACATGTGAGTAGATAATCATGAGAAGAAAATTTTGTGAATGAACTCCAAAAAACAAAAGATAGGTGGACCCCCGCTTTAAGTAATTACTTAATGGGTTATAGGCCACCTTCAGGTGATGGACACTGGTATACCCAATCCAGGAAGTTCACTCCCTATATAACCCCTCCTCCTTCCAGGAGCACATCAGCTTTTTCGCCAGTGTCTAAGGTGTTGGTCACGAGTGAAGATGTGCTCTGAGGAGCTCCAGGAGGGATCCATGCTGGATTTAAATAGACCATAGAACCAGAGCCATCCAAAGTGCCACTGAGGCCTAAGTGGATGGTACCTGGGGCCTCGTATCCGAAGCACAAGGTTTTTGCCTGTAACGCCTCTCTGTAGGGCTGGACCCCGGGGGACCCAGGGCTTAGGTCTTACTACATTACCTAAAGCTTTCCTGGTGGGATGCTTTTACAGGTCCAAGGGAGTGGAACCCCGATATCAAGGGACCGGGTCCTTGAAGGTTTGCTAAATGCAGCCCTCCATGATGGGTGAAGGTTGGTTTGTCTGTTAATTCAGCAAATCCTGCGGCAGGGGATAAGCTAAGGAAAGAAACTTAGGAACTGAAAAGTCCACCTATGTATTCTTCTATTACGGAAAAATGTTGTCATGCCTTAATTCTCCACTAGAGGGAGTCTAGGCACATACCTTAATCTGTTGTCTTCACTGTAAAGCTCAGTCAGTCTCTGTGTGGCCACAGCAGCGTGTGCAGGGGGATTTTTCTCAGGTAAAGAAATCTGCCAAATGCATTCTTTCTCCCCCCGGAAGGGACCGGAGGGTTAGGGGAACATCAGCGGTGTACCCCCCTTACATTACCCCCCAGCCTCGTGGGGTGCGGAGGTCCCGCGATTACTGTTTTCTGGTAATGCTATATTGTTTTTTTTATGTCTGCTGCTGATAGGGCTCTGCCTCCCCCCTCGTGTTGGGTCTGTAAATGAGCATGGGAACGTTTTAAAAATGAAACAGGGGGTGGGGTTTTTGGAGGGGGCAGGGCCTAAGCACAGTGCCGTGAATGTCCACGAGGACGCATGGTAGGCAAAGACAATAAAACCACAGCTGGGACAGTCTCTTCTCGGCTGACGAGGAGGAAACAAGCAGTCTGCACACAGGGGCACAGGAACTGTGGGACACGTGAGGGTTACAAACTGGCATTCCTAAAACAGGAAGTACACTTTTTTTCCCAGCACTAGGCTGAACTTTATAGAGGCTTTTAATGTCATGACTATATTCAGCGATTAAGTGCAATTGTATAGTGCCTCTGTTTTTGTGCTTAGGACTATGCCTGCTAAAAAAGACCAAAAAGGTGCTAAAGGTTTCACCCCCAGGCGCTAGGATCTCGAGTCGCATTTCCATGCTGTCATCCTTGCCTGAATTACCAATTATGGCAAGCCAGGGTGAGCCATTGGAACAAATTGATGGTGCAACTGCTTCTCACATCTCAGCCCCTGTATACGTGACTGAAGACAATGCACAATTGCTTAAGGATCCAACAGATAAAAAGTTGGGATCCCTGTTAAAATCTTGTTTTTCCATGGCAGGTGCCGTTACTCAGCCTGCAGTTGCTGCAATAGGTGTCTGTCAATCCCTAAAGGACCAATTTAAACAGGCCCTTAAAGAGGTTCCTGCACAACAAGCCTGGGAATTGGCTGTACTACCAAAGGCATTATGCTTTGCCATAGATGCCATTAAAGATTCTATTCATCAGGTGTCCCGCCTCACGCTTATGCTTGTACATATGCATAGAATCCTGTGGTTAAAAAAATGGTCAGCCAACGCACCATTTAAAAACCTCCTAACTGGGAGGTTCCCTTTTCATGGGGAGAAGATTTGGACAAATATATCCAAACAATTTCTGGCCGGAAAAGTACTGTTTTGCCAGTCAAAATAAAGTATAAACGCCCTTCAGTTAAACAGACTCTTTCCTCTGCGCCATGGGCTTCTGCCCCTGGGCAGTGGAGATGGCCTCCGCCGCCAGACACTAGAGGAAAACCTCAGGGTCAGGCCCAGGCTCAAAAGAAGTCCTGGAGTCGGAAACCTGCAAAGCAGAATCTTAAAGCCTCATCATGAAGAGGCAAACCCCCTCACCAAGGTGGGGGAAGACTTCTGCAGTTTTCAGAAGTCTGGCAAGAGGAAATTAAGAACAGATGGGTCATCTCCACGGTAACGCTGGGGTGCCAGCTGGAATTTCGGGACTTTCCACCATCTCGTTTCCTGAGGTAAAGTGTTCCCAAAGATCCAGAGAAAAGACCATCTGTTTCAGGCACTAGACCAATTAATATCTCAAGGAGTGATCATACAGGTCCCCACAAAAGAACAAGGTTTGGGGTTTTACTAAAATCTTTTTATGGTACCAAAACCAAATGGAGATGTCAGACCCATTCTAGATCTAAAAAATCTAAATCAGTTCCTAAAGATCTGCCCTGTTTCTACTCTTCTAGGAGGAGAACTTCTGGCATCTATTGACATCAGGGCTGCATATCTGCATGTTCCTATATTTCCCGCTCACCAAAAGTTTCTGCGGTTTGAGTTAGAACAGTAGCATTTCTAGTTTGTAGCCCTGCCCTTCGGGCTAGCCACAGCGTCCCAGGTGTTCACAAAAGTGCTGGCCCCACCGCTAGCAAGGTTAAGGGCACAGGGCATAACAGTTGTAGCGTACCAAGATGGTGTATTTCTAATAGACCAGTCGGTGGCTCGTTTGGAGCAAAGCGTATGCATTAAAGCCAGTTATCTGGAAAGTTTGGATTCTCAACATAGAGAAATCTTACTTAATACAGCTAAAAAGACTGGAGTACTTGGGTCTGATCATAGACACAGCCCAGGAAAAGGTGTTCTTGCCTCAGGCAAAGATCAACTCCATAAGAGAGCTGGTGCGGATGGTCAGGTCAAAAGGCGATCCCTCCATTCGCCTTTGCATGAGGTTGCTAGGAACCATGGTGGCTTCATTTGAAGCAGTTCCCTATGCCCAGTTCCATTCAAGACTGTTGCAAAACAGTATCCTGTCCACTTGAAACAAAATTATTCAAGCTTTAGACTTGCCAATGCGGCTGTCCCCAAGGATGTCACAAAGCCTCAGTTGGTGGTTACTAACTCAGAATCTACTGAAAGGAAAATCCTTCAGACCAGTTATCTAGAAAGTGGTAACGACAGATGCCAGCCTTTCAGGCTGGGGAGCAGTACTAGAAAAGACAACTGTCCAGGGACAGTGGTCAAGAGCCGAAAGAACCTTGCCCATCAATATCCTAGAGGTTTGTGCAGTGCGTCTGGCTCTAAAGGCTAAAGACTATCAGGTTACAGGATTGTCCTGTCAGGATCCAATCCGACAATGTCACAGCTGTGGCCTATATCAATCACCAAGGGGGCACCAAGAGTCTCTCAGCGCAGAGAAAGGTGAACCATATCCTAACATGGGCAGAAAGGAATGTTCCGTGCCTATCGGCAGTCTTCATTCCCGGAGTAGAGAATTGGCAGGCAGACTACTTGAGTCACTCCGACATATTTTGGGTTGTTTGCCAAAGATGGGAGACTCCAGACGTAGATCTTCTAGCGTCCAGATTCAACATGAAGTTAGTCAACTTTGTGGCCAGAACAAGGGTTCCACTCGCATGCGGTATGGATGCGTTGGTGACCCTCTGGGATCAGTTCTCGCTGATCTATGCATTCCTCCCTATTCAGTTGCTGCCTTGACTTCTTTGCAGGATCAAGCTGGAAAGAAAGCTGGTAATTCTGGTGGCACAGCATGGCCCAGAAGGTCATGGTATTCAGAAATCGTAAAGATGGCAGTGGAGGGCCCATGGTTCCTCCCACTACGGCCAGATCTGCTCTCACAGGGACTGATATTCCATCCTACCTTACGGTCTCTAAATTTAACGGCTTGGCTATTGAAACCCACATTCTGAAGAAACGTGGGCTTTCCGGGTCAGTTATCTCTACCCTGATTAATGCAAGGAAGCCAGCTTACAGAACTATATATTATAGGGTCTGGAGGGGTTATGTTTCCTGGTGTGAATCCAAGGGTTGGCACCCTTGGAGATATATCATAGGCAGAATTCTCGCCTTTCTACAATTAGGGGTAGAAATGAAATTGGCCATGAGTACTATTAAAGGCCAAGTCTTAGCTTTATAGGTCTTATTTCAAAGACCACTTGCTAAACATTCTTTGGTCTGGGGTTTTATGCAAGGGGTGATGCGGCCTAATCCGCCAGTCAAACCTCCCTTGAACCCTTAGGACTTGAACTTGGTTTTGTCTGTGTTACAAAAACAGCCATTTGAACTGATACAACACATTCCCCTAGTCCTTCTGACAAGGAAGTTGGTATTTTTGGTTGCTATATCCTCAGTAAGGAGGAATTGGTGTTACGCCCTCGTCCAGACTTTTTGCCAAAAGAGGTGAAAACTTGAAACCAGAGCCAAGATATTGTTCTGCCATTGTTTTTTCCAAAACCATGTTCCAGGGAAGAAAAGTCACTACAATTCAAACTTATAATTTAAGGGGTAAAATTCCCCCTTTTCAAGTTAAGGCGCACTCTACCAGGGCGGTTAGTGCTTCTTGGGCAGTGCGTCATCAGGCCTCCATGGCTCAGCTCTGTAAGGCGGCAACTTGGTCTTCAGTGCATACATTCACAAAATTTTATCAGGAGGATGTAAGGAGGTATGAGAATATCGCCTTCGGGCGCAGTGTGCTGCAGACAACAGTATAGGTCCTCAAGTCTGGGGGTACCCTCCGGGTTGTGTCTCCCTCCCCTCAAGTAGCATTGCTATGGGACGTCGCATTAAATAATTACTTAAGGCTCTGTGTCCCATAGGATTTTTATAACAGCTTACCTATAAAATCCTTTTCTTGGAGTACATCATGGGACACAGAGGTCCCTCCCCTCTTTTTTGGTATTTAAGTATATTGCTTTGCTACAAAAACTGATGTGCTCCTGGAATTAGGAGAGGTTATATAGGGAGTGAACTTCCTGGATTGGGTATACCAGTTTCCATCACCTGAAGGTGGCCTATAACCCATTAAGTAATTACTTAAGGCTCTGTGTCCCATGATGTACTCCAAGAAAAGGATTTTACAGGTAAGCTGTTATAAAAAAATCCTATTTTTTTCAACATGTACATCCACATCCAATGGTGAGCTACATGGTTGTTGACAGCAGCCAGCACTGGAACTTGAGTGGCTGGAAATAGGGATGGGTCATTAGTAGCAGCTTAACTCAGGTGCGTAGAGGTTCTCCTGTGGCTTTTTTGCTGTGGGCTGACTTTGAGTGTACCTGTAACAATAATGCATCTGTAGCAAAAGGCTGAATACCAACAATTTAATTTACATAAATCATAATTGATCCAACCTTTTACCCTTTTCCTTGCACCTGCTTTGCAACAAGCAGCTAAGACTAGTCTGATGAGTTAAAAGTTTGCAGAAGGCAGAAATGAGTCATTTTCATCTGGGTGTACCTGCAGGGGAGTTCTTTAGCACACAGGCATTCCTGCGTAATGACAGTGACAACCTAGTCAGGGAGGAGAGACCTGATCGGCAACCCAGCCCTACTCTCACATGTAAAACTGTACACAAGTATAGAAAGTGTTACATTGCACAGCACTCTGCATAGAAAAGAACAGTTGGAAAAGGACTATGAAGACTTAATTAAGCACGCTGTCACCTGGCTTTATGAGGATTGCAAGATTTTCACTGCATAAAGAAATCACAGAAGATGATAGATTGGGAAAACTTGTCAAAGAGAGATGGAATGGTGGGAGCTGTTGCTGGATTGGGGAGCACTGCACAAAAGAAGCTGGGTAATGTCACCAACACTGTCAATGGTACTGTCACAGGCCTGGTACAGACCGTTCGGAATAAAACTAAAACTTCACCTCCAACGGAAAATCATGAGATATGTAAGTCACATGCAAAGAATTCTTAAATACACTTACATATAAAGTCAATGTTTTGTACTTGAATTACTTGCTAAGTTAAGTTTTATACAAGTAGATCTTATAATGGAAAACAGGGAGGTGAGAAACCTGACCCTCCCTTTCAAAGCATGTCAAATGTCTCACAGCTTGACCAAAGGTACAATATAGCACAGGGGTAGGCAAACTCGGCACTCCGGCTGTGGTGAAACTACAAATCCCATTATGCCTCTGCCTCTGGGAGTCATGCCTGTGATTGTCAGGGTCTTGCAATGTCTCATGGGACTTGTAGTTTCACCACAGCTGGAGGGCCGAGGTTGCCTACCCCTGATATAACATATGCCTGTTTAATGGTTGGCTACATTGTCTCCATAAAAAAAGAGTGATTAGTTATGTACACGTTTTCAAAATGCTGAAAATTCTTTGCGTGCTAGAAATTGCTAATTTAATCACTATTTTAACACCTTTGTCAATCCATACACAGGCAGTCTCTGTGCTCAAACCTCCACCACACAGATCTGCTTATCAGAGCCCACCACCTCAAAACAAATCATATCTAATATCGCTTTAAACTCCTCTCAAGAGAATGGATGGCTCAAACCCTTTCATACAAGCATGGATGGCTCTAAGAGCATGGCAACTAGTATATTGCAACCGTATCTCCTTTTAAAACAAAAATGTATATCTGCGCAAACAGTGAAACAAGTAACCAAATGAAACAGCAGCTGTGTACAATGTCTAGACACTTGACATATGTAATATAAAATATAAAGCAAATAGTGCAGTGCTAAAATAAAGAAAAACATGTAGTGAACATGCACAAAATTATTCCAAGTATCTAACCAAGTCCATAAAAGTGCAATTCCATAGAAATGTTCATGAGCAATCTGTGCAATCCCATAAAAGCAATCAGGATGACACACAGTGAAACACACAGTGAAAGTGATGAAGGTAGGATAGGGTAAGTGTCACCAGCCAAAAATTGATAACCGTGCTTACCAGAGGATGTGCGACCCCCTAATAAGAGTGGTCTAATGCACTTTGTTTAAAGTAACTAAGCCAGAGATCAGGACCTCCTAGATATTCTCCCCTGTCACTGGATAATTGCACCATAGAGATGGATGGACGAATGCCGAGAAGCAAAGCCCTCTCTCCCTGATATTCTCTCCACCGATCTCTGAGATCGGCAGAGAGAAGATCTGAGAGAGAGGGCTTTGCTACGATCGTCCAACCGTATCTCCTTGCTGCGGTGCTTTTCATAGTCTTTGATTCCATTCACATGTGTTTGGCTTTTATTTTGAGGTCTTGGGCCCCGGTAAGCAGATCTGTGTAGTGGAGGTTTGAGCACAGAGACCAGTGATGGTGTTGCTAGATTGAACTTCACACATGGACGTACGTTTTAAAGATCATCTTGGGACTTTTAATGAAGGACTTATTTCACATTTGTTATTTACTTTGAACATACAGCATAACACTTTATTATTGCTTGCTTTTAACCACTCTGACAGTTGGAAACCGCCATTATCACGGGGGGAATCCAGTGTAAATTCCTGTGCTATCCACAACTTTCTACCTTCCCTTGGCAGCACAGTGGCTAAGTGGTTAGCACTTCCATCAGGCAGCACTAGGGTCATTGGTTTAAATTCCAACCATGACAATACCTGCACAGAGTTTGCATGTTCTACCTGTGCCTGTGTGGGTCCCCCCCCCCACTCCAAAACATTCTGGTAGGGTAATCAGCTCCTAAGGCCAGCCATAGACCTAGTGAATTTCTTGATTCCCCCTATCAATACAGACGGTGCTGATGAGGGAATCCCTCCTGCCGAGCCATTGCCTTCTCCCGATGGGGGGGAGCTATCCCCGCTGGGAAAAGACAGTGATTATTGCTAGCAGCTATAACAGCTGGTTGTACCCAAGTAGATCGATCGATCGATCGATCAACTTGGGTACATTCAGCCTGCCCATACTCGGTTCAATTCAAACTGTCTATGGCCGGCCTAAATTAGCCCTAGTATGTATATACGTGAGATAAGGGACCTTAGGTTGTAAGCTCTTTGAGGGAAGGGAGTAATGTGAATGCACAATATATATAGTGTAAACCGTTGGTGCTATATAATAAATAAATAATTACCTGAAATAAATACATTTGAAAAAACTTACATAATACTTTTTTTTTCATTTTGATCAGCTACCAGATGATCAGGAGAACTTAAAGCCCCTAAGACCCCTTTCACACTGAAGCGCTTTAGCCCTAAAAATAGCGCCTGCAAAGCGCCTCCCCTGTCACTCCAATGTGAAAGCTCGAGGGCATTCACACTGGAGTGGTGCGCTGGCAGGACTTAAAAAAAAAGTCCTGCAAGCAGCATCTTTAAGACGCTTTAGGAGCGGTGTATAGTCAATGGGCAGTGTCGCTCTGCAGGCGCTTTTAATCCTTTTTCGGCTGCTAGCGGAGTTAAAAGTGCCCCGCTAGTGGCCGAAAAGCGCCGCTAAAACGACGGTAAAGCTCCTCTAAGAATAGCGGAACTTTATCGCTGACGCCCACCCCAGTGTGAAAGGGCTCTAAAGGGAAATTCTGCATTATGCCCTCCTCCCCTTCCTCCCTCCTCTACCATAGTTGGCACAATACATTTCTTTGGAGGGAACAGGTACCTAGTTTTGAGCCTAGGTGTTTTGAGCTGAAGTTCACCCCTTTGCCCTCAGCCTCCTGGGACTCATCGCAGGTCCCAGAAGGCTGCGTGATCATTCATAAAGCACAGAGCAGCTTGAGCATGCACAATGAGAAGCCAGCTGTGATGCTGCAAGGCAAGGCTTCCCTTTGTAAACATGCCTGTGTCGGGGACAGGAAGACCAGTAAAGAACTGGCCTAGGTGAGGACAGCACTGGATCAGACAGATAGACAGATAGGTGTCCTTTTATCAAAAGCTAGCAGCTACAGTATTTGAAACTGATGGCTTTTAATTTTCTCTTTCTAGGGTGAAGAACTTCCTTAAGTTGCTCTAAAACTGCTTACTGTAGCTTCATGGAGTATTAGTGCTACAGAGCATGTACATTTCTATATATCCTCAAAACAAGACCCACTTCCCTCCATAGGATGGCTTAAAGTGATTGTAAAGTCTTTGTTTTTTTTCCTATAAAAATAATAAACATGTTCTACTTACCTGCTCTGTTGCAGTGGATTTGCACAGAGCAACCTGGATCCTCCTCTTCTCGGGTCCCTCTTCGGTGATCCTGGCCCCTCCCTCCTGTTTAGTGCCCCCACAGCAAGCAGCTTGTTATGGGGGCACTCGAGCCGAGTCACAGCTCCCTGTGTCTATTCAGACACGGAGATCTGCACCCTCTCTCCCCTGATTCGCTAGCTGACTTTGACAGCAGCGGGAGCCAATGGCGGCGCTGTTGTGTCTCAGCCAATCAGCAAGGAGAATCTCAGACGGCTGAGACACCCATAGACATCACTGGACAGGAATCTCAGGTAAGTGTTAGGGGGGCTGAGGTAGGCTGCTGCACACAGGCGGCTTTTTATCTTAATGCAAAGAATCTATTAAGATAAAATACCTTCTGCCTTTACAACAACTTTAACCACTTAAGGACAGGAAGATTTTCTCCCTTAATGATCAGGCCATTTTTTGCGTTACGGCACTGCGTCGCTTTGACTGATAATTGCGCGGTCATATGACGCTGTACCCAAACAAAATTTACCTCCTTTTTTTTCTCCCACACATAGAGCTTTCTTTTGGTGGTATTTTATCACCTCTGTGGTTTTAATTTTTTGCGCTATAAACAAAAAAGAGCGACAATTATGAAAAAAAAAAAAAAAGCTATTTTTTTTACCATAACAAATATCCCCAAAAAAAAAAATAAAAAAACAAATTTCTTCCCCAGTCTAAGCCAATATGTATTCTTCTACATATTTTTGGTAAAAAAAAAATGCAATAATCGTATATTGATTGGTTTGTGCAAAAGTTATAGCCTCTACAAAACAGTAAATAGATTTCTGGTATTTTTAATATTTTTTTTTTACTGGTAATGGCGGTGATCTGCGATTTTTAGTGGGACTGCGACATTGCAGGGAACTTATCGGACACCTAACTGACATTTTTGACACTTTTTTTGGGAACCATTGACATTATTACAGTAATCAGTGCTAAAAATATGTACTGTTATTGTACTAATGACACTGGCAGGGAAGGGGTTAACATCAGGGGCGATCAAGAGGTTAAATGTGTTCCCTGCAGGTGTGTTTTCTTTTTTTTAATTTTCAATTATTTTTATTAAATTATTATAGACATACACAATCTTCCATATCACTCCAAACATATAAATACAAAACACTCAGAAAAATACATAACACATATACAAGTAGAAAAAGAATGGATCTATCCTATAACATCGCTTCTCGAATGGCCTTATTTCTAAAAATTCACGATCAAAAAATACATTTAAAAAGATAGAGATACTACACCCTACACTCCCTTTCCTCCCTACCTTTCCCCTCCCTACCCCTCTCCCACCCCTCTCCCACCCTTTCCCTTTATTTTTGTGTTAATGTGTTTGGATTTTTTGGATTTGTGTTTTTTTTATATACATCCCACTTACCCCCCTCCCCCCCAAACTCATTGTTTCTTGCCGTGAAGTACCTATCCTCCCATCCTCACTCTGATCTAAGTTATTTGTTAATTAAACACACTACCCCACTCCTTCCTTATTTATTTAGTGCTCTTAAGTAGTATCTTTTATATATATATACATATATATATATATATATATATATATATATACATATACATACATACACATTAGTGAATCTGTGATCCACCAGCAGAACCCTTTTTCTATTCACCCCTTCAACCAAAACTCATTATTCCTTACCGTGCCTATTCCCTATTCCTCCCTCATTTAACTCTAACCAAATTGTTTCATTTAGACGATTCATCTCCCCATTCCTTCCAAATTTATTAGGTGTACACATGCATATACTCACACAAATGTGTCTGTGACCCACCCATACCCTTTATATTTATTAATAAGGTGGAGAGAGTCTTACCTCTCTACCACCACTATATGCCCCCAACAATCCTGCATTCTTCGTGAAGAAAGGAGAGGAGAGAGGAAAAAGAAGAGAGAAAAAAAAAGGGAAGGAAAACCAAGCTGTCTATATCTCCATACATCCCATGGTACTGTACCGTACCTTTCTCGCAGCTCCACTAGTGAACACAAAGCGTTCCCCTTTAGGACATCTTTAAGCCTCAAATGGTCCAATAAGATCCATTTTAAGTATTGTTTATTATCTTTCCCTGGCGGGAAATAGTTGTTACCTGTCAAGAGGGTCAGAGGACTGTTATACTGCCAAATGTTTCTTTGGTAATTGGGGCCATTTCTCCCGAGAGGCCTCTATATTGCTTTGGGATCCAAATAATCTGGCCCAGGGCCACTTTACTCATACTTTCCTCCAAAGATACCCACTTTTTATGCGTGGAACTATGGGCCCAGTCCATGATCCTGCACAATACTGCTGCCTCATGATAGTTTTCAAAGTCTGGAAGGAGTACACCTCCCTTCTCTCTTGGTCTACATTATTTTATAGGCAATGCGATTGCCTCTATTATTCCATATAAATTTAGCAGTATCAGTCTAAGAATTTTAAAGTATGCTCCAGGGATATTTATCGGAAGGCATTGATCCTACCAAACCATGATAGTTTATGTGCAGGGTAACCTTTCAAGTCTTGTTTAATTTCATTTAATAAAGGTAAATAGTTGTCTTGGTATAAATCTGTTGTTGGCACTGCCAAGCATATTCCCAAGTATCTTAATCCCCTTTGCTTCCCCTCAAAGTGAAAAAGTGCTCTAAGGAACCTACCTTCAATTGGGGAAACAGAGATATTCAATATCTCTGTTTTCTCCATATTAATCCTTAAATTCGAAACGGCCCCGTAGCTACTCAGTTCTCCCAAAATCTTTAAGAGTGTTTGTGTGGGGTTCGATATATAGAACATAATATCATCCGCAAAAGCTGATGTCTTATATTCTTGTCCAGCAATTTCTATACCTTTTAATTTCACAGTTGGCTCTTATAGAAGCTAAAAAGGGTTCCAGAGAAAACACAAAAAGTAAAGGGGAAAGTGGGCAGCCCTGACGTGTACCATTATAGAGCCTGAAGGCTTCTTATATAGTTCCATTTACCTGACTTTGGGCCGTAGGTTTAGAGTACAAAGCCTCTATCCACCCGAGCATACATCGTCCTATGCCAAATTTATGCAGTGTCCTAAGCATGAAATCCCAATTTAACCTATCAATGGCCTTTTCGGCATCAATTGATAGGAAAAGAATGGGTTTCTTACTATTTTGTGCTTCATGCATTAATAGAATTGTTTTCAAAATATTGTCCCTTGTTTCTCTCCCAGGGACAAAGCCTGCTTGATCTTTTCCTATACATTCTGGCATACAGAGCTTCAGTCTCTCAGCCAATATCCTCGCGTAAATTTTCATATCTTCATTATTAAGGGATATTGGCCTAAAGCTGGAGCATAATGTTGGGTCCTTCCCTTCATGTTGTATAGGCTCCCAAAGCTTCATCATGTATCTTCAGGCCCACCCAATGGAATTCATGTATAAATTAAAATAAGGAGTCAGAATTCCCAAAAACTTTTCAAAATATAGGGACGTATACCCGTCTGGGCCCGGGATTTTCCCAACCTTTCTATTCTTAATTGCCTGCTCTATTTCTTCTTTAGAAATTTCCCTATCTAACCCACTTGAGTCCTCTTCTGATAACACAGGTAGTTTTATATCCTGTAAATACTGTTCTATTTTATTTCTTCTATTTCGTGCCTCATCCGGGTTTAGGGTATCATTTACTTTATAAAGTGCTTGATAATATTCCATAAAAAGTTTACTAATATTCCTAGTTGAGTGTTTCGTCTCTCCCTTTTTATCTTTCATTTTCTGAATAAAATTCGGATTCCTTCTAGGTTTAATTAGTCCTGCCAGTAATCTCCCTGATCAGTTACCAAATTCGTACTGCCTTTTGGCTGTTCTAATAAACACTCTTTTGGTATCCTGCTCCATTAAATCCCTCAAGGCCTCCCGCTTTCCTGTTAATTGAATCATTACCTTATTATTCCTTATTATCCTTTGTCCTTTTATGTGTCTGTTCCAACTCCATTGAATATCAATAAACTATCCCGCCGGGCTGTCACCCATATTATAGGCACCCAGCCAGACAGGGCCTCCCTTGGGGGGTTTGCATACCTGCGTGAACCCCCAGATCTCATCCTTCTTCCGGAAATGGTTCTGAGGGTGCAGGCAGGCATTGCCAGACCCCAGTGTGCCTTCCCTTCCTTACCGGCTCATCTCCCCCTTACCACATGCTTCACTGCTTATCTATCACCTCCCGTTTTATTTCTATTGTTTGAGCTCTATACTTTATTCCATGACTGATCTTTTAGCTTCCCCCATTCTGGGTACTTTCCCCAATGCCAAATCTAGTTTGCTACAAAATTCTTTCAAGTCTTCTGGAAATCGCAGTGTAGCTGAGATCCCTTGATTTTTTCGCAATTAGACAAGCAGGGAAACCCCATATATAGGAAATATTTTTCCCTTGCAGCTGCATTATCAAGGGTTTCAACGCCCTCCTGCGGGCTAAAGTCTCTTGTGATAAGTCTGTGAATATCAGTATTTCAACTCCATTAAATTCAATCAGTGCAGCATTTCTCATACCATATGAAACTTATTTACGTACTTATTTACTTAGGTTTTTTTTTTGTATTCTATGTACTCTTTCAAAGCGTATAGGGGATGATATTTCTCTTTTCAGTATTTTGTTGAACACCTCACAGACCTTTTTCTCTAGGTCAGTATTTTTCGCGTACTATGGCAGGCCCCGAATTCTTAAGTTGTTACATCTATTCCGATTTTCTTGGTCTTCAAGCCTATATCGAATATTCCTCATTTCCAGCCAGTCCAGTTCAGCTCTCTCCCGCAACTCCATTATCGCTTTTTCATGAACATCTAACTGGGCTTCAGAGTCTCCTACCCTTTGTAACACATTCTGTATATCCATTCAATTCTCCTTTAATCGTGCACGCTAAGTGAGACATCATCTCTACCATATCTTGCTTTGTAGGGAGTGCTTGTAAGCTATCTGTTTCTTTCTCTATTCTCTGTTGTTTTTGATCTTTCTGTGAAACTCCTTCTTCTCCCAGATCAATTTTATTTGTCTGCCCCTCTGACCCAGGGGTTATTTTCTCAGCACTCTCCACTGTCTGTTCTGTTCTTTGGTCTGTTTTATCCTGCACCATGTCTTTATGGAAATTCCCGCTTTCTGCTTGATTGGTTTTGACTCCTTTTCTCCCCATTCTTCCCTTTTATCAAATTATTTTTACTCTGTATGTTCACCACCCAAAATATAGGCCCTTACCGAACAAACGGGTGCTTGCTCAGGGGAAGGCTATAACAGGGAGCTTTCAGATAATTATACAAATAATAATACAGATGTGCAATTACTCCAAGCAAACATATGCTTAGACCTATCTGCACATTTTATACTAAGGCTAGATTTTGCCTACTCAATATGTACATTAATAGGCCCTCATATAAACATTCCAGTTAGATCTCCACATAAGTAATCAACTGCCAATGAGTTACAAATGAGTATGTAAGTAAATATTCAGGTAACTATACAAATCTATGCGTGATCTGTATTACCGCCTGTATCTAGATTAATATTCAGAAGGCCAAAAAGAAAAAAAAAGGGGGGGGGGGATTCAAACTAATCCCTTAAAGAATATAAATGCAGATCAATATAGCATAGCATATATATTCTGATATATTCAGATATTTCTTAAATGTTTTGTAGTTGATATATCAAAACACAGATCTTGTTGCATATATCTCCTCAAGTGATGAAAAGTTATACAGGTAAATAACAAGCAACTTTGCGATTATGTGACTATGCAAATAAAAGCAGAGAAGTATATGCAGACAGGTTCAATCTCATTAATGAAAGAGTTCAAGCTTTAAGGTAAAAAAAATAATAAAATAAAAAAAGGGGGGGGGGGAGCAGACAGTCCACAGTTGCAAACTTATGAGTTCAAGCAAGCTGAAGCGGGCTGAAGTGGGCTGAATCAGTCCTCCTACAAGCGTAAGATGATCCTTCCCTTTAAAGCCTTGCCAGCTAACTGCACGATCAAAACTTTGCATTCGTTTTCCTTTTTCACCATATAGGCCTGTATAATTCTGATATTATTTCAGCTTTCCCCTTCTAAAGGATATGGGAGTGCAAATACTTCACAGAACAAATTCCGCAGACCAAAACAAAACAGTCCCCATAGGTCAAAAAGAATTATTCTTCCTTATTTGCTTCCTTATTAATCGGACAGGTAATGCAAATACATGTACAAGCAGCAGGTGGATATACGGGTAGAAATACAGGCAGATATTCAAGTATTCGTGAATATTTTATAGTCGTTATACCAGAACTCAGTCTTAATGCTAGTATTTCTTCAAGTGAAGTTATACTGGTAAATAATAAGCAGCTTTGCGGCTATACAACTTCGATGATGTAAGCAGATAGATATATGCAGACAAATTCATTCACGCTAAAAAAAAAGTTCAAGCTGAAAATTGATGTATAGAAAAAAGCAGACAGTCCCCTGATGCCAACTTATAAGCTAAATCAAGCTAAGGCAGGTTGAAGCACTTCTCTTACTAAATTAAGTCAGTCCTTAAATATAGCCACACCAGCTGAATATCTGATATAGACTTTTGCATTATGATTGCATTTACATTATTTCTCCTTTTTTTACCACCTTTAAGCACTGCCACCATATAATTCCTACCCGTTCCTTCCTGGTCTTCAAGCTTTCAATCATGCAGGACAGCTATTCCAGCTGCTTTGAAGAGCGCAACAGCCCAGTCTCTCTCTCACCTCCGTGGTCCTCCGCTTTATCCCCCGAAAATCAGTGCTCTCCCCACTCCTTCAATGGGCCACGATTTGAGGGAGCAGCTCGGTACCTTCGGGGAGTATCAGAGGGCGGACTGTCACCTTGTGCTTCCACACTCATGAGTCATCTACCCGCTCCAATCTTTAGCGCCCCCAGCATCTCCTCCACCCAACCTCCTCTCACCACTCTCCTGCTCGCAGGCGTGCTCTCCCTCTGCTTGTCATGCTACTAACGAGCAGCTGCGGCCTCCAGACCCTTTTCCTCCTCACACCATGCGCCAAACACTGCTGCCATATGAGGACAGGCTGCGGGTCTCTCTGCCAGAGGGGATCGTCGGGGCGCTGGGGTCCAGGATCCACGCGGGAAACAGGCTCTCAGCGAGGTACAAGGGGTTGCTGCAACAGGGATACAAAGGGGGTACAAGCCGGCTTCACCAGGAGAGTTTTACCTCTCCAAGCATGTTTCGCTCAGGGGAACACCTGGAGCTTGCAGCTACACGCTGCTATTTGGCGCCATGTTGTAGCTCCGCACCCCATGTCCCTGCAGGTGTGTTCTAACTGTATGGGGGGATAAGCTGCCTGGGGAAACGCAAAGATCCATCTTCCTGCATAACAGAAAGACAGGATCTGTGTGATCTCCCCTGTCACAACGGAATTTTTTTTTGTTTACACAGGCAGATCCCACTTCTGTCACTGCGGGAAACGAGCGCAGGTGGCCGGCGGATATCTAGCCTGCCCCACCAGCTGATTGGCTCCACCGCTGGCCATTGCGTGCGCATGCCCATAAATGAAAGTTCCCGAGCCGACGTACAATGACGCAGATTCTTGGGAACGAGCCAACCTGCCGGAGTACAATGACGGCGGCTGGTCAGCAAGTAGTTAAAGTAGTATTAAACTCAAAAACAAAACATACTATATTACAGTTTACCAGTTCTTAATTTTCACCTGTCCAGTGCTGGCATCTTCTACCCAGTTCCTTTTGGACTATAGCTGTCTTCATTGGCCAGCTTGGCATGATGTTACTCCAGTGCATGAGTGGGAGTTCAGTCATCCTGGCACATAGGATCAAAGCCGAAATGTAAACCAAACTGCGCTTGCGCATCTTAATGTACACTCTAAAGAAAACTACGATTAGGTAGGAAGGTTAATTTTATTGCAGAAGAGACGCTGGATATCTCTTCTGCAATAAATAGAATAAAAATAATACCTGTGCATAGTTTAACCGCACAAAAAAGCTGCTGCACCAAAAAAATCCTGAATACCGAACCAAAAATATAAATGTACAAAAAAAAGGTGCGCATGCCCTTTTTAAATGCTAAATTTATACAAATGAATCTCTGAAAACAGATATGCTTGTGCAGTATGAACAAAAATCAATATTCAACAATATTCAACTCTAATATACTGCATTAGGAGCAAAAGATCAATATCCATACCAAATAAACATTTGTCATAAGTGAAACAATAAAGTTCATATATATATAATTCATACTTCACTTAATCTCCAGGTGCCTTAACCACTTCAATACCAGACACTTTTACCCCCTTTCTGCCCAGGCCAATTTTCAGCTCTCAACGCTGTCACACTTTAAATGACAATTGCGCGGTCATGCAACACTGTACCTATTCGAAATTTTTAGCATTTTTTTCACACAAATAGAGCTTTCAATTGGTGTTATTTAAAGTGTAGGTTCACCTTTACAGAAAAATCTGTAAGGTGAACTTACACAGGTCCCCCTCTTCGCCCCCCCCCCCGTTCCCGCTTACCTGGACTGCTGCAATCCTTCTAAGCCCTGGTATATCCGCGTCAGAAGCCTTAGAAATCCTCTCTCCATCCTTGCGTCTTCTCCATAGCTGACAGGACAGGCTATGCGGCTGCTGATTGGTCAGCGCTGACCAATTAGAATGCTCCAAAACGTCCCCCTGACGGGGATTCAGCTCAGGGGATTTCTAAGCCACGGATATACCGGGGCTTAGAACTGGAGATTACTGCCTTCCAGGTCAGCGGGACCGGGGGGGGGGGGGGGGGGAGGGGGACCTGTGTACGTTCACCTTACAGAGTTTTCTGTAAAGGTGAACTTACCCTGTAAACACCGCTGTTTTTTTTTTGTTTTTTTTACTTTTTAAACGAAAAAAGACTGAAGATTTTGAAAAAAATAAAAAAAACATTTTCTTTGATTCTGTTTTTTTTCATAAATTTAGACTAAACTATATTCTGCTACATTTCTTTAGTGAAAATAACCACAGTCCTGGTCTTGCCCCCGTCTTGTAGGCTTCTGGTCAAGGGTCTTTGGTCAACTTTCCTCCCTATTTCATGCTCCCTTCACAAAGACCCCAAATTTGCATTACTCCATTGCCCGCTCCCGGGCCTCTTCTCTCATCAATAGAAACTAGCTACATACTTATTTATTGCCGCCAAACGCCCTGGCTGAAGAAAAAAAGCAGATCATAAATGGCATGACCGGATGGAGCATTAACGTGGTCTGGACTTCGCCCGCAGTCCGCCATTTAGTGATGCCTGATCTACCTGATTGCTTAGTTAGAATAACATGACCCACGGAAGGACAATTTAACGTCTGTGCCCCCAGTGGTCAAGGTAGGGAACTTCCAGACACGTCCTCAAACTATATCACATCTAGATACTACCTTGTAAAGCTATGAGAATGATATGCAAATATTGCTGTGTTACAAAATCTTCATACATAAACAGAATTGTAAATTGCTAAACAAAAGAATATATGTGTATAAAAGCAACACAAAATATAAATGTAATGTTCTATAATAATTCAAAGTGACTGGTGCAATTAATGTTCATAAACGTGACTCTCTAAAGTGACTGGTGCCCAATTCCAAAGTGACTATATACAACAGATTGGTCACAACATCTGATGAGATGGTCAGAGACTGCAGACATGATACAAGAGATGGTCAGAGACTACGGACATGATACAAGAGATGGTCAGAGACTACGCACATGATACAAAAGATGGTCAGAGACCACGGACATGGTACAAGAGATGGTCAGAGACTACGGATATGATACAAGACCCATACAGCTGGTAATGTCTAAAATGACCTTTTCTGCAAACAAGGTACAACTTATAATTTACAGCACAGACTCCAGGGAGGGATGCCTTCAGTTTCAATGTTCTGCCTGTACGGTTCCTGCGGCGTGTGACATCATCACTCGACTTGTGTTGGCGCGCTGTAAGCCTCTGCCAGACCCGCCCCGGACCCGTCTGCTCATGCCAGGCCATGCCCGCTGGCGCCAGCCTAATACAGGATTGGATTGGCTCGGGCATCTCCGGGAACTGCGAATGCGCAGTGCCGAACTGGTTCCAGCCATTTTTACTGGCACTTTTTTCCTGCTACGGGCATTTACGGGCGGTTGGCAACACTGAACTGCGCATCTATAAAAAAAATTAACAAACTCAGATATCCTCCTAAATAAACAAATGTGAAAAAAAATCCAGTAAAGAATGTCCACACAAACATAGATTGGAATCCTGGTTCTGTCAATCAAAAAATCACTCGGTGTTATGCAAATTCCTACAATAGTGCTATCCTTATCCTTCAAGGTTATATGCATGAAGATGAACTTATTAGTGGTATAAAGCACTCCAGTGCAGCAAATAAAAATTGTCTTTCTCAGTGCTCCACCACACAGTGAGTTTAGGATGTACCTGTACCTGATTCATAGACCTATATGATAGGTCTAATAATGCTTGTTCCTTAATATTGGGGGTGATCTGATGTCTAGGAATGGTCTGTGATCCTCACCTTTAAATATCTCCTCTTTGTTCCAACAGTCACACCTGCTTGTAAATAAGTTGTGTGGATAAGGGCTCAAAACCACAAATAGACCGCCATGGTGTAGTATGTGAAAAGACAACTGATTTATTAAAAGTAAAATATTGTACTCACATAGCTATCACTTGTACATGGCATTCAAATGAGCAATAATGAATCAAGTATGTAGCAGATCAAAACTTGATGCTAGGTCTTATTTTCGGGGTATGGCTTATTTGCGGGGAAACGGTAACAAACGGTGTACTGATTCACAAAGCACAGCCGTGGGACATGCCAGGGCACCAGTGTGTATTGACAACACCAATCCAGCTCCACCCAACGCATTTTCCCGTCATAGGCTTCTTTTGGCAAAGGAGGCTGAAATAAAGAGCCTGCCCGATTGCAGTCTTTAAAATTGAGACTTTATTTCCGCTTTAAACCCCCGGGCAGCAAAGCTGAACCTGACTGCTGCCATCTGAGGTATTTCACTTTCGAATGGAGTCCTTTCCAAAACACGTTTCTTAAAATGAACACATCTCATTTTTTACATCACAGGAACCTGACATTTTACCAGGGGTGTGTAGACTTTTTTTTTATATCCACTGTATATGGAACCTACATTTTGCAGTGCTTTACAATATCAGGGGATGTAAATCATCCCTAAGCAAATAATCTGTGAAGACAAAGTTACAGAACCTGCTGGATCACTCATTCATGTTTGTCTTGTTAAGCCAGAGCCTTGATTGATCTAGACCTGATAAGAAAGCTTTCCTGTGGTTGTTTAGATAAACAAATTACAAGCATCTTGGGCCTGTATAACCCACCAGCAAATAATGGAGTAATTGCATTTTTATCCTCACTAGCTTATGACTGATTGCCTGTATCATATGGTTTGGTGGAAAATTGGCGTTAAGGGAATGAGTGAAAGCTTCTATTTACAAATTTTTCGGCTGGAGAGACTTCTATTTCATTTATAACATCCACGTAATCCAAAAAATCCACCCCTTCATCAAAATGTTATCATGTCCATCTGTGTTCTATCTAATGCTTTATTTTGAACATAAGATTAATGACTAATTATGCTTAACCACTTGACCTCCGTAAGGTTTACCCCCCTTCATGACCCAGCCATTTTTTTTGTGATACGACACTGCGTTACTTTAACTGACAATAGCGCGATCATGTGATGCTGTACGCAAAAAAAATTGAAGTCATTTTTTTCCCACAAGAAGAGCTTTCTTTTAGTGGTATTTTATCACTACTGTGTTTTTAATTTTTTGCGCAATAAACAAAAAAAGGACCCACAATTTTGAAAAAAAACACACACACATATATATATATATATATATATATATATATAACCTATCCAATAAAAAAATTGAAAATATGCGTATATTGATTGGCTTGTGCAAAAGGTATAGTGTCTACAAACTATGGAATATTTTTATTTATTTATATATTTTTTTCGTTTTTTTTTATACACTGTCACTGTACTAATGTCACTGGCTGGGAAGGGGTTAAACCTCTAGGGCGTTCAAAGGGTTAAGTGTGTGCCTAGCCAGTGTTTGTGCCTAGCCAGTGTTTGTGTACACCAAGTGAGGTGCTTTTACTAGGGGAAGTAATCAATTTCATTCCCGAATTCTTTACTTTCTTGCTGACAGGACAGGGCTGTCCCTTGTTTACATAAGCATTGCCCTGTTCTGTGTGTGTTCCAGACGAGCAGCAGGTGCCGGCGGTAATCTATAGGCCAGCACCCCCTGATTCCACCTGTGAGTAGGCACTGCTGTGTCGCACATTTCACAGAGACTGCCTTAACTACAGAGGTGCTGAGAGGAGGAGTTTCAGGAGACAGTCAGTTCAGGAATCACTGCTTACAGGCAGTAAGGTACCATGGGACATGTAGTCCTTAGAAATTGAAAGTAAACAAAATAAATGAGCAGATGGAAGGTGCAAAACATGCAGGGAATCCAGGAAGTTGTGCAAAGAGATGGCCCGCAGATAGGCAGAACTCAATACATAAAGAGAGATTTTTTGAGTAAGCTTTTATTCGATGGTCAGAAATAACTATTATGTGTTTACAATGCTGTAGTTAAAAAATGAAAGTATGTTCTTAGACTATACAGTAGATCTTGTTTATCTTTTTGGACCTTGCTTTGTGCCCTGATTGAGCAGTCATGTTGGATCAGGAAGGGGCCATCCCCAAACTGTTCCCACAAAGTTGGGAGCATGAAATTGTCCAAAATGTCTTAGTATGCTGATGCCTTAAGTGTTCCCTTCACTGAAGCTGAAAAGCCCAACCCCTGAAAAACAACCCCACACTATAATCCTCCCTCCACCAAATGATTTGGGCCAGTGCACAAAGCAAGGTCCAAAAAGACATGGATGAGCGAGTTTGGGGTGGAGGAACTTGATTGGCCTGCACAGAGTCCTGACCTCAACCCGACAGAACACCTTTGAGATGAATTAGAGCGGCGACTGTGAGCCAGGCCTTCTTATCCACATCAGTGCCTGACCTCACAAATGTGCTTCTGGAAGAATGATCAAACATTCCCATAGACACGCTCCTAAACCTTGTGGACAGCCTTCCCAGAAGAGTTGAAGCTGTTATAGCTGCAAAGGGTGGGCCAAATCAATATTGAACCCTACGGACTAAGACTGGGATGCCATTAAAGTTAATATGGGTGTAAAGGCAGGCATTGCAATACTTTTGGTAACATAGTGTATATATACATATATTTTATTTTTTTCTGATTCAACCACTGTGCGTTAGCTCATCCTCCATCCACAGCCCAGATCAGCGAGTAATCAGCACTGCTAGTCACCCCCCGATGCTTTTCGTCATCACAGACTTTAAAGTCTATTATACACTAGTTTTTTTGGGTTGAATCAAAAAAATAGCCAGCTCCGGTCGGAGCCGCTGTACTAACTATACAAAGTTAGGGCATCGATCTCCCTCGCTGATCTGTTGTGTTCTGACAGGAACACTCTAAACAACATTCTCTGCCATTGGCTGATCTGGAGTCGGTCGGCTGCTGGTCTAGCATGCTCGGCCGGCTTCTGATGGACAGACTGACATACACACGAGCCGAATGTCAGACTTCTTTTTTTTTTAACTGACTGATGTCTCCTGACATTCGGCTTGTGTGTACGGGGCTCAAGTTGCGTTTTGTCATCCTTTTGACAAAGTTTGTAGTAATGAAACACATCAGAGTGAGGCTAGCAGTGTTGGTTACTTGCTGATCTGGGCTGTGGATGGAAGACAAGCTTAAGCAGAGCAGCCAGCTTTCTCTCGGCAACTGTACTAGAGCGAATTCCCACAGCAGCTGACTGGGACTCAGTGAGGAGCTTTTGGTTTTTAAGCTTTTGTGAGTGAATTTCCTTTTATTTAATAAAGTGTGTCTCAATGGTGTTACGCTATTTGAGTCATTACATTTTTTTATAACATGTTTAGTGGATTTACATAGGAGAGAAGGAGAGCTCTTTCATCCCATGGAAGGGCAGCTCCAGGTGACGAATTAGGGACGGTTGGGAGTTTTGGTAAAGCACACTAAAACAAGCCCCCATTCATCTCTGTATCTGTAAGCATTGTGAAGAAATATATTTTCAAATTTAAATATACAGCAGGTTTTTTTCGAAACTGAATGAAATTGGACTTTAAATTTATTGACAACCAACTACTTCACATTAAAAGTATTAAAATGCTGCCAGCTTATTTACCTAAAATTTATATTTACATCAAAATGAATGTGAAGCCAAAACATTTTTTGTTTTAGATGGAGAAGAGAATGTTTTGCTTCTTGTAAAGCTGTCAATGGTACAAGTGTCCCCATTGGAAGATTTTCCCATTGCACATGACAAAGCGTTCTCTGATTGGATGAGGTGGAGAGGCTGGGTGGAAGCATCATGATTTCCACCTCATCCGATCAGAGAACACCTTGCATTCATTGAGAAAAAAAAAGTGTTCTCTGAATGGTGCTTGTGCTGAGCAGGTGACCTCCTGTGTTCAGTAAGCATTAAGGCAGCCACATGGCACGGGACCCAGAAGCTAGCGGCAATCTTGGTGGTAGTGGTGTCTACTAGATTTCCATGGGGAATGACACATACTTTGATCCAAACGGGACAGATGTAACTGTAAAAATTGCCAAATCTAAACTTCAGCTTTAAAATGATTTGCACAGAATATTGTTATTGGGAAATAATAGTATCTGATTTAGCCTGCTCAATTATACAGCTGCAGCATATCAGCATCATTAAATCAATACACAGAAATTTTATGCACAATATTTACACTTATATTTTATCTTATCTAGTGCTAAAAACTGAAATGGAATTCCATCAAGCAGCCAAGGCAAATGATGTGGAAAAAATGACCGAGCTCAAAGAACGGAGAGTGAACATCAATTCTAGAAATGCTGTAAGTATTCGTCCTTCTAGCTTGGTGGTAGTAGTGTCCTATTCAAAGGCTCCCCTTGCGCTAACCCTGTGTGTAACCTCAGTCCTAATATAAACCATCCCTATGAAAATAAAACCCTTTGCACACTCATCTGTCCTGTTTGAGGTTGCTCTAGCTTTTTTTTTCATTACAGAATTTGCAGGAAGATATGACATTGTGAGCATTCATACATTTTGCAAAGGACAGGATCAGTGATGTAAAGCTAATTTTCCTATTTCACTTGGGTCAGATTCAACAAATTTGAAAAAAAATTAAGGGTCAATTAATATATAATAGATCGTGCAACTAACAACATATCAAAATAAATTTCAGTGTACCAGCCTGCCCGCACCAACTGTGTATCACCATCAGTTCAAACAAATATAAAAAAAAATCATTAAAAATTTGACTTTACTTGAATTCAAAAGGTGCATTTCAATGTTTCATATACAAAATGTAAAATAAATCAATCAATTTGATGAAAATAGTTTGTATTAATGTTTTAAAAATGTTTAGTTTATAAATATATATAGGCATACGGGCAGCAATATTTATTCTTTATGTATTCAAGGCTTGTTTTATACTTTGTTTGCAATTATTCTGCTTTACTGCTCTTTCTTACAATGCGGGTCTATAGGGCCATTCACACTACACCACACATCGCAAACATTGTCTTATGCCTGATACACAATGAAGTTTTATTTATGTGATGTTAGTACAGTGATCTCCCTGCTGTGCTATTGTGTTCTGATAGGGGAACCACCCCCCAACCCGAACACACCAGTCAGCGCTCGTAGAAATTGGCTGGCATGCTCGCCTGACAAAAGCTGGTCTCACTACAACCTACCAATGCATGTAAGGGGTGTTACCAAATTGCAGGTGGTGTGAATGGGGTTTTAAATTAGATGACTCTCCGTAAATTGTGTACTCACTCTGTGGCTGATATCTCAACGATAATATCATGAAATTATGGAAGAACAAGCATGTAAAAAGTGAGAACGTAAAAAGTAAAATTACATTAATATAAACATCGCAGTGCCTCACTGCAAATACACTACATTTTTCCATTAACACATGACAAAATGTTTTTTGGTTATTATTTTTATTCACAATATGTAACATAGACTGACCTGAAGAAAAACTCTTTCTCCCTTTTCTTAGCTTAATCGTACAGCTCTTCACTTCGCTGTGGCTGGATGCCATTACCAGGCTGTGACTTTTCTGCTGCACCATAAAGCCAGAGTAGACATTCCTGATAAAGTAAGTGAAGGAACTACTGTATATATGACTCTTGCATTAATAATTATACACTTTTAGGTTTGTTCAGCAAGACAAAATCAGTATATTACTAGACTTCACACCATGTATTCTGGGGTTGATGATCAATGTTTTAGAGGCTGGTACAATAAAACGGAAAATTGTTATCACTTACCGTAATTTTCCTTCCTGGCCCATCCTCACGTCAGCACATAATGGGTTAACACCTCCTTTGGAGCCCCACATGACCACATGTTCCAAGCTGAATAAAAGACTGCCCCTCCCCCAACTAAGATGTTCGATAACCTAGCCTGCAACAGGCCACTAGGGAGGGAGTTCTGTACTGACCTGAGGATGGGGCAGGAAAGGAAAAATATGGTAAGTGATAACAATTTTCCATTTTTCTGGCCCACCTCACGTCAGCACATAACGGGATATACCAAAGCTAATATAGGGCAGGAGAGAACAAATGAAAAGGGACACTGACAATGAAAGAAAAGCTGCTAAAGCCAGAAAGAATTGATCTCTCTTGTCCCAAACTTGCTGGTCGCATATTTAGTTGTAAGGTTGAATGAAGGCCGAACAGACCTTCAAGCTAGTCCTTATCTATATCTTCCAAGCAATCCTGACATAACTGCCCCAAAGGCTGCCCCCCTCTAGTCAAATAGGCTTGCAATTGTTTCAGAGCAGAAAGGCCTGCTTCCTGCATGCCAATCTAATCATCCTGGTAACCCAAGATTGGATGACTCTTGAGGGCCTGATGAATAAAAGAAAAGATTGTACACTTTACCTCTATTGACCAAGTACACAGTTACTAACTTGGCCATGTGTAAGAAAACTGAAGTCTTCCTGTTGTGCACTCAGTGCTTTTCGTGTGAAAACTTGGAGGGACTACTTCCCTGGATACGACTTTAAAATTGAACTTTGGATTCAAATCACAAGTCGAATAGCATGTGGCCCTAACTAAGGTTCAAACTCACTTCAAGGATTGGATGGGCCTAAATGTATCATGGTTCGGCCTCTCAACACTGGTCAAAATAATCATCCTTCCTCGGCTACTTTACCCAATACAAACCATCCCAATCCACCTCCCCCATCTTTCTTCTCAATTTATCGCAGAGTCTGCTCCACATTCATCTGGAGAAACCCCCCCCCCCACGCATCAAATACACTCGCCTCACACTTGCCAAAGGGGGAATTGGATTGCCAGACCTACACAATTATTATATAGCTTGCCACCTCACAAGGATCGTAGACTGGAACATGCATACATCACAGAAGACATGGGTGTCCCTAGAAAATTTCCTTACACCCGCATCCCTACCCCTACTTCCCTGGTTGCCCCCAAACACTGGCCAAAGACCCTCACAACACACCCGCTTATTTATCCTTCCCTGCAGGCCTTTAGAAGAGCAACTTTATCCGGAACGTTCACGCCAGTTCCACTACACTGAGAGGAAACCCAACCTTCCTTCCGGGTGAGTCTCATTCCTTTCTACACCACGAATGGCCATATGAAGATGTACTAGCATGTCAATTCTTTTCAAAGGGGTCTCCCCTCTCCTTCGACAATCGACAATCGGGTAGCCATTTCAAAGAACGCCTTGTGTCCCTTCTGGACATATAGGCAAATCCGACATTTCCTCTCGACCCACTCACACTTAACCAACTGGACAAGGCACCTCACACCTTTCGAATCCGTATGTAATCGTAAAACACCACAAAGACACTTGATTTAATTCTTATACTCCCTCCTCTCAAATGCAGCCACCCCCACCCCGGCTCCCTCACAGGCCTCCTGGAGTAGGGATTTACAGAAATCTCTCACTAAAGAGGACTGGGATACCATTTACGATTATACATACAAATGCTCCCTCAATGTAGCCATTCAAGAAAATTGCTACAAGGTTCTCACCAGGTGGTACAGAACACTTCATAAATTTTCCCCCACCATTCCCAACACTTGTACCCCTACGCAATTCCTCCTACACTACACGTCCCTGGCCAAAAAGGACTATTATAAATCGCTGGCCATGCACATGGTGAATGCGGCTAGACTTTACATCCCTATACATTGGCACTTCACAAACGTTCCAATGATTAAAGAGTGGTTTACAAGGCTATCCAAGATAAAAGAGATGGAGGAATTGATCCATATTTCTTAAGACAGGATCCATAAATTCTCATCCATATGGGCATGCTGGACCCACTTTAAAACTACTGAACGCTATCGCCACTACATGCCGTGAAGGCTGTTGGTAACCACCCTTTGGAGAGCGGAAGACCATGCGGAGTGGGTCCACTCTTAGGTGCCTAATATCCTGTGACGCCATTTAACTCTCCTTTCTTTGGTTCTCATACCCCCACTTTTATGTGTGCGTCCTGCGCCCCCATCCCCCCCTTTTTTTTCTCTCCTGGCCGTCCCCCTCCTTTCCTATCCCTCTCTTCCTCTTTCCCCCCTCTTTGTCGCTTACATAATCTTTGAGCTAAGATATTGTAACGAACATGTGTCCTCTAATATCTCGCACATAAGGATACACTGTTTTCATCGCCACCTGTTTCTGGTTACTCTGCCTGTTGTAATTATAAGATGTATCCTACACTTGTTCACATGTATCCTGATTGTTCAAGATTTTCGTTTGATATCTGGTGCGATTTGTATGTACCTTCTATGTTACTCCTAATAAAAACATTTTGTGGAAAAAAAAATTAAAATTGAACTTTGGAGATAGACGTGGTATCCCCATCTCTGGTAAAAAGGAAATAGTTTTACTGTGAGGTACTTCAAAGGAAATTAAACCTATGGGAGCAAAGGGTGCTCTCAGGACCAAGCCTAAGTCCCACAGAGGGAACAAGATTTTCCCTCAAGGTCATATGGATTTTTATCTGGAAGAAGCATCTGGTCACTGGCTTTTGTACCCATCTGCAGCCCGTGAAAAGATAAAGTAGAGATCTGTACCTTAAATGGAGTTGTATGTCAGACCAACCTCTAGCGCTGACTATAAAATGTCAAGGATATTGGCTAGAGCAGGGAACACAGGAGAGAAAGCTTTTGCTGAGCAGACAAAACAGACTTCTTTCATATCCTCTCCTATGTAGCGTTCATGAATGATCTTCTGGTCACCAAGGTCTGAACAACCTCAGATGAGAATCCCTGCACCTGTAGTTTAGCCTATTCCATAGCCAGGCTATTAAAAGCAGTCTCATTGGATTGGGGTGCTGTTACTGACCTTGCCATAAAAGATTTCAATTGATCAGAGACAAAGATCAAAGAGAAAATTCCATGTGAACCTATCTTGTATGACGGAGTCTTTGCATTGGTATCCTGTTGCAAATATCAGAAGCTGCGTGTTCAGTGAAGTCTCCCTGAGAAGTACTGCTGGAACGCCCCATAGGGCCAATATTGGTATGAGACACTTGTTGAAAAAATATTCTGCCTAACCGAACCAATAATTGGATTTGCTTCCCTGGTAAGAAGACCAACCTTTACTGACTGTAAGTGGTTTTCTGCCTCACGAAAATTTTCTTTGCAAGATGTAACAAGAAAAGACTTTTGGTGTCCCCTTTTCAGGCAATGTAGGCTACTGCTGTCTTGTTGTCAACCTTACTCAGGCCCCCTTGAGGATCCTGAAAGGCTTGCAATGCTAGAAAAAGGCTTCCTTCCATTCAAGATACTTGGGGAGTCTGCGCTTCAGAATCAGCATCTCCTGGGCTTAGAGGCATGCCTCCGAAAAAAGCACAGTGGTTATGTCCAAAATTCCAGTTCTTGTTGAATTTGTATAGGCACAAAGATTTTCTGGTTCATAAACAGCCCAGCTCATAGGCTAAAGAAGGGAAATTGAAATGCCCTCATGTGCCACCTGGCCCAAGGTACCACCACGATCTTTAAAAAGATTCCTGGGGATGTGCCAATTTTGTAAAAAGGCAGACACCTGAACTGGAAGTGACATCTGGTCACCAAAAATCACACACGCCTCTGGTGCTCGGCATTGATCGGTACATGGAAGTATGAGTCGGCCGGTCGATTGATACCAACTGGTCCTCCTGCTGAACTGTCCCTGTGATCGTCTGCATGGACTCCATCTTGAACCTCTTGGTGTATATGAACACATTTAATTCCTTCAAACTGAAACAGGCCAGAAGGCTCCTGCCTTAGGTACTAGAAAAACTGGGGAGAAAGGTCCCCAGATGATTCTATCTTTTCTAGATTACTGGCATGATGGCCTTGTAGCAGTATAAAAATCTTGCAAACATTTTCTCTTCTGAGATCTGTTGGACATAAATTAAATGGATTCAGTGGTCAGTTTTGGAATTCTCCATTGTACTCCCACCTGTCTTCTGGACCCACTGGTCTTTAATGATTGTCATCCAAACCCTCCAGAAGGAGGCTACAATCATCAACCTCACTCAGGCCCCTCTGGCCCTAACTGAAAGAGACTGGTTGGACACACCTTCAAAAAGACTTTCCAGCCATCTTAGCAGCTTGCTCTGGACTTGATTTCATGTCAAAAGTAACTTTGAGACACCTCCACTGTGATCTATTAAATATGAAGCCTGATTTGGCCTCCTGCACCCTCTGAAGTTCAGTGGGCTTGAGTGAAGGATGGCGGCTTACTCTCACTAGTCTGTGGCCACAGTCCAGACTTTTCCTCCTGTCAATCGCTTAATTGCGTTGTTCAGCGTTTTTGGTCGACCAATAACCTCCCATTATAGGAAATGTCGAAGCTTGTGTAGAAGTTCCACCTGCCCTCCAGTGGCGTAACCACAATGCTCTCATAGCAGTGACTGAGTTCGCCAGTGCTTGTACTAGGTCTATCAAAAGCATCAACCAAAAGTCAGTTGCCAGGTTCCACTCTTTCCAGAAACTGTGCCAAACCTTGCAGTTTCCAGTGTTGAATGTAATGCCATTATTAAAGTTTATATAGCAAAGTTAACTCTATTGCTGGTTGGCAGGCAAAATCTGTCACTGTATAGATTCTGTGCAAGCCTGATGGCTAGATCACCACAATTTCTGTGTTCCAGATGTGTTTCTGCATGAGTGTTTTTGTTGCATTCTCAATGCGTTTTGCCACTTTCCAGATGTGTTCCCCACGGAAACAATGCAACATTCTACTTTTGTTGACTGCACTAGAATGTGCTGTACTGTTGTGAACTAGGTAATTGGAATCAAAGTTAAACACTGTCCATGAGTTCTTGATGCAGAATAAAATCGCACTGGACTGCATCTGGTGTGAACATGTCCACTTTTTCATCCATGGGATCTCTGAAGGCAATCAAGTTATAAAGAGGCAAAGACACTTGCTGCACCAGACACTAGAAAGCAGCATCCACCCCTAGAAGTGCAGTGAATAAACATACATCAGCCATCTTATATGGATAAAGCTTAGAGAACCTGTTACTGTAAATTGGTCTTCTGACAAGGTCTCTGTCATCCTTTATCAATGAGCGATTTACGCTCTATACTTTTGGGAAAAGACCATCCTTCATCCAAGAGCACTTTACGCTCTATCATTTGGGAAAAGACCATCCTCCATCAACGAACGATTTATGCTCTATCATTGTGGGAAAAAGACCATCCTCCATAAACGAGCGCTTTACGCTCTATCATTGTGGGAAAAAGACCATCCTCCATCAACGAGCACTTTACGCTCTATCACTGTGGGAAAAGACCATCCTTCATCAATGAGCAATTTACGCTCTATCATTATGGGTGTTGCTTATGGCGTGGATATGTGCAGCATACTTTCTGCTATAGCCGCCTTAATAGGGCTTAGAATTTTTCACAAACCACATCCTTGTGAGGCAACCTGTGCAATTTCATTTCTCTGCCACTGCAGACTGCATGCCCAAAATGCACCCTGAGCTTGTTGAGACATTTTCTATCATGCTGGCATAAACGCAAATGCCAATTTCCTGGATCCTGTACCTTCACAGGGTAAGTGGAAATAACTCCTTTAAAGTGTATTGACCACATGTTGTGCGTCACATGCGTCAAGAACACAGTGACGCACAACACTTACGATGAGCCGATAAAAAATGAAGTTCAATAGCCAGTTCGGCTCTTCTGCTTGATTCCGAGCATGCGTGGAATTTTGTGCGTCGGAATTGTGTACACACGAACGGATTTTGTTGTCGGAAAATTTCAGATCCAGATCTCAAATTTTGTTTGTCGGAAATTCCGACGGAAAATGTCTGATGGAGCCTACACATGGCCGGAATTTCCAACAAGGAGCTCCCGTCGAACATTTGTTGTCAGAAATTCCGTGTGTACACGGCATTAGAGCCTGAGACAAAAACCAGTCAGACTGTCAAACCCACAGAAGTACACAGCATAGCAGGGGAGCTAGGACAGCACATCCAGAGGCAGACAGGAGACTCAGTCATAATCAGAGGTAAGTCACTTACCTGGCAGGACTGCACAGAGAGAGGGAGAGAAGCCCTCCCAACTGCAGACCTTCAAGACCATTTACACCATTGCATGTTGTCTGGCGGTTCCCATCCTGTGCTGCCCATCTCCCAGCACCCTGTGACACTATTCACAGCCGCTCTCAGAGTGACAATAAAGTCAGGAGAGCAGTGCAGTGCACTGCATATAAAAGATAGGAAAAAAACCCCAAGGGAGAGGCAATGATGACATTGCAGAGCTCTTATATTACCACACCTGTACAATGTCAGTGCTGTTTAAGCATAATTTTGCCCACAGTCTTGGCACAAAAAGGCACCCAGTTCTTAGAAGGATTTAGCTCCAGCATTCAGGGTCTTCCAACTCCATGAGAAGCTGAACATGGAGGGGTAGGTTCGGCAGGGGGGATGCAGCAAACAAATTACTTACCAACTGCAATCAACAAGTGGCCTGGAGCTGACCAAAAAAAGAACATCTTAGTTGGAGAGGGGCTGTCTTTTATTCAGCTTGGAACATGTGGTCATGTGGGGCTCCAAATGAGGCGTTAACCCGTTATATGCTGACGTGAGTTGGGCAAGGAAAAAAAAAATATTTTCTGCATATAACTGTAATGCCGCGTACACACGAGCGGACTTTACGGCGGACTTTGCCCGGCGGACTTTTCGACGTACTTTCCGACTGACTTTCTGAATGAACGGACTTGCCTACACACAATCCACCAAAGTCCGTCGAATTTGTACGTGATGACGTACGACCGGACTAAAACAAGGAAGTTCATAGCCAGTAGCCAATAGCTGCCCTAGCGTGGCTTTTTTGTCCGTCGAACTAGCATACAGACGGCGGACTTTTCGACCGGACTCGATTTCAACGGATAAATTTGAAACAAGTTTCAAATCTAAGTCCGTCCAACTTTTGAGAAAACAAAGTCCGCTGGAGCCCACACACATCGAATTGTCCGTCGAAATCCAGTCCGCCGGGCAAAGTCCGCCGTAAAGTCCGCTCGTGTGTACGCGGCATAAGTCCTCCAATCTCCATTTTGAACAAATTATTGCAAGAGTTGACTCTATTCAACCTATGGAATAAATCTATTACTTTATTCATTACTCTTTCCCAAAACAGCAGGTCAAGTGAGAGCCTCCTTGAGGCTGGGTTCACACCTAATACTGATGCGGCTCCCAGCAGGGGTCCTGTGCGTCCCCATTCACCATTTCAGGTCCGATTTCAGCCTAAATTTTTGACTGAATTCGGACCTGAAACGGACCAAAAGACGCACAGGACCCCTGTGCAAATTCGCACCGGAGCCGCAGCGGAGATATGTGAGCCGGCTCCATAGAGAGCCGGTCAAAATCTCCTGCAATTGCGAATTGGATGAGGGGAATCCGCATCCAATTCGCAATGGTGTGAACCCAGCCTTAGGGAATTTAAGAGTACCTCAGGCTATACTCTTGCTCTCTGTTGTACAATACACCAAATTAAATCAGGTATTTATATAGTACTGCCAATTTACACAGTGCTTTCCATATTGTACATTTACATCAGTCTCTGTCTCTGCCTTTAAAGTGGTTGTAAACCCACAAAAAAAAAAAAATCTGCAAGACAAAGGCATAATGAGCTAGTCTGCATATCATACTAGCTCATTGTGAAATACTCACCTTAGATCTAAGCCCCCGCAGCGGTCCCGGCACACTGCTCTGCCTGGCGACATGTCTCCCGGAGTTATTTCCGGGAATCGCGGGCTCCGGCGCTGTGATTGGCCGGAGCCGCGATGACGTCAGCTAAGCGGGAGCCGCCAGTAACAGCACATCAGTTGAAGCAACGGCACGAACCAGCAGTTGCTTTAGAGCACATTTGCCGATGACGTTGGCACATGCTGATACAGTGGATATCTCCTAAACCGTGCAGGTTTAGGAGATATCCACGGTAGCTACAGGTAAGCCTTATTATAGGCTTACCTGTAGTAAAAAGTGGTTTGCAACGGTTTACAACCACTTTAAGGAGCTTACAATCTAAGTCCTTATCTCGCATGCACATACTAGGGCCAATTTAGACAGCAGCCAATTTACCTACCAGCATGTCCTTAGAGTGTGGAAGAAAACTTTATACAGGTAGTTTCGACTCCTGACTGGGATTCAAACTGAGAACTCTAATACTGCAAGGCAGAAGGGTTAACCAGTAGGCCACTGTGTTGCCTAATATACCTTTTTATGTTCAGGTGGGCATATAGGGAGCCATATGTATTCAAGAAAAGTGAATAGATTTACAAATGAAAGCAGATAAGACAGATTTTCAGGGTCTTAAGACATTTGAAGTATATACAGCTCCTGTAGCAAAAAAACAACCGGATTGCCTATGGCAGCTTTCACACTGCAGCTCTGTGGTTTTGCCACAGTGCAGAGTACTCGCGGTTTTCATGTGGGTTGCACATGGTCAGCTTTAGATTTTTTTGGTACCTTTTCTGAAAGTGCACCAAAGATGCAGCATGCAGGACTTTTTGGTGTACTTTCAGAAAACGCACCAAAAATGTGGGACATACAGTTACCTTGCACTGCACTTGGTTTGTAGTTTGGCTGCAGCGTGGCAGTGTGAAAGAGGCCCAATTAAAAACCAATGAGTGGAATGACATAATTTTATTCAATAGGACAGGATTCTAGGGTAATGTTAAATAATAGAGAATGGTTGTCAATGGGTGAGTAATCCCTTTCTCCGCCAATCCATTGACAGAAAGAAACTCTTTAGGTGTACCATGTCAATTGTAAATTTGTAGGGGGGTAAATATCTGAATAAATATGAATATGGGAAATAATAAAAATCGCAGTGGGATATATTGAATCATGTACTGAATGTATCAATACTGTATTATTATAGCATGTAGTAGGTAGCCACTAGCCACATTGAACAGGACTTGTTTCTGACACTCAATAGAACTGTGGATGCTACTTGTATGAGTTTAGTTAAATCCGACTAACTACTACTAACTATACCATGACCTGGGTAAATGAGAACCTTCAGCGAGTAAAAGAACCCCCTCATGAGGAGAAAATTGTGGGACTTTAAATGCACCCAATGGAACCAATTAAACAACAATATACTGTATAATAAAAACAGTGTTTGTTATGAATACAAATTAAAAAATTAGTACATGAAATATAGGAAAAAATTATATAAAGTGTGTGTGTGTGTGTGTGTGTGTGTATATATATATATATATATATATATATATATATATATATGTATATATGTATGTGTATATATGTATGTTAAACACAGAGGTGGATCGCTGATGTTTTGGGGATGTGTGAGCTACAAAGGCACAGGAAATTTGGTCAAAATTGATGGCAAGATGAATGCAGTATGTTATCAAAAATACTGAAGGAACATTTGCATTTATCAGCCAGGAAGCTGAGCATGGGACGTACTTGGACATTCCAACATGACAATGATCCAACACACAAGGCGACCTGTCATTGGCTACAGCAGAATAAAGTGAAGGTTCTGGAGTGGCCATCTCAGTCTCCTGACCTCAATATCATTGAGCCACTCTGGAGAGATCTCAAACATGCAGTTCATGCAAGACAGCCCAAGAATTTAAAGGAACTGGAGGCTTTTTGCCAAGAGGAGTGGGAGCTTTACCATCTGAGAAGATAAAGTGCCTCATCCACAAATACCACAAAAGCTTTCAAGCTGTCATTGATGTTAAAGGGGGGCGATACACGGTATTAAGAACTGGGGTATGTAAACTTTTGATCAGGGTAATTTTGGTAGTTTCTGTTGCCATTTAAAAAGAGTAAACACAGTTGATTGATAATAAATGGCTTCAACCAAACACTAACCATGAGTGAAAGAAAAGTGTTATTCATATTCTCTGAAAAATGGCCAAGAAATCATAAATTCTGCCAGGGTATGTAAACTTATGTAATAACTTCCACATAGCCATAAGTCCAAAGAGAAATTAAAAAAAAAATACCCTTGAAAAAGAAATGCAGGGAAAATTGACAGAAGGAGGTCAGAAGAGAATGGAGAAGGAAGAGAAGCAGAGAGGATAAAGGAGGAAATCTACAGTGCAGTGAAAAAGTATTCATACCCCTTAAAATTTTTCACATTTTGTCATGTTACAACCAAAAATGTAAATGTATTTTATTGGGATTTTATGTGATAAACCAACACAAAGTGGCACATAATTGTGAAGTGGAAGGAAAATGATAAATGGTTTTCAAATTTTTTACAAATAAATATCTGAAAAGAGTGGCATGCATTTGTAGTCCGCTCCCCCGAGTCAATACTTTGTAGAACCACCTTTCGCTGCAATTACAGCTGCAAGTCTTTTTGGGGATTTTTGGGGATTACTCTACTAGCTTTGCACATCTAGAGAGTGACATATTTGCCCATTCTTCTTTGCAAGCTCTGTCAGATTGGATGGTGCCACAGATTCTCAATTGGATTTAGGTCTGGACTTTGACTGGACCATTCTAACACATGAATATGCTTTGATCTAAACCATTCCATTGTAGCTCTGGCTGTATGTTTAGGGTCGTTGTCCTGCTGGAAGGTGAACCTCCGTCCCAGTCTCAAGTTTTTTGCAGACTCTAACATGTTTTCTTATAAGATTGCCCTGTATTTGGCTCCATCCATCTTCCCATCAAATCTGGGCAGATTCCCTCTCCCTGCTGAAGAAACGGGAGGGCACCACATTAAGAAGTCAATCGTATGGGCTGGTACTGGCCACCATTCCATTCATACCCAGTCGGGGCACTCGCGTTGTGAACAAACCGCCGACAATTACATTAATTGCACTGCTTTGTAAAAAGTCCAAAGATCAGGGATTCCGAGCCCTCTCTTAGACCTAGGTGTGTATAGAGAGGCACGAGGCAGCCTATGTCCCTTAGGACCCCAAATAAATTTGAGAATTTTAGATTGGATCAGGGCCATATCTATTTTACAGAGGGGAATTGGTAATGAGCAGAAGAGATAAAGTAGCTTGGGTAGCACTGTTATTTTGACCACATGTATCCTGCCGAGCCACGATAAATCATACGTAGCCCATCCCGAGAGGAGGTCCTCTAAACGACAAAAGAAAGGGGGGTAGTTGACCCTGTACAATGAGGTATAAAAAGCAGTCTTGTTAATTTGGAGCCCAGAAATGCCACCAAAGTCCCGCAGCAATTGCAGAACTTTGGGGAGGGAAATAAGAAGGCGATGTGACAAAGAGGAGGACATCATCCGCAAATAATGCACATTTTGGTCCTGTGATCCAAAGTTAACCCTTTTAATATCCAGATCGTCACAAAAGGCAATGGCCATGGTTTCAATCACAATCGAAAGCATTTAAATTATATTGAATTAAAAGGTACAAGGGACATTCCTGGCGAGTGCACTATGCTAGGTCTATGGCAGTGGTCATCAACCCTGTCCTCAGGGCACACTAACAGGCCAGGTTTGCAAGATAACTGAAATACATCACAGGTGATATCATTTGCTGCTCAGTGATTGCAGTATTCTAGTCTGTATCTCCCCAAGGTAATACATAAAACCTGGCCTGTTAGTGGGCCCTGAGGACAGGGTTGATGATCACTGGTCTAAGGGATTGGAGTGATACCCAGCCTGTTTAACTTTTGCTCGCGGTCACGAATATAATGTGCCCATAATACGTAGAAAGCTAGGCTCAAAGTCCCAGGCTTCTAAAACTTGAAACATGTATGTCCAGGAAACAGAATCGAAGGCCCCTTCGCTCCAGAGGTGCCTCTCAGGGTTAGTGTCACTATGGAGTGATCTGATAGGGGGTGTCGTGGATTTTAGAGGGAATCACTAGAGGGATGGCAGCAGGTTGTAGAAAAATTTGGTCTATCCTGGAATGGGTGCGGTGTGGAATGGAGTAGTGCATGTAATCTTTGGTGTGGGAATTCATTTCCCTCCAGATGTCTACCAGGCCATTTGCCAGTAGGCTGTGTACTACTTTCAGGCTTCCTCTTGGGGGCGCTTGGCTTTTGGTATCCGTGAGTTGGACTTGGCTAAGGAGAGGTTTCAAGGTCTGCAGGACCGCTTCAAAGAACTTTCCCTGGCCTTTGTTAGGAGCATAATAGGGGATTAATGTGTAAGTCTCCCTGTTAATTGTGCAAGATACTAGTACGTATCGAAGGTCAGGGTCTCTAATTACCTTAGTGGGTGAACCCTATTAGAGAAACATACTGCTACTCCTCTCGTTTTGTTCTCTGCGTTTGCTAAGTAGAATTGAGTAAAATTCTTGTGGAGAAATGAGAGGTTGTATGTAGCTGGGAAGTGCGTCTCTTGTAACAGCAGAACATCTGCCTTTAGTGTGTGATGCTGTTGAAGTATTTTGCTTGGTTTTACTGGGGAGGTAAGTCCCTGCACATTGTGGGAGAAGATCTGGAGTTTCAGATCTGTAGGTGCTGTACTAGACATGGTTCAGGTGAGAGGAAGGTGCTGTAAATTGAGCGTGCTGTCTGGCTCAAGGTAGCTTCCCTGGCAAAGTGAAGGCTGTATGCATTCCATGGTGTCCCGATCCTGTGTGCTTTGAGGTAGGAATTCCAGCGAGGCCCTGTGAGGAGTGGGGGACAGGAGGGAGAGGAAGCTAGGCAGAAGAGGGGAAAGAAAGAAGCTAAAGAAAAAGCATTAGAAAACAAATTTTCAATGCAATCCCAATACCACTAGGGCTGGTGAAGGAACCCGTCCCTTCCCAACCCTTTACCCAAAAGTAAACCAAGTCATCCTAAATAGGACTAGGTAATCTGAATCCGACAGGAGAAAAAAATTAAGCTCTCCTATCAGCGTCAGATGGAGGCACACTGTGACGGCTCCAGTCGCCCCCACCTTAAAGATAAACAGTAACATTATAATAAACTTATAGCCTGAGCCCTGTTGGCATTGCTATTGAGAACAGCCAGGTCCGCTTAACCGTTCCCCCACTCCCCCACTCAACAACACACCTCACCTTGATGTAAAATGTATAGGGACGATAAGCTTCATGGTGACGCCCGCTATCGGCCATGGGAGAGCATGAGGCGGCCGCCATAGACTGGCCTGTGGAATGATTTGAGAGGATGCATCCTGAAGTGAGCTGCTGTGACCCGTTGGGTACCCTTAACTGTAGAGTCCAATGTGGGCGTTGCAGTATATAAAGGGATCCAGAGCCGCATGTGGAAATAAAAAAATGATTGAAATAACATTTCATTAGCACAGTTAACTGTAAGAAAAAGAAAAAAAAAAAAAAACGGGTAACCCGGGGGCCTGGGGAGTTTCGAATGAAGCCAATCCCCTGGAACAATTCCCCCTTTTGGAACTTGGGGTTTAAAACCGAAAGTTACTCGGGGTAGACGGCCTGTTGGTTGCAAGGCGGGAAGATGTCCCCACAGCACAGTTCTAGAGAGAACTGGGAGGTTGAAGTGGTTTTGAAGGTGGGTTGTCTACATCACGGGGGAAGGGATTTCTTTGATCTCTTGGGTTGTTGCTTCAGCCACACGAGTCAGTGGACTTGTTGGTGATGGCCGTTTTGATGATGGTGCCCCTCTATTGGATAATGGTTGAGGCAGTTCTTGGGTGATCAGTCCCATGTGTAGTAGTAATCGTTCGCCTTCTTCAAAGGAGGAGAAATTGTAGGGTTTGTTACAGTAGGAGAAGTTCAGGCGAAGCGGGAAAGCCCGTCTATATGTGATGTCTTTGTGCGCCAGGACTTGGAGTAACGGTTTTAGAGATCTACGCTTTTGTACTGTGTATGGCGAAAGGTCTGTGAAGATTTGAATCGAATGACCCATGATTTCTAGCTTATCTATGGCGCGGGACAGCTTCATCACTTCCTCTTTAACTATATAGAAGTGGGGTTTTACTATAATGTCTCTAGGCAGACCATCAGCGCGTAATGGTTGTAGCGCTCTATGACGGTGTACTGGGATGTCAGGGATCAGACTTTTAATAAAGTCTTGAACTGCTGGATAGACTTCTTTAACAGATTCTGGTAGTCCCCTGATTTTGAAGTTGTAGCGTCTCGATCTATTTTCGAGGTCATCAATTTTGGAGATTGCTGATTCTAGTTGGTCCTGGAGATCCTGGATTCTGGCAGAGTTCTGGTTAATTCTAGAAACCGCTTGGTCTGCTTTCTTCTCAATTACTTCTATTCTTGTGCCTATTTGCTGCAGATCGGCATGAATAGAGGCTGTGATCTGGGCCGCAGTTTGGGATAGGCCCCTAGTTAGCATTTTGGAAAATGCAGCCATCATGGAGGGAAAGTCTGAGTGGGTGAGAGTGGTATCTCGGGTCTCCTGTTCCCAGGGATGGTCAGCAGCTCCTGTAATGGCGTCATGGCAGGGTCCCCCAATGATCTCCCTAACAGGGATTTAGTGGATGCGGGGGAGGGGGCCACTTGCAGTGGAGTACTCACTGTGGCCACATTCTGGTGTGAGGCAGATTAGGCAGTTTGATCCTGGTCTGCTATGGATTCCTCTTCTGCACAGACTGCGACTCGTGTGGACGAGGCCGCCATTTTGGAATGGCTGGGCAGCGTTGCTGCAGAGACCAATTGCTGGGACAGGTCCCTCCGGGCTGAGCCTGCGGATATCGGGTGGTGGCCGGGTATTTCCCCGGTCGGCTGGTGGTGTTTCTGAACCGGGACAGGGGCTCAGATGGCTGCGGTGCGGGCTAAAAGGCTGAAGCGGAGCTCCCGGTCAAAGTGGCCATCTAGGACGCTGCCGCGCATGCGCCTCTAAAAATATGAAATATTTTAATACATTAGTAGTTGTATGATTGCCTCTACAATCCCACCACAAAGGATTTGCAATTTGACAATGTACTGTGTTTATATTAGTTTAATATAGAGTGGAACCTCGGAATACGAGTAACACGGTTAACGAGCGTTTCGCAGTACGAGCTATTTTTTTTTAAAGTCTTGACTCGATTTGCGAGTGTTGTCTCGCAAAACGAGCAGGATTTAAGCCTCTGCGGTGTGCAGTACCACATTTCGCCAGAGGTGCAGGGGCGCCGGTGACACTTGGGGCTGTTCGGAGCTGTTCGGAAATACTCGGAATCATTTGGAAATACTCGGAAAAACTCGGAAATACTCCATTCCCAAGTGATTCCAAGCCTTTTCCGAGTGCATCCGAGCAGTCTTTCCGAGTCTCTCTGGTGCCCCCCCACCTCTGGCCACATGCGGTATTGCAGGCAATAGAAGTCAATGTGGAACAAATTATCTTAGTTTCCATTGGCTTCTATGGGGAAACTTGCTTTGATACGCGAGTGCTTTGGATTACATGCATTCTTCTGGAACGGATTATGCTCATAATCCAAGGTTCCACTGTATATACAGAGTAAAACCTTGGTTTGAGAGTAACTTGATTTTAGAGCATTTTGCAACACAAGCAAAAATTTTAAATACATTTTGACTTGATAAACAAGTAGCGTCACGTCACAACTGAGTATAAAAGAGAAGAGAGGCGCCTCTAAGTGTAGCAATATAGTTACATTTAATGAAGGTACAACATTTAGCAACTCACTTGGTTGATGATTAAAACAGGCACATCTAAGTATTCAGGCATGTGGGGTAAAGCTGTCCACATTAAGCCTCACTTTCAGATCGCTCTACTGCACGGTAGTCTTCCTGGTCACAATTGCAGACTGACAGCGGTGAGAGTGGGTGGTGTGGAGGATGGTCTATTTGGACAGCTTTACCCCAGATGCCTGCATACTTAGATGTGCCTGTTTTAATCATCAACCATGAGAGTTGCTAAATGTTGTACCTTCATTAAATGTAACCATATTGCTACACTTAGAGGTGCTTCTCTTCTCTTTTATACTCTGTAGCTCCTGCTGGATTTGGCTTCTAATCCCCTTGTGGAAGCTGCCATTTGCGGATGGACATTTTATTGTTACACAACCTATCACATTGCTATAATCTTTTTACATGGACTATAAACTGAAGGACTTATGAATAAATGGCTATGGAATGAATCATCTGAGTTTCCATTATCTCCTATGGGGAAATCCACTTTGATATACAAATGCTTTGGATTACAAGCATGTTTCAGGAAAGAATTTGCTCGCAATCCAAGGTTTTACTGTGTATGTGTGTGTGTATATATATATATATATATATATATATATATATATATATATATATATATATATATATATATATATATATATATACACATACACACACACACATAATAAACACTGTTTTTAAAGTATGCTGTTGTTTCATTGGCTCCATTGTGTGCATTTAATGTCCCACAATTTTCTCTTTTGGTTGTCATGAGGGGATTCTTATACTCTTGACTTTTGGGATGACATGATATGGACAATCCTTTGTGGTTTATGACACTGTATTATCAGGTCTAGTGCTGAGACAGTGGTGATTTAAATAGCTTCATTGTCTTTCTCCTGTAAATTATTTGCTAGTCATAACCTTCATAACAACCTCAAGTGGTTCATTCCCTTCAATATTCTGACCAATTGGCTTCTTTCCAGCATGGTCTAACAGTCTTGCATTTGGCTGCCTGGTCCGCTGACTTGAGTGTTGTGCAGATGTTGATCAAAGCTGGAGCCAGCCAAAAAGTAGTAAATGAGGTAAGTGTACATCTGACTGTAAGTAATTGTAGAGATAAAATGACTTGATGTTTCAAATTTCTATTCAATCAGCACTCTTGATGTTGGGATTAGTGTGGTGAAAAGAGGGAGGGTAGATTATTGGGGTCATCAACAATTCTGGTGACAATTCTGATTCAATACGTTTTTAATAAGTTTTGGTAGAAAACACAATTATGATGTCTGATAAAATGCAATACATATAGTATTAATGTTGGCAACAAATATATGGTAAAATACATATAATCATAGTAACATGGTGGTTATGGATGACAGCTTGATTAGCTTGAACAGTTGACAGCTTGAATAGTTGTCTGCTACACCTCTATATTTTTAAGGTGCTCTCAAGTGCCCCTAGAAAAATACCTTTCTTAAATAAGGCATCAGTTAAAAAGTAATAATAAAATAATTTATAAAAGGGAAAAAATATGTATACCCCTGATAGGAAATGTAAATGATTAATCAAGACAGCAATATTGGTTATGTAATGAATTGATATATGACAATGCCTTTATCCTTCTGGCATGCTAATTAGCATAAATAGATTAGTAAATTTAAACCACACCGGCTTGATTCATTTTTGCAGTTGGTTTACTCTGTGTAGAGATTTTTTAGCCCAATAAAATTATTAATGAAAGTATGGTCTACGTAACGCTAAAATAGATAACAATTTATTTATCATCAAGTCACTAAAAATCATAAATGTGTATGATTTATCATGCAACCTACAATAACCTTTATGTCAATAACCTATGCTTTAGAAATAATAAATATAACCGTGTATATCTCCATATATATATATATATATTGGGGCTGAAGAAATGTCATAGAAATTGGATAGCCTATTTTTCATTAACCTCCCTTAATTTTCAGTACCAATAGCGGTAACCCCAAGCCACGCTCAGGATTACATCGCAGTATCCAGGTAGAGGTACTTACCTTGTCCCTAGGATCCCGTGATGTGCTGTGTCCCCCGGGCCGGATCCTCCGCCCAATGTATCAATGTTCCCGGGTTCCGTTCCCTGTGAGCATCGCGACGCATTGGGGGCAGAACCAGTGGCAAATTCAAAAAGTACAAAACACAACACACACACACACAATACATTGCAATCTGTTAGGATTTCATTACTGCATCAAATCATTTGACATCAGTTTTGTCCCTAGTGCTTTGTCCAGTCCCCTTCCTGCACTTTTACCATTCTTTCTGCCTGGAAACTTGAGAATGTCCATGGCATCCAAAAAGCATCCCTCTACATCAAAAGCGGTTTATGACCAGCTTGAAAACAGTGATAATAAATTAGAATCACTTGCAGAATTGAGCGATAGTGATTCGTGGGGAAATTCGTCATCAAACACTGAAAGTGACGACAGCGACGATTCTGTGACTGAGCTCAGCAATGTATGAACTTGGTGCTCTATTGATTGTGGTACGGATCATGCAGCGCCCCCAAGATTCACATTTACTGGAGCATCTGGTAGGAAAGTAGACGTTAAAGACGACAACCCCGTGACTGACTTACAATTATTTCTGACCGATAAGGTTATTCAAAAAATAGTTACTGAGACAAACTGGTACCAAGAGCAACAATTAGCTACTACGCATCAGAAGTTTCCAAGAAGCAGAAAGTGGGAACCAGTGACCAAAGATGACATTAGGAAATTTCTGGGCCTAATAATACTTCAGGCAGTGGTGGGGAAACCCCTGCAGAAGTGGTATTGATCAGCTAACAAATTACTTGCCACTCCATTCTTTGGCACGCTCATGTCAGAGTACAAATTTTCCCTGATCATGAAATATCTACACTTTGAAAACAATGAAGAATTTGATGAAACTACTCATCCTGCACCAAAACTCAAGAAAATTTGGGAAGTATCTCAAATGATTCTAAACAGAGCTATGTGGCAGAAAGGGATATCAGCATAGATGAAAGTCTAATGGCCTTCAAGGGAAGGCTCAGCTGAGTACAATACATTGCATCAAAGAGAGCACGATTTGGCGTAAAATGCTTCATGCTATGCAAATTGTCAACTGGCTACATTTGGAATTCAGTCCTATACACTGGGAAAGGAACACAATTCAGTCCAAAATACAGCAACTATGGAATGGCAACATCTTCCGTTCTTTCACTCATTGAGCCATTGCTAAATCAGGGCTATTGCGTAAGAACCGACAAATTTTACACGCCTCCTGAACTTTATGAGTTTCTTCTGCAAAACAAAACAGATGCCAATGAAACCGATAGGGCTAACCGGTGCGACATGCTGCCAATGTTTGGCAATAGGAAACTGAAGATGGGAGAAATGGTTGCCTGGCAGAAAGGCAAAATGATGGCACTGTGATGGCGTGACAAGAAAGATGTATGCCTAATGAGTGCAGTTCATAATACCTCCACTGTTATGGTACGCACAAAAGGTGGTAAAGAAATCATGAAGCCACAAGTAGTGATAGACTACAATAACACCATGGGAGTGTTGTCAGAGCTGACAAAGCAATGACATTCTACCCAGCAATGAGGAAACAGCAAAAGTAGTACTACAAGAAGATCTTCAGGCATCTCCTTGAGCAATGCTTGTGGAATGCCTACATTCTGCTAAAAAAAAAAAGCCTGTGGTTCATCCTGACTCCATTTGGAAAGTTGCTGAACGGATCTTTGTGAACCACCAAACACCATCAATGGCTGTGAATAGAGCTGGACGTGGTGCTGTTGGCATTGTCAACCTGGAACGCCTGACTGGTCGTCACTTCATGGACTACATCCCACCAACTGAGAAAAAGTCAGCACCTACAAGGATGTGTGTGGTTTGTTGCTCAAAGCGAGATGACAGTGGAAAGAAAATCCGAAAAGGAAATCGGGTTCCATTGTCTTGTCTATGACGTTGGACTTTGTCCAGTTCCATGTTTCAAAATGTTTTATACCCAAGATGTTTACTAAACCAATATTCAGTGTCTAGTATTACAGTGACTAGTAATATTGCACCCTTGTTTGGACACATTTCAGTGTTTTTGATTTGATTACATTATTGAATAAAATGTATTATTGTTTGTGTAGCGGTCACATTTTTGATATATAAAATTAATGTATGTTATAGGTTAGCATCTGTCGCCATCTCGCGGCCAAAATATGAAAGGACAGCATCTTTATTTTTCATCGTTCAAGAAGTTAACATGGAAGTGTTTGTTTACATTGGACATTAACTTGACCTACCCATAATGCCCATTAACTCCCATGAACGTCAGGAGAACAGCACTTCATTGTGGGAAGACTATAAAAGGGCTTGGCGCGGCCATCTTAGGTCTCTTGGAAGCGCATGGCCAGCCTGAGAGGATCTGTGCGAGGTCTCCAGCGCAGTGCGGCCTACCTCCATGGAAGAGCGATCCTTGCAGCGATACTGTGACACACCAGAGAGCTGGGCTGACGGTGGGGCAAGACTGGAAAGGAGCCAGAGGAGCCCGTCGGAGCCATCTGAGAGTGTCGGAGCATCTTGTTGTGTGGAGCGGAGCAGCGCAGAGGTGCTGGCCGGCCAGAGACAGGACCCTGTGTACCAGAGCGGAACTTTCTGACAACACTGTCCTGGTTGGGTGAGAGGGCTGTTACCCAAAAAGTTTCCTTGATGCACTTTTACACATTCATCTGTACAATACAGAGTTGCTGGGATCCATAGTCCCACAAGCAAAGTCAAGAGGATTAGACTAAGCTAAAACTAGGCCTCGGGCCTGTGTCTCATTGAGGATTTGGTACTGTGTCATTGGCATCAGAAATAGCTGCAGTACTGCTTTATCATAACTTTGATTTAATATCCAGCTTGCTTTTATCGGGAGTCATTGACCATTGGATTACAAATTCACTTTATTCATAGCTAGCAGAAGAAAGAAGAAAAGAAGGACTGTCTAATAAAACACAAGGCTTTGTGTTTCATTGCCATATTATATGTTACTGTGATATCAGATAATGGGAGCTCCCTAAATATTGTACTATACTTTATTAAATCAGTATTTGATTTCCTTATAGCTACAAAGCGTGCAAAGGATAGGACAGTGCTCATAGTGAAATCAAGTCACTGCCATTTATCCTATTTTCCTTAGCACATTACAAACACTTTACATCTGTATAATAACTTTGTAAGCTGAAGTCAGTTGACCGTCAGATTACGTTGGTCTGACAGCTATTGTAGTGTTTTACTTTAAAGTGGATGTAAACCCGAATTTTTTATTTTTTTTATATCATACTGTAGAGTATAAAATTTCCTATCATTTGAGCCCAGTTTTGCCACACAGAGTTTATCCATCTCTGAGCAATCCTCTTTTATTGTTCAGTGAGAAAAATCTTGACAAACTGAGAAAAACTTTGTCAAATACTCCCCCTTGCTGTGGGTGACAGCCTAAGACACAGGCATTATTTTTTAATTCCCACTCCTTTCTTCAGCAGCTCTGCAAGGATTGGCTGTTCCACACCTCAGCATGATTTGGCATGCTGAAGTCATGTGGTTACTTCCCTGTCTTTTCACTGGATGTTAGAGATCATAGCAGAAGTTCAGTGTAAGAAATACACAGGAGAAAATGCATATTGACAAGGGGAGTGTAGAGGTGGGCGGGGAGTCTACTGACATCACGACTCCACCCACCGTGCTCCAGACAACAGACCCACCCACAGAATATGCAGTTTTTTGGGTCTAATAACAGACAGAGGGGAGACATTTGACAGGTAAAGATACATGCAGGAGGCATGTATATCCTTATAGATAACCCCTATGGCAGTAGTTTAGAAAGGATGACATTGGGTTTACATCCACTTTAAAGCAAATACAGTAAACAAAGTTCTTGTTTAAGTAGAATTGTGTGAGTGTTGTTTTCCTTTGGATTATCGAGCAAGTGGAGACCAAAGGTAAAGATAAAAAGGTACATTACATTGTATATTGTGAAATTGTCTTTAGAATCTTTACTGCACACTATTACACCACAGCTGTGTCAGGGGGACTGAGAGAAATCAAAGGGGAAACGAAGCAGGGTACAGGCCCAATTAAAATACAGCAGCTCCTGCGGGGGTCAGTGCTATATTTGTTATAATTATTTATAGTTATTTATTATATTATAATTTAAGATTTTGTGTTTCAAACATTATCATACCCGGGATGTCTACTAGACTCTTGTTTGGACAGATTTAAGTGAGTTATTCCTAAGAATTACAGGCCTACAATATAAAACAACAAATTTCCATGCAAAACAATATACTGCTTTGACATTCAAAAATCAGACATAATCATACCGCCAGGGAGGTTAATTAGGTATAGTCATCACTACCTCAGATTATCAGTGATCACAACTAGACTAGCAAACAATAACGTCCACCCAAGCAGACCCTCCTCTCAAATTCTCCTGCAGCAGAAGGTGATGGTCAAGCCTATGCTACTGACTGACACAGCAGGAGAATATGCCTTTGAATATGATGTACAGTGGAACCTTGGATTACGAGCATAATCCATTCCAGGAGAATGCTTGTAATCCAAAGCACTCGCATATCAAAGCGAGTTTCTCCATAGAAGTCAATGAAAACTAAGATAATTCGTTCTGCATTGACTTCTATTACAAGCAATACTGCATGTGACCAGAGGTGGGGGGCGCTGGAGAGCCTCGGAAATACTCGGGGACAGCTCGGCTGAACTCGGAAAGGCTCGGAAACACTCGGGAACTGAGTACTTCCAAGTGTTTTGGAGTATTTCTGAATAGCTCCATACCAATCCGAGTGTCACCGGCACCCCCGCCCATTTGGCCAAATGCGGTACTGCACTGCCCATTAGCTTGAATTCTGCTCGTTTTGCGAGACAACACTCGTTAATCGAGTCAGAATTAAAAAAAAAAGTTGCTCGTTTTTCAAAACGCTCGTTATCCACGTTACTCATAAACCAAGGTTCCACTGTAATGCTAAAGCTCTTTCACACCAAATAATGCAGTACACATTCAGTTAGATTCAAAAGTGAGAGAAAATGTTATTAAATTATACCTTACCAACAACAATATTTGTGATGGAGTAGAGAACCACACCAGGGGAAATTCAAGGAGATCGATCACCAGAGCCTTAGATCAAGATAGCATGATGTTTGAGATGAGAGTGTATGAGAGGGTGGTGACCTTTGAGTGTCTTCAAATGTGTGACTGATTAGCCCTTTCCTCTCGGAGCTTTCCCTTTTGATTCTCAAAATTCCCATATCTAAGGACTAGCCTAGAAAGTGTAAGAGTATTTACCCACATCTGGTTGGATGGCACTTCTAAAGATTAACCTAATGCTTGTTTAGGGGTTGACTGTACCTGTCAGCCAGATGTCGCTCTAAGACAAGGGATTCAAATTTTAGGTCTTCCGGAATTAATTTTTTTTTTTTTTTTCCAAATTGACCTTAACTGGAGTATTATATTTTTATCCATGGGTTAAATCTATATATATTATCCTTATAATAGGATGTATGCAATCCATGGTGTGGATAATATCATTTATGATCTTCATTTTGAATGTTCCTTTATTATATTCATTGGACATTTGGTAAAGATGTGTGATTTACCCATGGGTCAATTTTTATGTACTAATTGATAATCCTCAAAAGACAGCTTGATAAATATTACATCATCATTTTCCATCTCATTTCTGAAAACATCCATATTATGAAATCCTAATTATTGTTCTGTTTTGTTATTTTCTAGTATGGTGCTCTGTATATAAAAAACTTGTAAAACATTGAAAAACTTTATAGTTATTATTTTCTGAATTTTTGTTTATTTTTTGTTTAAGGTATGCAACAAGAAAATGTAGTATTACATATTAGTCTGTTCTCAATAATAACCATCAGCACTAATATTTTGTTTTGTAATATAGTGAAATAAATCCAGTTTCTTTGTTACAGGATGGAATGAATGTTTTACATTTTGCTGCCCAGAATGATAAGAATGAAATAGTGGATTATCTTCTAAAGGAATTACAGCTTAGTGATTTAAACATTAAGGATAAGGTACAATTTACAGCTTCCGTTATTCCAATGGATCTTGAAAAGTTGAAAGGTTTTCTGCCCTTTTTTAAAAAAAAGACCTAATTAAAGATAAAACAGATATGTATTACACTGCCTTGAAAAAGTACTCATACCCCTTGGAATTTTCCATATTTTGTCATGTTACAACAAAAAACATAAATGTATTTTATTGGGATTTTATGTGATAGACCAACACAAAGTGGCACATAATTGGAAAGTGTAAGGAAAAGGATAAATGGTTTTCAATTTTTTTTACAAATAAATATGTGAAACGTGTGGGGTGTACTTGTATTCAGCCCCCCTGAGTCAATACTTTGTAGAACCACCTTTCACTGCAATTACAGCTGCAAGTCTTTTTTGGGGATGTCTCTACCAGCTTTGCACATCTAAAGAGTGACATTTTTACCCATTCTTCTTTGCAATATATAAGTCTTGCCACAGATTCTCAAATGGATTTAGGTCTGGACTTTGACTGGGCCATTCTAATGGGACGTACACACGGTCAGACTTTTCGGCTACAAAAGTTCGACGGACGCCGACGGACCAAATCCGGCGGACAATCCGATCGTGTGTGGGCTTCCCCGGACTTTCAGCGGACTTTTCTAGTCGCAAATCTGACGGACTTTAGATTTGGAACTTGCTTCAAATCTTTACGTCGTAACTCCGCCGGACCCAGAAATCCGCTCGTCTGTATGCTAGTCCGACGGACAAAAACCCACGCTAGGGCAGCTATTGGCTACTGGCTATAAACTTCCTTATTTTAGTCTGGTCATATGTCATCACGTACAAATCCGTCGGACTTGTGTGATCATATGTAGGCAAGTCCGTTTGTTAGAAAGTCCACCGCAAGTCCGCCAAAAGTCCGTGGAAAGTTTGTCGGACGGGCTGTCGGACTTTTGTAGCCGAAAAGTCCGACCGTGTGTACGCCCCATAACACATGAATATGCTTTGATATAAACCATTTAATTGTAGCTCTGGCTCTATGTTTAGGTCGTTGTCCTGCTGGAAGGTGAACCTCCACTCCAGTCTCAAGTCTTTTGCAGACTCTAACAGGTTTTCTTCTAAAATTGCCCTGTATTTGGCTCCATCCATCTTCCCATCAACTCTCACAGCTTCCCTGTCCCTGTTTAAAGAGGGAGTCCACCTTAAACAAAAAATATTAAAAGCCAGCAGCTACAAATACTGCAGCTACTGACTGCCGATCGATCGCTTGTCTCTCGGCTGCCCCCACCGCATATAATAATAATACGGCTGGGCGGGAATTTCCCTATTCAAGGTGGATGTCCTGGAAGTCCTGTCACTCTTGTCACTCGTGCGCACCACAAAATGTATTCTGCTACATTTCTTTAGTAAAAGTAACCCAAATAAGTGTACAGTATATTATATAGTCTGTGTCAAAACTATAGAGTCTACAAGCTATGGTATATATAGGGTGTCCCAAAAATGTATACACAATTTGAATTATTATAAAGGCAGTGTTTATTACCATACAGTTCACTTTTTATTTTTATACTTAACCACCACAATTGCGCTTACTGGGCTCCTCAAAATCCATACATTATGGATGAACATCATGTTAATTTACCAGGAGTGATGATGCGGTGCAGCTTGTCAGTGCATGAATTAATTGGATCATTCTTTTTTGTCTGTACTGTAACTGGTGCCATTACTTAAACTTACTGCTTGAATCTGTCATGCCATTTATTCAAGAAGATTTTGGAGATGAGGACTTTTATTTCTAATAAAATGGGGTGCCTCCACACTACTATCGTGATGTACTGGCCTATCTTGATGAGAATCTGCCAAACAGATGGATTGGAAGAAGAGGTTCAGTAAAATACTCTCCACGTTCACCAGAACTCACCCCACTGGATTTTTTCTTATGGGGATTTCAAAAAGAAAAAGTTTATGCTACAAAACTGCATCCTTTGACGAATTAAGAGTAGCCATTGAAAGATAATACGCCCAAATAGCAATTAAAATAATTCTTGATGTTTGTGATTCTATGCTTTGCGTTATCAGCAATGCCTGGACAAGAATGGTCATCCGTTTGGTAACAGGCGCTAAGTAAAAAAAAAGGACATTTATGTATTTCATTTTAAAATTTGAAAGTGAACTGCATTGTAATAACTACTGACTGTATAATCATTCAAGTTCTGTATACATTTTTTAGGACACCCTATATATACCATAGTTTGTGGACTCACACAGACTGAATAATATACACTGATATTGGTTATTTTTACCCAGGAAATGTAGCAGATAACATTTTGGTTTACATTTATGAAGAAAGATTATTTATTTGCAAAATGTTATAATAGAAACACAGTTTTTTTCAAATTTTGAGTATTTTCTTCATTTACATAGCAAGAGATTAAAAAGACCCAGTGGTGATTGAATACCACCAAAGGAAAGAGCTATCTGTCTAAAAAATGATCAAAATGGCATCTGGGTACAGTGCAGCATAGCTGAGTAATTGTCATTCAAAGTGTGACAGCACTGAAATCTGAAAATTGGCCTGGGCAGGAAGTGGGTGAAAGTGGCTGGTGTTGAAGTGGTTAAAGTATATCTAAATCTATTGTAGCGCACCCCACGTATGAGCCACTGGGGAAAAGGGATCCCCCACCCTGCAGAGCCTGGCACACCAAATTTGTCTCCCAGAGCCAGAAAACGGTCCAGTACTTTGTTTTTGTTATGTTATTGAGGGGATAAAACTTGGATGGGGATTGGGAAGTTTATAGGATGAACACTTGACTACAATCAACTCTTCGGGGACAACCCTTTCTATATATAGTTATATATACCAAGCTTACCAGGCTTTAAATGCGGTGGCTACATTTGTTTTGTGATTTTTTTGTTAACTCAAACAATGTTATCAGCTTTCCCAGCTATCTTTTGAGAGCTACAAAACACCCCCTTCATGTAATGGAGATGTAAAGAGGAGGAGGTGTTCTGTAGTCCAAAATCAAAGGAACAACTTTGGGTGACAACATTGCATGTAGTGCAGTGAGTTAGTGCTTTCATCCTACGACAGTAAATGTGTTACTGGCAGGATTAACAAGTGAAAATAAAGGAAAAAGAGCTTAAAGGAAAAACTAATGCAGCCATCACTACCTACCTCTAAAATAAAATAATTTTTTTGGCTTTAGCTATACTTTAAATTTGATTGGATACTAATTCCCCGTACACACAGTCGGACATTGATCGGACATTCCGACAACAAAATCCTAGGATTTTTTCCGACGGATGTTGGCTCAAACTTGTCTTGCATACGCACGGTCACACAAAGTTGTCGAAAAATCTGATCATTCTGAACGCGGTGACGTAAAACACGTACGTCTGGACTATAAACGGGGCAGTAGCCAATAGCTTTCATCTCTTTATTTATTCTGAGCATGCGTGGCACTTTGTGCATCGGATTTGTGTACACTCGATCGGAAATTCCGACAACGGATTTTGTTGTCGGAAAATTTTATAGCCTGCTCTCAAACTTTCTGTGTCGGAAAATCCGATGGAAAATGTGCGATGGAGCCTACACACGGTCGGAATTTCCGACAACAAGGTCCTATCACACATTTTCTGTCGGAAAATCCGACCGTGTGTATGGGGCATAAGAGTTATTGCAGTGCACCGCATTTTTTAAAAATTTCTTCTATGAATTAAAAGTCCTGCAAGCAGCATCTTTGGGGCATGTTTGTAGGGCTCCAGAAACACCCCTGCCCATTGAAATGAATGGGCAGCGCTTCCAAAGCGCCTTAAAAGTGCTTTGAAAGCGCTGCACAAAGGGTCTTTTTTTGGGTTTTTTTAAAGTCACGTTGTCACATGACCTTAAAAAAAGCGGTTTAGACATTAATGGCTGTGTGTTGAGTTATTTTGAGGGGACAGCAAATTTACATTGTTATACAAGCTGTACACTCACTACTTTACATTGTAGCAAAGTGTCATTTCTTCAGTGTTGTCACATGAAAAGTTATAGGGGCCCGTCCTGAGCCACCTTCCAACCACAGAGCCTGGGAGCTGTCTGTGACATCTCTTTCACTATGCTGGGAGTGCATGGTGAGCAGTGGCGGCTGGTGCTTAAAATTTTTGGGGGGAGCGAACCAACTGAAAAATTCTGAAAAAAGAAAACATCAATTGCAGCCTCTCTGTGCCCATCAAACGCTGCCACTGTGCCCATTGATCAAATGCTCCCACTGTGTCCCATCAAATGCTCCCACTGTGCCCCATCAAATGCTCCCACTGTGCCATCAAATGCTCCCACTGCGCCATCAAATGCTCCAACTGCACCATCAAATGCTCCCACTGTGCCCATCGAATGCTGCCACTGTGCCCCCCCCCCGCCTGCCGTCTGCCTGGCACTTACCCTGTCTCGGTGGGGCAGCGGGTGACAGCGGTGGGCGGCGGGCGGCGAGTGATGTCTTCAATGTCTTCTTCTCCTGTTCTCTCCTATGATTGGACGCCTGATAGGGTTACAGACCGAAGCACCTGATTGGCAGAGAGGCGGTTCAGAGTTAGGAAAGTGAATATTCAATCGCTTTTCTAACACAGCTGAGTGAACAGCGAGCGCCAAGCATTTACGCCTGATTAGAGCCTTTGGCTCTAATCAGGTGCTTCAAAACCCCTCCAGCCACTGTAATTCAGGTGCCTGGTGCCTGAATAGGGGTGGCAGTGGCGGCCATGGATAGATTCATGCAATTCATGAATCTATCTATTGGTGATAGAGAAGGTGGCTGGAGAGAAGGGGCAGCGCCCGTGCGCCCTTATGGACGCACCGCCTTTGATGGTGAGTGAGCACAGGCACCTTAGCAGCTGTGGAAGTATATGTGCAGCCTGTTGGCATTAGGGCCCACCTTCCCTGTGTACATACTACATATGGGTTAGGTGGTTGGAAAGAGGTTAAGTTCACCCAAAGGAAATTGTTGACTTTTTCAACACATTTGCCCAGACAAACATAAACTAAACAATACCTACAGATAAAGGTGATATGCTTGAACAAACAATACATAATATTGACTAGGGATATGCCGAACACCCCCCTGTTCGGTTCGCACTAGAACTTGTGAACAGGCAAAAAATTTGTTCGAACACGCGAACACCGGTAAAGTCTATAGGACACGAACATGAATAATCAAAAGTGCTAATTTTAAAGGCTTATATGCAAGTTATTGTCATAAAAAGTGTTTGGGGACCTGGGTCCTGCCCCAGGGGACATGGATCAATGCAAAAAAAAGTTTTAAAAACGACAGTTTTTTCGGGAGCAGTGATTTTAATAATGCTTAAAGTGAAACAATAAAAGTGTAATATCCCTTTAAATTTCATACCTGGGGGGTGTCTATAGTATGCCTGTAAAGGGGCGCATGTTTCCCGTGTTTAGAACAGTCTGACAGCAAAATGACATTTCAAAGGAAAAAAAGGCATTGAAAACTACTCGCAGCTATTAATGAAATGGAGTGGGGTCTCCCTAAAAATCCATACCAGACCCTCATCCGAGCACGCAACCTGGCAGGCCGCAGGAAAAGAGGGGGGGAGGAGAGAGCGCCCCCCCTGAACCGTATCAGGCCACATGCCCTCAACATTGGGAGGGTGCTTTTGGGTAGCCCCCCAAAACACCTTATCCCCATGTTGATGAGGACAAGGGCCTCATCCCCACAACCTTTGGCCGGTGGTTGTGGGGGTCTGCGGGCGGGGGGCTTATCGGAATCTGGAAGCCCCCTTTAACAAGGGGACCCCCAGATCCCGCCCTCCCCCCTGTGTAAAATGGTAAGGGGGTACAAAAGTACCCCTACCATTTCACAAAAAAACTGTCAAAAATGTTAAAAATGACAAGAGACAGTTTTTGACAATTCCTTTATTTAAATGCTTCTTCTTTCTTCTATCTTCTTTCTTCTTTCTTCTATCTTCCTTCGGTTTCTTCCTCCATCTTCTTCTGGTTCTTCTGGTTCTCTTCTGGTTCTTCTGGTTCTTCCTCCGGTGTTCTCATCCAGCATCTTCCTCTGCGGCGTCTTCTTACCCTTCTTCTCCTCGGGCCGCTCCGCATCCATGATGGCATGGAGGGAGGCTCCCGCTGTGTGACGCTTCTCTCTTCATCTTCTTCTCTTCATCTTCTCTTCATCTTCTTCTCTTCATCTTCTTTTCGGGCCGCTCCGCATCCATGATGGCATGGAGGGAGGCTCCTGCTGTGTGACGCTTCTCCTCTTCTGACGGTTCTTAAATAACGGGGGGCGGGGCCACCCGGTGACCCCACCCCCCTCTGACACACGGGGACTTGACGGGACATCCCTGTGGCATTCCATGTGACGTCAAGGGGAATGCCACGG